>JAVJIF010032994.1:0-105964 GCA_038442645.1 Agave tequilana | reverse complement strand
ACCCTGAGGGGATCGAACATCACCCACACACACGACTAAGTTTGGGGTATGGCTCTGATACCATTTGTAAGGACTCAGGGCACCATTCCAAAAGACTAGCCTTCTAGGTGGAGTAGCCAAATCCTTATATACTCAAGACCATCCCCATGTCTAGCCGATGTGGGACTATTTGTTCGCACAAATCCCAACACAGTGGTTGCTCGGAGTTCAGCCTACATCGGGACTTCACCCTGATGGCTACCCGAGCGAGTCAAAAGCCTATACGAGGCCCTACCCGGACAGCTGCCTAAACGTCCGACAACCCTGACAACAGATGTCATGTTTCCACAAGCTGCTAAGCAATGTATAACCGGGCAGGGCTCATGCCAAGCACCTGTACAAGCACATCAAGATTAAGAGACAACACAGTCGAAGAAAAAAAGGAAATAATCACTTTTATTGCTGATAGAAGAGTGATCACTTTGATTGTTGATAGAATAGTGATACAATTTTTTATTACGCCAGTGCTTGTTATAAAGAAAATGAAAATACAAACAGACTCGACTAACTTAGCCTACGCCCGCCACTTTGGCTCTTTGACCATGAGACCTCTCAGGCCAGTCGCTGGTGCTCCCAGTCTGATCGCTTATCCCCTCAGGCCGACGGGTCGTACCTTCGGCAGGATCGCTCGCGCCCCCGGACTGACCGCTCATTCTTACAGTCCAACCAGTCGTGCCCCCGAGCCACCACTTGTGCCCTCTGCTCGACCGCCAGAGCTCAAGATCGAGATATGAGAGAGCAACCCCTTGTGCCTCTATAAGTAGATCATGTGGGCTCTCCAGAGGTCATTATAATGATTACATTAGCGCTCAACATCAGCCTCTAGCTCTTCAATGTCACCTTCACGACGTTCCAGATCCTTCTCCAAACACCAGACCTTGTGCCTTAGCACGAATTTCTCAGCACATTCCCGATCGATCAGACTTGAAGCGAAGCAATCTCCGAGTCGTCTGAGGCGACTCTCTCCTACAGCTCGGATATACCATCTAACGCTTTCTCCAGGAGACTTACTTTCAGAGTCGCCTTATCCTGCCTCAATCCTTCCATCACCTCCAGCATATCATGCGATTTCGAGAACACCTCGGGAACCTTTTTCTCAAGATCGCTCACCATTACATTATGGGAAATTAGTTTGCGATCTAGCTGGGAGGTGAGAAAGTCGAGCAGCCCGAGCTTTATACAGTGGGGAAGCCCAGGCAGTGTCCGATAAAGACTCTTTGTGACCCTCCTCAGCCAGTCACTCAAGAAAACCAGCAAGCTTCAGGATAATCATCAAGATCCAGCTCCACCCCTCATCATCATCCTCGGGGTCAGAGCCCTCAAGCTCAGCCTGGATTCCTCGATGAACTACACACCTGAGGGGCCAGCCCCTACAGAGCCCAAGCATGCACGGGACATTCGATCCAAACCAAAGGCAGGACCCAAAGGGGTCACCAAGCCAGCACCCACAACGACTTTGAGACAGTCAAAAGTAAGACAGGTTCAAGAAAAAGAGCTAAATTTTCATTTATTTATTCAACAAGGAGTTACATGGATTCATACAAAAAAGAGAAAAAACTCTCAAATACTCAATTTGCCTTTCTGAGAGGTCTCGGAGGGTGGAGTTGGAAAATTCGCATCTTCAGAGACACCACGAGCCGAGGCCCTAGCGGTTGAAGCATCCAAGGGAGACCCACCGTCAGGAGAGCAGATTGCTGGTGGGTGGAGCACTCAGAGAGGCTTCCGCCTCCACGGCGGAGGAACCACACGCTAAAGGACATCCCAAACCTTGGCTTTCTAAGAAGGCCTCAGTTTCAAGTGGAGATCTCAGGGTTGCGCTTCGCTTTCTATCCTCGTATCCATCGTTTTACCTCTTGAACTTGAAGACCTTTATCTCCCACTGGTACTGGTCTATCACTGCATGAACACACACCTTCGTTGCTTCCTTGGCAGTCAACTCCTGATCCAGGTCATCCTCAAGGCCCTACTTCCCTTCCTCAAAGATAGCCCTCTTCGACTCCAACGTGGCTTCCTCCAGTTCCTTCGTCTCGACTGCAACCCTGTATCCTTCTTCTACAGCTTGGAGCTCTTGCAACACAACTCCACACTCACTTTCTGCAACTCTGAGCCCCTCCTCTACAACTCTGAGCCTTCTTCTCCAGCTTTCCCCGAGCCTCCGACAACTGAGCCAACGGGGTCTCCTCTCCCTCAAATCACCCCGAAGCTGCTCCAACTCCCTCTCCCCACCTTGTTGGACCACAGCTTCATGCTTCAAGTCTACCTGGAGCGGAGTGATTTTGGCGATCACCGCCTTCCCTGCGGCACGGAGCTCCCTCACCCTCCAGAGCAGCTTAGCAATTGTGCCCTCCTTCTCCTTCAGGGCCTCTCAATGAGCGTCTAGCAGTTCCGAGGTAAGCATGGTGCTCTGAAAGTAAAACATGAGTTAGATGACAAATAAAGTACAAATCCATGTAGAGGCATTGTGATGCTTACCCTGAAGACCTCATTCTTCAAGTGTTGCCTTTGGTCCTTCAAGAGCAGGGCCTTGAGTCCTCTAGCCCTCCAAGGAAATCTCCATATCCTAGGGCCGCCTCTTCATCTCCCCTCCGGAGATATAACCCGAACAGGGGGCTTGCGGCAGGCCACCTAGAGGTCAGCACCGGAGATCGAGCGGCAGCCCTTGAAAGACCAATAGGGTTAGAGACCCTCGCGCTGTCCTCCGCCAACAGAGCTTCAACAGCTCTTGCCTCCTCAAGCCTTGGCAAGGGCTCGAGCCCAGTTTTGACCTGAGTTGATGGAGACGCCACCGTCACAACTTCTCGGGGCGTTCCTCTGGCATCTCCGCCTCCCTATCCACCAGCTCGAGGAGCGCAACCTCACCCTCCTCGGGAGCCTAAGCAGCTGACGAATCCCTCCACGCTTCAGAGTCCATGAGCTCGGAGGGCACGACCAGAGCATCTTCAGCCACATGGGAATGCCCAGCAACTGCGATAGGGCGGCAGGCGCGGCCGCTAATAGATCCATCATCTCCTCCTCGTCGGACTCATCAGAGCCAATACTGCTCTTCTTTTGCAAAAAAAAAAAAAAACATTGAAGAAAGCCAAACTATATTCAGGATCTACCTTCTCTAGAAGTTGAGGTGGCAAGGATTGCGCTGGGGCCCTCTTTCTCTTAGCAGGGACCACTCACCCCGAACCCTTGGCTTTCCAGACTCAAAAATCGGCTATTTTATGCTCAGAGTCGGTACCCTCAGATAACAAGGGGAACGGGAGGCCTGTTCGGGTCCACCAGTCAGCTCCAATTGCGATGATCACAGTTGATAGGTGCCAACTTTCGCAGCGTTGCTTCAACGCCGGCGGAGAGCTCCACATGAGCGATCGGGCTTAAGTTCTAAGTGATCAGGATGGCTCCGCGCTCATCCTTTGACTCAGCCTCCCATGGACTAGTCACCCGGACCATGGTATCCCACATACCGTGGTTACTATTCATCATGTTGATGATGATCTTCTCCCACCCACTCTAGGACATGAAGTAGCGCGCGTCTCGGCAAGTCTTTCTCAATGCGTAGGTGGTGCTGAAAAAAACGCACTGGCATGCCTCAGGGACACTTAAGGCACAGAAGACCTCGAACCCCAGCACAATGCGCCAGGCCACCCCCGACAACTGCGAGGGGGTGACCCTATAATGAGTCAGAATGCTGCGTACGAACTTTGTCAATGGCATTTTCAGCCCCAGCGCCAGAATCTGAGGGTGCATTTAATGCCGCCATTGGGGGAA
This sequence comes from Agave tequilana, assembly GCA_038442645.1. NCBI lineage: Eukaryota > Viridiplantae > Streptophyta > Magnoliopsida > Asparagales > Asparagaceae > Agave > Agave tequilana. The sequence continues at coordinate 102,169 of JAVJIF010032994.1, read as the reverse complement.
GGCAGAGCAAACTCAGTGCCCGAAGGGCAGAATTCGACCTTAATCCCAGGAGAGAGGCGGACACCATATTTTGCCATGTACCCGTCAACCTCCTCCTAGCTGAGGAGCTTCATGGTCTTTGGATCGAAATTCATGCCGAACCTGGTGCGGAACTGGGATTCTTCCCTTTCTCCTCCATCACGGCTTGCCTTTGCTTGCCCCGCTGACAGCGCCAGACTTGCCTCCCTTCGTCATCTCTGAAGAAGAAGAATGAGTAAAGAAGATCCGGTGACAGGAGGATCAAGAGGAGAGAAGACGAGATATTGAAGAACTCAGAATTTGGGGATAATGTCTAGGGTTTGAAAGAGAGATTCTTTTTAAACCCTCAAAACTCGAGCAACCACTTGATCAGAAGCCTACACGTGTCCTGACCGATTAGATCTGAACCGTCGCACTCGATTCGCAGCACCAACCTCGAGCGTCATGCCCCTTCAAAAAGTGAAGGCCACCTGGCCGACGCTGCAGCGGATAGAACGTGCATTTAATGCTCTGCCAGTCTGTGGAGGCACGCCACAAAAAGACAAGAACTGAAGCGACACAGACAGCCTGAGTCCAGGCTCAATGGGTCTGCTCCCCTCCTTTTCGCTCGGAGTCCAGGCTTAAGGGGTCTGCTCCCCTCCTTTTCGCTCGGAGCCCCATGGAGCACATAACTCTCGGGACCAAGCTCCCTACCTCCTGCCAAAGAGGGAAGTAAAGGGGGCATCTGTAATGGTCAGTTTTCGACCCCCTCAAAATTCTGACATGTGTCCATCTAGCCCTTGGACGATCACGTGACATGTGTCCATACCCGGAATATCTGAAGAAGAATGCTAATCTCATCTAAACTCCGGGCAATTTAAGTAGCCAAAGGATAGAAGAGTCGGTTACAAGTACCCCTATCTCCAAGCCAAATCTCCATTTGAATCCGATGCTTACAGCTCGCGAGCAGACCAACTATATTGGCAGTTGGATAGACCTCACAGGATAAAGACAAATACAAGCTCTACCAATTTAAATAAGGATATTTGGCTCCAACCGCCTCCAAGATAAGCAGTTGAAATAGGATAGATGTTCAAAGATAAGAACTTTATAATCTTATCCAACAGAGACTCACCTGTATAAATAGTAGACCCCCTTCAAGGAGAGGAGAACGATCAATCAATCCTAGAAACCCTAGCGCGTCAGATCAGACTGTTACCATTGTAATTTTTCTGAATTGTTGCTCTCTCTCTCTCTCTCTCTCTCTCTCTCTCTCATCGTGGTTTTTCCTTTTCGGGTTTTCATATAAATCTGTGTGTTTGCTTTGATTTGATTTGAACAATTCATCCGTTAATCTATACAATTTGGTGCGTGAGTAACTCCCCCGGGAATTACCCATCGCACTGCTCCAACCAGTCAACATTCAAACTTTTCATATGCTGAAAATTGATGCTGTCACCAAACTTTTCAATGTAAAACTTTGTGGCCGATGACATCTTGACGCTCGATCTTAAGATATAATGACTAGTTTGTTGCAATGAAACTCAAGAAATCACAAACCAAGCAACAAGAAATCACAGAAATTGAAAATAGAACAGAACAACGACACACAAAAATTTACGGGGTCGTTTGACTCTTTTGAATTCATTATATCATAATGTATGTGAGATACAGATTTGATGAAAACACTCAAATCTTAGTTCCATTACACCCTAAATTAACAAAAAAAAAATCCACCAACAGCCTACGTGTCTCTCACATCAACCCCAGATCTGATAAACACAGACAAGGAGAGATTACAATTCAAGATGAGTCCACTCTAAAATGTCTGCCTCAAATCCAGGTCATAGAACTCAACAGACGCATAACATCATGGCTCATAAATAGCTTAACTCATTTATAAAGAAAGTTCAGAGAAAGACACTTAGTAAGCCAAATAATAGTTAGGCAAACTTAACTGAGTGACTAACTCTTTGATATATATTCCAGCATATAATATATATCTAGTTTAAAAAAAAAAAAAAAAAAAGAGCTCTCCAAGAGTTTGCATGAAATTTCTACTAGTTTCTACAAGAAGTCTTTTTCAAGCGACTCCCTTTTATTTCTACAGTTCCTTTATATATATATATATATATATATATATATATATATATATATATATATATATATATATATATATATTTATATATAGGAAAATTTTCAAATGAGAAACTTTCTCAAAATAAGTTTCGTGAGAAAACTATAAGAGAGATTTTATGGATGATCCGAACCGTTCATCTTGATCTACATACTCTAATTAGACTACTAATAAAAATCACGCGATTCCAAGTCTTTTTACCCATGCATCAAGTGACATGTTTATTTTACGACGAATAAACGTATGTTTTGTAACCACTTGTTGCATGGGTAAAAAGACTTAAATTCACGTGATTTTTTATTGATAGCCTAAATAAAGTATATAGATCAAGATGAACGGTTCGAATCATCCACATGATCGCCCCTATATAGTTTTCTCACGGTCTTCGTGTGAGAAAGTTTCTCACACGAAGACCTCTATATATATATATATATATATATATATATATATATATATATATATATATATATATATATATATATATATATATATATATATATATATACTCACTATATACACACACACACACTTGCCATAAAAACATGCACAACTTATGTGTTCCAAACAGTTTCGTGCTCATCTTTTATTCTTCTTTTTTCCTTTCGGATTAGAAGGGAAGGCAAGTTAAATCCTCCTTGTTCCTACCACACTAATTTTCGACTCTTCAAACACGTCGCTGCAAAAAGCATTTCTTGACAACAACGGGCTAAATCATGCGTAACACAAAGCATGACCATTTCCCTTTCGCACGCACTGTTCTCCTTCCTAAGGAGATTAGCCTCATCACACGGCGTCCATTCATTCTTTTTTTCAAGCTCTCCTTCTCAGTTGCAAAGTCATTTCCCTTTCGGACGCACTGTTCTCCTAGCCTCATCACACGGCGTCTATTCGTTCTTTTTTTTCAGGCTCTCCTTCTCAGTTGCAAAGTCATTTTCCTTCGTATGCACAATTCTCCTTGCTAAGGAGATTAGCCTCATCACACGGTGTCCATTCATTCTTTTTTTTCAAGCTCTCCTTCTTCGTTGCAAAGTTGTTTACTTCATCAAACCCATCCCTTCATGCTCTTTTCAGAACTTTATTGATAATTTTCGCCTTTAAAAGATGGGCAGAAAGAAGCCTCCATTGCAATTGGTACACTTGCTTTGCATTATGCCGTAATTCTAAGTCCTCAAGCAACTCCGTAGATTTCAAAACTGATAATCTTTCAGAATATTTGAAATTGTTGAAACAAAAGTAGCACCAATCAATCACCAGATGAATATAATGTTAGAATTTTTCCTCGTTTTTTAGAGAGAGATAATGGTCCAAGAAAATCTAATTGAGTTGGAGAAGACGATGACTTGAAGAGAAGAAGCAAATTAAGATGAAGCAGTTTCCTTTTTAGAAGGAGTATGAATAGGATTTAATTCCTATTTAATAAAAGTTTGTTTCTAAAGATTAAAGGGACTAGAATCCTTCTAAATCAAGGAGATCAATTCTTAAAAGAATTGATAAAGATTCTTCAACCATCAAAGGTCTAGATCATCTCATAATTCAAATAGGAGTTGTATTGTAAAATCTTATAATAAAAGTTGTAACCAAGCATTTTAATTGCCTAAAAAAATAAGTCTCAAGGAGTTTCTATAACAGAGAATCTCAAGCAAAGGACACTAGAGGAAGCCAAGAAAGGGATAAGCAAGTTGAAAATGCATAGAGAGAAGGTAATACTCTTATAATTTAGGGTTAGATTCAAGTGAAGATGAATACTCTTGTTGCATCAAGAGGAATGTTAGATCTCTTTATATCAAGTCTATTAATAAAGCTCTCTCAAGTTCTCTCCCCGTGGATATAGGCCAAGTTTGGGCCGAACCACGTTAAATTCTTATGTTCTTTCTTTATTACTCTTTTGTCTAGGTATTGCTAGTTTGTTTTACATCAAGCTTTCCTTTTACAAGCATTGTTCATATTGTCAAGTTCCGCTAACGTCGATCCTGCGAGTCACAACAATTAGTATCAAAGCATATCAATTTCGCAACAATTAGTATCAGAGCTAAAAGTTGACGAAGGGCAATATGTAAATGATAGGAAGCTCCACGAAAAAGTTCGAGGTTGAGAAGTTCAATGGCAAAGGAAACTTCGGCTTATGGCAAAAGAGAGTGAAGGCGTTGTTGGTGTAACAAGGACTTCACAAGACCTTGCAGGGTAAGTCAGCCAAACCTGCAGGTACGTAAAATGAGAATTAGGAGGAGATGAATCTAAAGGCGGTAAGCACGATCTAACTATGTCTCGCAGACGAGGTTATACACAACGTGATGGATGAAGAAACAGCTACGGGATTGTGGTCAAAGTTAGAAACATTGTATATGACGAAAAGCCTCTCCAACAAGCTGTATCTCAATAAACAACTATATGAGCTACGCATGAAGGAAGGGACAGCAGTGTTGGAGCATCTAAACTTCTTCAACAAGGTCATTAGCGAGCTTCTAACTGTTGATGTCAAGATCGATGAGGAGGATTGATGTTAAGATCGATGAGGAGGACAAAGTGTTGATACTTCTCAGTTCTCTTCCAAAGTCATATGATCATATCATCACCACCATGCTTTACGGTAAGAAAATTCTCATCTTAGAGGAGGTCACGTCAACTCTCTTATCTAATGAGATTAGGAAAATGCAAAAATAAGAGGAGCAGACATGATCGGTTTGGCGGTCACAGGAAGGAAAGTAAGAGGAGAATGAAGAAAAGGTCCAAGCTCATCAAAGACGTGTCACTTTTTTCAAAGGGAAGGTCATTGTAAGAATGACTGCAAGCATCGGCAGGAGTAGCTGAATAAGAAGGGGCAAGCTGCGGAAGCAGACGTAGCAAGCGGTATAGAAGACACTGAAATATTAATGGCTTTTATGAAGACAACACTTCTCAAGGTAAAGGCTGGATATTTGATTCAGGTAGTACGGTTCATGTATATTCTCAGAAAAAGTTGTTCAATAACTCCTTAGTTGCAAAGGAGAAAGGGATTGTCAAGGTGGTGGATGGCTCGGCTTGCGAGGTCATCGGCACTGGGATAGTCAAGGTTACAGGAAGAGATAGGACAGTGCGTGCTCTGAAAGCCGTCCGGTATATCCCGGAGGCACGGTATAATCTAATATCCATAAGGATGCTCGACGAAGAAGGATGTCGGATCCAAATGCAATAAGGCGTCGTCACAGTCAGCCAAAGAGACAAGGTAATCTTAGATGGAGAGAAGTGTGGAGGGTTATACAAGTTGAAGGAAGAAAACTCAACTCGAGGTGGAGTTTCAAGGATAAGCTTGGAAGGGAGTTCATCGCGAGGTGGAGCTTCAAGGAAGACTGCAACAGGACATGAACCGGGTCAAAGTATTGTGGGAAAGAGAAAGGGTGCACTCGGGCAAGCCCTGAGATGGTCCAAGCCATGGCGGTAAATCAGCCAAAGGCCCCAAAGAGAGGGGGCAAGAGTTAAAGACTTCACAGCACTGTTACAATTAGAAAAGATTCAAGGTATTAATCTGAAATCTCAAGTTGTTTTGCTAAAGGCTTGAAAAACAAGTCAAGGTGGAGACTGTTAGGATTTTATCTTATTTTTCAAGAAGAGATGATGGTCCAAAAAATCCAATTGAGTTGGAGAAGACGATGGCTTGAAGCAGAAGAAGCAAATTAAGATGAAGCAGTTTTCTTTTAAAGCGATTGCGAGTTTTCTTTTCAGGAGGAGTATGAATAGGATTTAATTCCTATTCAATGAAGGTTTGTTTCTAAAAATTAAAGGGTTTAGAATCCTTCTAAATCAAGGAGATCAATTCCTAAAAGGATTGATCAAGATTCTTCAACCATCCAAAGGCCAAGATCATCTCATAGTCTAAATAGGAGTTGTATTATAAAATCATACAAATAAAGGTTATAACCTAACATTATAATTGCCTAAAAAATAAGTCTCAAGGAGTTTCTACAATAGAGAATCTCAAGTAAAGGAGACTAGAGGAAGCCAAGAAAGAGGGAGCAAATTGAAAGTGCATGGAAAGTAGGTAATAATCTTGTAATCTAGGGTTAGATTCAAGTGAAGGTGAATACTCTTGTTGCATCAAGAGAAATATTAGATCTCTTTGTATTAAGTCTATTAATAAAAACTCTCTTAAGTTCTCGCCCCGTGGACGTAGGCCCAGTTTGGGCCAAATCACTTTAAATCCTTGTGTTTTTTCTTTATTACTCTTTTGTCTAGGTATTACTAGTTTGCTTTACATCAAGCTTTTCTTTTGCAAGTACTGTTCATATTGCCAAGTTTCGCTAACATCGATCCTGAGAGTCACAACAATTGGTATCAGAGTATATCAATTTCGCAACATATAAGTCAATCCCTATTTCTGAATCCACAAGGACGTCACCGCATCAATTATATCGATCAAGTACCTTCCATATTCATGCATAAAACATGACACATTATGAGAAATTCAAGTCACAATTATTGAATATCTTCGACTTGTGCTCTGATACATTTCAATCCATGACATTGAATCAACAATTCCTGAACTGCTCTTCAATCATTGCATTGAACATGTCTACCATCAACCACCATATATAATGCATACGTGAGTGCACACGACACGTTAACTTGAACCTTTATCAGGACCGTAGTTAATTCTAAGTGTGAACCTTTTTGGTTCCCTCTCTCCCTCTCTCTCTCTCTCTCTCTCTCTCTGATTTTCCCTTTTAGTGCCAACATCAAATAAATACTAGTCTCTTCCCTTCTTCTCTCCATACAAACTTTTGATATAGCCAAAGATTACCCATTGCCACTCTACTCCCAACTCTATCATGAACACTTAGCTTCATGCATGACAGTTTGTTGCCTCTCAGGACAAATTTGTTTTCCTTCAAAAGGGACCTAAAAAGCACTCCTTTCCCTCTCCACTTCCACCATCTTTTGCAGCCATCAATCAATAGCTCCAAGTTTGCCTTCCCCCAGCATAAAGGACTCCAACCTTAATTATAATGCCATTGCCAATGCTCTCACCCCCTGAGCTTCAACTTGTTCTAATCAAAGAGGAGGTCTGGTCAAAGATTCATTTAACAATGCCTAAAGTTTGGATCTTTATGTTCCATCAATGGCCACTCAGAGAGAGCTTTAGAGCTAGCTTTCTTTCTCTTGGCTTTTATTGGAAAGCTATAGCCAAGCACTCCATGTCTGTATAGTAATCCATCAACACACACTAATCATGCGTTGGTTGCTTTAACAAAAAGAGAAAGCCAACCTTCTCTCAAATGCTTGATGTATCTTTCCTTTGTATTAGTGCCTAATCTCTGTAATTTCTTTGGTGGAAGAGTGAAGCCAAGGGGTGCTTTATTCAACGGTGAGAACAATGGCAGGGTCTCATTAGTTGACACAAAGAGATGTCGCGACGAGGATTAAAAAAGAAGAAGGGATCTGCGATGCATCAAGACGAAATCAATTAGTTTAATTTAAACAAGCATCTAATTGAGTACCATGCATATTATCTTCAAGATTCCATGACCAAGTTAAGAACTAAAGTACCTAATAAAGCGAAAGTTTTGCATCTCCAACATAACGTAAGTAGCAAACTTTGGTACTGGTTCAGTCTTAACACGAGCCTGTCATGAGTCACACAAGCCCCCTTTATATGAATTAAAACTTGTAGGAATTTTCTAAGTCTAGATGTTGAGTAAAAACTTAAAACAATTCGGCCTTCATGCAATTTCCTTCACAATTGACTGGTCTTTTTGAATTTCGCCCTCCCTTTCGGATGAACCAGAGATAGATCACCTATTATAGATCAGGTTAGAGATTACCAGGTAACTACGGCCTGTTTGGTTGTTGTAACTGGCTTTAATTCGTAAGTCGTAATTGGTAAAGTCTTTTACAGTTGTAAATGAGTTACATGTATGTAAGCTTTATGGTGTTTGGTTGGTAATATAAAGTTGTAATTGAAAAGTGTATTGTGTTTTACGATATTTGGTTGTCGTAATGTGTAAATCGTAAGTGAAAAAGTTGACCACAAAATTAACTATTTGGTGATTTAAAAAGTTTTAATATTACAAATAAATATTAAAAATGTTAAATATTAAAAAATTTTAATATTAACATAAAAAAATAATACAAATTTGCATGATCACAAAATTAACTATAACTGGACTGTAAGTGAGTGGTAATTGGGTTGCAAGTGAGTGATAATTGGGTTGTGTAAGTCTTTTACGAATTACGGTACAAACAAACGCCGTAGTTGTAATTGGGTTGTAAGTCATTTACGAATTACGGACTTTTACGCGAAACAAACGGCCTGAGTCGGATTGACATCATGGAATGTGCAGCTTTTTCTACATTGACTTGGAAACAATTTATATCAAAATATAAGAAGAGACTAAGTTGAGTATATAAACCATTGATAGGATTTTTTCTGAAACTGAATTGGTCGCTAACCGATCACAAATCAAACAATCCGAAAGCAAAGTGATGCAATTTAGACTCTGCTTCATTTTTATTTCTTTAACAAAATGACATGGCCAAGAAGTACATAAATCTTCAAGTATAAAAAAAGTTTGAAGCACAGGTTATAAAATGTATGCAAATCAATAGATTCAATATTCTACATAATGTACGCAAATTCACATAATACAATTGTATATGAAGACAAACAAGAGAAAGAATACAACTATAGAAAATGTTTAACCCCAATAATAATAACAATCAGTACAAGTAACACAAATTTCCACAAAGTATGAATGTTTATTTGGGAAGCTTTACAAAAATTAGGTCAAGATGATTCATTAAAATTTGATTGCTAAAATATTACTGATAACCTTAATTGTTTTTCTTAAAGATTGCGGTGAAAAATTCTTCAAGGACTTTTCCATGTGCATTAAAATTGCAGAAAACGAACAAACAAATAATCACAGTAAACACACAGGGATTTACATGGAAACCCGAAAGGGAAAAACCACGGGGGAGAGAGTTAGAGAGATTCTACTTTAATTCAAAAGAATTACAAACATGAATCACTGGCTCTATAATTACAATTGAGCTAGAGTTTTTGTGATCCAACCTCTCTCTCGCTGGAGAGGGTGAAGTATTTATATATGAGAGAATAACTTTGGATAACTATTTAATCTGGGCAATTAGTTGTAATTGTAACAACTCGATTTGTTGGTTGTAACTGCTTGATTTGTCGGTTGTAACCCCCTGATCCATTGGCTGGAGATATGCTCTGTTGGTCGGAGATAAGATCTGTTCAATCTATACGGTTGAGATATGATCTGATAGTTCTGAGAATCCCGCCGTTGAGTTGTGCTGGAGGAGTCGTCCAGAAGCTTCCAATGTCGAGGAAGAATCGAGCTCGTCGATGACTCGAGAGGTGATGTCGAGACCGACAAGTCGGGGTTGAACCCAAATTCTTAGGCGCTTGATCTGAGGTGATGTCAGGGCCGATGAGTCAGAGTTAAACCCGAGCTCTTGGGCGCTTGATCTGAGGTTGGATGGTAGAAGCACTCGGTCGACGGTCAAATGGTGGTCGATCCCTCATTGTATCCTTGGGCTTGCCACGTGTCGCGATGTCGCTTCAGGGTCCGGAATTGACCACTATAGATGCCTCCTATGCCTTCTCAAAGTCCCCAACAAAGAAGGGGAGCAAACTGATCCATACCCCGAGGCAATTCCTGCTGAGTGGTCGGAGGCGTTGGCTGGTCTGATATGTCCTCTCGGAGGGTCATGTTGACCCTCTGTATTCTAGTGGGAGCAGTTGAGGCATTCTTTCCGCCTTTTGCGCAAGCGCATTTAATGCTAGGTTTAAAAAGCTGGTGATATTGTGTGGCATGTCAAATCCGCGTGCTTGCTTGCAGGTAGCCGTCGTTTGAGAGGCGAACCGACCGTGTTGATGCAACAAGAGGGCACATGAAGTGACGCTTCAGCCCTCACCATCACTGTGATCACTTCAGCGCTCTGTTTAAATTTGGGGGAAAATTGGACCCAGGGTTTTTCACAAAACCTTAAGCTTCTTGTCTTCTTTTTTTTCTTCTTCTTCACTTCTACAATCTCGATTCGCATCAGTCTTCAACTTCAAAATTGGTGAAGGGAAAGTCTATCGTCACCGATGAGCCCAGGGGTAGAGGTGTGTCAGATGACAAGGAGAGGAGGCCCAACTAGCGCACGAGGGAGGTGATGAATTTCGATCCAAAGCTGAGGCCTCTTCACAGCCCGAGGGACGTCTTCGAATACTTGGTGAATGGCATCCAGGTGCCACCTGAGATCATGGTGGAGTGGTTCCCCTCAAGACAGATGTCATGATGGGCCTCCCCACTGCGGCGTATTCATTCATCCCCACATCCTGGCATTGGGGATGAAGCTTCCTCGGACCACTTTCATCCACATCGTCCTAAGTTACTTCAGGGTCGCTCCATCATAACTGACAGTGGGCGCACGGCATATCCTCTTGGGGTTCGAGGCCTTCTGTAATCGCTTGCTTCTGGAGGCATGCGGGCGCGAGGAGTTTTGCGCCGTGTATATAATGAGGAATGTCCCTCAGAACGCCCGTTCCTTCACTCCCCCAGAAGGGTTGTGACAGGCTGATTGTCAACCATCCCGACAGCAATCACGGGTGGCATGATTCAATTATCAGGGTCGTTGGACCTTGGGATTCTGCCGTGGAGGAGGATCGAGGGAAGGTCCCAATGTGTTAGAACAAAGACTCAATCCGACAAGTGAGCGCGTCGGTTTCTCTTCTGGTCCAGGAGAGGGTTCTGAAACTCTTCAATCTGGACTACAAATAATGTAACTGGAGCTGGCTGCTAGATCCAGCCAGATTTGCGATGCCCTGGAGGTCCCGAGATCATTAGTACCAGCCAGTGATGAGGTTGCGGTGGTCTCTCTAGTTGACGAGGAGGCAGAGTCCCCGGCGAGAGGAGCAGTGTCTCTTGCTTCTCCACGACTGTCGGCGCGACTCAAAGACGGCGGCCACCTCCGCTGGTGAAGAGGATGCAAAACCTTCGTTAGGGGATGCATCTCCAAGGCTCGAGATCCGGCACTGAGGTTACCAAGCCGAGAGGGGAGGTTAAAGATGAGGGGGGCGTAGACGTCTTCTCGTGTTGCGATCACGAACGAGTAAATGGTGATTATGTCATTGTGTCTCTGAGCTTCATCAGGTGTTGGTTCTTTTTTTATATTGATCTTTCTTTTGCAAAAGAAGCACAAGGTCATCTTCGACTCAGACGAGAGGAGGGTGTTGAGGTTGGTGACCGAGCTGGTCAGCAGTGCTGACCTCGAGGTCTCCAGCCCTGTGAATGTCTCCAGCAGGTGGAGGAGTTGTCCAAAGCTGTAAAGTGCCTGCAGAAGGAGAAGATCGACCTGACTAAGGGCCTCCTGGCTAGGCTGGAGGAGCTGAAGAAGGCGAAAGAAGATGTGTCCTTGTGTGAGGCTATCGGCGAGGAGACAATAGGAATCGACTCACTCTGGTTGCAGTTGGATCAAAAGGTCATGGAGAAGTTCGAGCTCCATGGCAGGGTTTGAGTACTGGAGGTGAGCTCCCGCCAACATGAGCACGCGGCTGAAGACTCGAGAGCGGAGGAGGTGGACTTAAATGACTGCAACCGAAAGTATTGACAAGCACTTAAAGACCTGCGCTTCAAGTCGCGACAGGGGTGTGCAGGGAGTTCAAGGCAAAGGCGCTAATGTGGCCCAGCTCCCCTAATTGTATATTTTTTTACGTAGTGTTGTATTAGAATTCTTTGTATCCATTAATCAATAAGATGCTATTTGTGAATTGTTTTGTTCCTGGTTGTTGCATCCTTCTTGAGATTTACTAAGTATTGCATTAGGACTCGATTGGGACCGTTATCAGAATGAATGTCTGTGGGGCTTGCGGGACCATTACCAGAGAGTGTCTGACTTAGGTTGTCGGGGCTAGAGGGGACGATGACAGTTGTGGGTGGAGGCTCTAATCCTGAAGAGGGAGACGGAGTCTAGCATGAAGCCCCTCCCAGTAATCGGGCAGCCGTAGTCCCGTGATCGACTTCCTAATCGAAGTCCTCAGAGTGGCGATGATTCCAGAAGATTCCTCCGATGTCGAAGTCCTCGGGGAGGTGTTGCCCCTGAGGACACTTGGAACTCATGTTGCATGACTGTTTAACTGTGTTCGACCCGAGAGAGTGAGAGTTAACAGCTGTGGGAGCTTGCCTCCTGGGTGACTCTTTTCATTGTCTCTGCAGCACCTTTAGTTATCATTACGGATGAGTCTGATGTGAGTTGTAGGAGTTGGACACTAGGAGCGCCTCTATCTTTTAGGAGAGCCTCCGTGTGGGCTGAACTGTCAGAGCCATCAAGGAGACTTTCATTTTCAAGAGTCTCTGTATAGGCTGAACTGTCATAGTGAGGACATGATATATGAGTGACCATCAGAAGTACTTTTGTCTTTCAGGAAAGCATCCACTATAGGCCATGTTTGACTGTTAGGAGCATTTTCATCTTTTAAAAGAACATCCATCGTGGGTCGAGTTTGACCGTTAGGAGTGTCTTTTCTTTCAAGAGAGTGTTCATCATGGGTTGAGTTTGACCGTTAGGAGCATCTCTGTCTTTCAGGAGAGCATCCATCGTAGGTCGAGTTTGACCGTTAGGAGCGTATCTGTCTTTCAAGCATCCATCGTGGGCTAAGTTTAACCATTGGGAGCGTCTCCGTCTTTTAGGAGAGCATTGATCGGGGAAAAATCGCGCACAAAAATGTATGTTTTGAAGTTAAGATTTAAAGTGTGTGCTTTGGCTTCCTCGATACTTCCGTTATAGCATAGAGGCTAAAACGAGTCGAATCCACAAGGACGGGAGACGATAGAAGCTTTACCGTTGATTCACGTGTGAATTAACGGTTCTTTAATGTTTAAAAGAATGAAAAGAAAAGAGAACAAAGAATGGAAAAGAGAAGTACGGTGAAAACAAAGAAGTGGGAAACATAGAAAAGAATATATTTGTAGTTTTTGTATGTCTAAAACAAGGTGAAAAAGAAAGAAAACTCACGGCTACTAACTACTAATGACTCCACCAACACGCTAACCTCTTAGTGATAGTTGCCTCACATGTATCATTGGCCATCACTAGTCCTTAGTTCAAGAGCTTTACAAAGCATAGCCCATATGTAACTCATCACAACCCAACTCAACAAACAAATGCAAGCTACACTTAAACCATCAAAACTAAAAGTAAACATGGAGTAAAGTAATGTTAGCTTGTTAGAGAGTTAGGAAGATAGAGTGTTAGATCCATCATCATAAGCCATCAATGGCTATTGCAAGAGTAAGGCCAAGTAGAGGCTATTAGATTCATGTGGATTATCAAATAAGAAGTTAGACTAGTTGGTGGTTAGTACTTAGTTACCATGAGAGAAAAGACTAGCTAAACATATAAAAGAAGTTAGATAGAAAACATAGAGAGGTAAAGCGAGCAGCTTTCATGGCTTGTCACCTTCTATTACAAGCACTCTTGCATTCCACTCATGTATCATTCTTTCTCCTAATACAAGATCTATAATAAATGAAAATACAAAGAGGAAGAAGAAGAACTAGCCTAACCTAAACTAAAATATAACATGGAATGAAAAACTACCCTAAACTCTGTATATCTTCTGCTCTGGAACCCCAAGGGGTATTTATAGGCACCAGGGGAATGGGGCCCGGGGGCAACCCCTAGCCTGAAGCCAGGCGCGCGTCGCGGCCGTACGGTCGCTCGCGGTGCTTCGAGCCGCACGCTGTCCTGTTTGTCTCCTGTCAGTTTTGTGCCCGGTTTCTGGTTTACAGCCTTTGATTTTGATAGAATCAGCCTCCTAGGTCAATGGCTATCTTAATAGGCCTTTAATCACCAATTAAATGGTGATTTAGGGTCTTCTTCTTCATTGTACACCATGGACCTAGAATCAAGCAAGCAAAGCTTTATTAGCAGAATTTTATACTAAATAAATATGCGGATGTGATAAAAATTATGTAAAATTAGAGACTAATCACACCCCCACACTTATCTTTTTGCTCGTCCTAAGCAAAACAAAAATAAGAAGATTATTACACCACTTTCACAGGTGACGCGATTGCACTGAGCATATGCAACAAGCCGTTAAACCTCTAAGTTTCCCCTAGAGGAGGAGTTTTGTCTCCTGAGGGTTTTCAGCGGATTACATCCACAAAATCCATAAAGAAAGAAATCAAATGTTAGTATTTTTAAAAACGCATTTTTGAAAAAGAGAAAAGTGTTGAAGTATTTTGTGAAAATATAAGTGGTCCAAGATCAGATGTTAACTAGAAATTGTTCTTTCTTAAACTAAGTCAAAATGCAAAAAATCTTGTTATAAATTAAATGTAAGAATTTAAAATTGAATTGACTCTTTGATCTTTCATAAAACTCTTAGAAAATATGCACTTTATGAACAGTGAAAGTTTTTGGGATATCGACTCTAACTTTCATGTCATTTATTTATATCATTATATATATATATATATATATATATATATATATATATATATATATATATATATATATATATATATATATATATTGTTTTCTTTTTTTCTTTTTTCTTAGTTTTCTTAGGCTTTCTTATTTATCCGGGTAGTGAGCCTTTAGCCGGTGACTCCCAAACCAGATGGTCTTAGGGCACCAGATGAGAAAACATCCCTCGGACTTAAGAACTCGAGTAAACAAGGCCACAAAATTAAAGGGGATTATTTTATTTTTGTCCATTGTTTTAAGTGTGAATAATCATACTTCCTAAGGCATAATTACCCAACTTTAATAAGTAGTTTTTATTATCATTATATTATTTATTTATTTTTTAAAATATATATTTTTTATGACATTTTTAGTCTTTGTTTCAATCTCAAAAATTGTGTAAGTGTGAAGTGCATAAATCTAAGGCAAAAAATTCAAGATCAAATTATCTTTTCAATATTACTTTCTTATCCTAAAATTTAAAAAAGATCTATTATTTTTACTTGGTTTAAAATTTCATACTTTTAGGTCTTCCTAATTCCTAAGATAATCTTAATTTTCTTAAAAATAAATCAAAACTATTTATCTTGTTTCAAAAAGTTTTGTAAAAAGAAAAGAAAAGAGTTTTTATATAAAAGATTTTTTTAAATTAAAAACAAGTGTAAAAGAAAGAAAATATAAAACTAACTATGTTAGTAAACCCTCCCCCACACTTATCTCATGCATTGTCCTCAATGTATCGTGAATGTGTATATACATGAAACAAATGAGAAGAGAAGGAGAAGTACCTCATGGTGGTGGTTCCGGTGGTGGTCTGATTGGGCCAAGCGTGGTTACCCAATCAAGATATCGTGGATCTTGCAGAAACTCACCAACGACCTCTCTACTATGACCCAATAAAAGAATGATTGAATGAATTGTCTTATTTAAATATTTATCCCCATCAAATTTTCAATTTTAAAAAATAATTACTGAGTCATTTTTGTTAACATTCTTGTCCAATAATGAAGTGTGATGTTGGAAGATGATGGAGTTAGACTCAAAGGGATCAGGAATAAAAATCGATACCGACTCCGAAATTTGACTCAGATCAAGTCGAGAGTCAACAATGAGAGTCAAAATTGGTTCAAAAATAAGGTCCAAACTAAAGAATTGATGTTCACACACTTTTACCATCAATGAAGTGTGATCATAAGAGATTGGTGATTCAATTTCACGGTGTACTGGTACAGGATTCAACGTTGACTCCAAAAAAAATCTGGTAAAGTTACCAGGATCATTATTGGACCAAAAAGTGAAATGGAATGTGACCAACTTGAGGTTCAGGATCACTTTCAAGCTCAAGTTCAATTTCTAGAAAAGGATAACTTGTTAAAATGTCAAGGTGGTTCTCAAAATTTTGCGCAAGTTCAAAAGGATGTAAGGAAATTGAATCTTGACTTTCGTCTACGGAAGGTATGTGAATGGGTGAAATAATCGATTCAGAAATTATGTGAATCAAAACTTTGTATCAGAATTCTTTGTATCCATTAATCAATAAGATGGTATTTGTGAATTGTTTTGTTCCTGGTTGTTGCATCCTTCTTGAGATTTGCTAAGTGTTGCATTAGGACTCGATTTTAGAGAGTCGTTGGGACCGTTATCAGAACGAATGTCTAACTTAGGTTGTGGGGGCTGCGGGACCATTACCAAAGAGTGTCTGACTTAGGTTGTCGGGGCTAGAGGGGACGATGACAGTTGTGTGTGGAGGCTCCAATTCTGAAGAGGGAGACAGAGTCTAGCATGAAGCCCCTCCCAGTAACCGGGCAGCCGTAGTCCCGTGATCGACTTCCTAATCGAAGTCCTCAAAGTGGCGATGATTCCAGAAGATTCCTCCGATGTCGAAGTCCTCGGGGAGGTGGTGCCCCTGAGGACACTTGGAACTCATGTTGCATAATTGTTTAACTGTGTTCGATGCGAGAGAGTGAGACTTAACAGCTGTGGGAGCTTGCCCCCTGGGTGACTCTTTTCATTGTCTCTGCAGCACCTTTAGTTATCATTACGGATGAGTCTGATGTGAGTTGTAGAAGTTAGCCACTAGGAGCACCTCTATCTTTCAGGAGAGCCTCCGTGTGGGCTGAACTGTCAGAGCCATCAAGGAGACTTTCATTTTCAAGAGTCTCTGTATAGGCTGAACTGTCAGAGTGAGGACACGATATATGAGTGACCGTCAGAAGTGCTTTTGTCTTTCAGGAAAGCATCCACTATAGGCCATGTTTGACTGTTGGAGCATTTTCATCTTTTAAAAGAACATCATTTGTGGGTCGAGTTTGACCGTTAGGAGCGTCTTTTCTTTCAAGAGAGTGTTCATCATGGGTCGAGTTTGACCGTTAGGAGCACCTCTGTCTTTCAGGAGAGCATCCTTCATAGGTCGAGTTTGACCGTTAGGAGCGTCTCTGTCTGTCAGGCATCCATCGTGGGTTGAGTTTGACCATTGGGAGCGTCTCCGTCTTTTACGAGAGCGTCCATCGTTGGTCGAGTTTAACCATTGGAAGCGTCTCCGTCTTTTAGGAAAGCGTCCCATCGTGGGTCAAGTTTAACTATTAGAGCGTCTCTATCTTTCAGGAGAGCATCCATCTTGGGTAGAGTTTGACCGTTAGGAGCGTCTCCATTTTTCAAGAGAGCATCCATCATAGGTCAAGTTTGATTGTTATAAGCATCTCCGTTTTTCAAGAGAGCATTCATTGTGGGTCAAGTTTAACCGTTAGGAGAGTACATTGTAAATCATATCCATGATGGAGGCCATCGAAGGGAATGTCGAGGTGAAAGCCCGAGACTAGCCATCAGAGGAGCTATCGAGGGAAGGTCTTTGGACGCTACTAAAATACTTATTAAGAAAAACGAAGCCATGGTGGATCTTTTCATTGAATATATTTGAACTTCATACATAGTACTGTTTTAAATGAAAAGAATTTCATTGCCTATCAGGCATCATCTCGTCTTGACCAGCCAGTGTGTGACCCTTTAACCCCTATGGCGACTACCGTGTATGGGCCATCCTGATTTGATCCGAGCTTCCCGGCGTTCTTTTCCTGAGTACTCTAGACGATGTGCTTTAGGACCATAATGCCGACTTAAAACTAGTGGGACTTCACCTTTCAGTGGTGTGAGGCCCAGATATGTTGTTGGTAGGTGACGATACGGATCTGCACCTATTGCCGTCTTTCCTCCAACTGATCCTAAGCCAAGCGCAGCTGAGCAGCATTCTAATCCCACTCGATCCCTTCTGTACGGAGTGTTGGCATGCATATGTCGACGGGGATGATGACTTCTGTCCCATATGCTAGAGAGAATGGAGTTTCACCCGTCGGGATGCGCTTTGTGGTTTGGTATGCCCAGAACACTCTGGGTAGTTTTTTCACCCATTTTCCATTCGCCTTGCCCAGATTCTTGCACATGCTATCGAGGATTGTGCTATTTCTGATCTCGGGCTGGCCATTGCCTTGTGGATAGTAGGGGATGGAGAATTTATGGGTGATTTTGTACTTGGAGCAGAAGTTCGCTATATGCTTGCTCGCGGAGTTGGTTCCATTGTTGGAGATAATGGTATGAGGAAGCCCAAAGCAACAAACAATATTTTGCCAAAAGAATTTCAATATTTGTTGTCCTATGACTTCGAAGAGTGGTGCTGCCTTTATCCACTTAGTGAACTAGTCGGTGGCAACCAGGAGGAACCTGAATTGGGGCAAAGCTCGTAGGAGAGGGCCTACTACATCGAGCCCCCACTGTATGAAAGGTCAAGGGCTCTGCAAAGTGTGAAGGTCTTCGCTTGGCCTGTTGGAGGCAGGAGCAAACCTTTGATATTGTGGGCACTTCCTTATGTGTTCCTTGACGTTGTTAAACATCTTGAGCCATTAGTACCCCTGGTTAATGGCTTTGTGGGTGAGGGATCACGCTCGACATGATTCTCACAGTCGTCGTGAATCTCCTGCATTACCTTCCTGGCCTTCTCGAGTCTAAGGTATCTCAAATATGGGTCAGAGTGTAATTTAGAGTAAGATTCTTGTACATGAGCTCCCCGAGAGTGTGTACCTGGTGACCACATGCTGGAACTTCTGTGCTCTATTTTGTCTTTGGGCAGGGTTCCATCCTTCATATAAGCGATAATGGGGTCCTTCCACCCGATGAGGTGTCTAGGTGGAGGATCTCCCTGTCGAGCTGCTGGATGCTCGGAGTTGAGATATGTTCGACAGTAATCTCCCGTCGGAATTGATACTCGGTTGCTGATGCTAAGTTGACCAAGGAGTCAGCATGATTGTTTTTGAACCTCGTAATTCATTTGAAGAAGGCAGGGAAACTTGGCTTTTAAGCTGAGGACGAATTGCAAGTATACCTCCATTTGTTCATCTTTGGCCACATATTCCCTATTGACTTGGAAGACTACCAGCGTTAGTTGAAGAGGACCTCGAGCCCAATGATTCTGAGGGTCTCTGCCTTTCTCTGCACAGTGATGACAGCTTTGTACTCAGCTTCATTGTTCATGGTAGGAAAGCCGAGTGTGAAGGACTATCAATGATGGAACCCTCCGGGGTGGTGAGGATGACCCTGACACCTGTCTCCTTGCTGTTTGATGCCCCGTCGACATAAAAAATTCACTCCTTCTGTGAGTCACTACATGTCAGAGCTCCCAGGGTGAATTCTGCAGTGAAGTCTGCCAGGACTTGCCCTTTAATTGCTGGCCTAGGATCATATATGATGTCGTATGGGTTTAGCTCAGCTGCCCATTTTGCTATCTGCCCAATGGCTTTCGGGTTCACGATGATGCTCCGCAAAGGATGCTCTATCAGTACGGTAATCGAAAAAGATTTAGCAATGTCTCAACTTCCTCGACATGACGAAGTGAGCGAGAGCCAATTTTTTTCATCATTTGAACCTGGTCTGGGCTTCGACCAGCGACCTACTGCAATAGTACACCGATTTCTGGATGTTTTCATCCTCACGAATCAGAGCCACGCTCAGAGCAGACTCTGACACAGAGAGATAAAGGAACAGTGTCTCCCAGGTGACTGGCTTGGACAGGAGTGGCGGAGAGGTCAGGTACCTCTTCAGCCTTTAAAATGTGGCCTCGCATTCTTCATCTCGACGAGAAGTCTGCTACATTTTTCTTCAAGGCTTGAAAGAACGGTTTATATTTATTAGTGGATCAGCTAAGGAACCTGTTCAGAGCTACGTGGTGCCCATTCGTATCTGTACCTCCTTGATACAAGTCGGCGACTTCATATTTAGGATCACAGATATCTGATCGGGGTTAGGCTCGATACCCCGCTGAGTGACCAGATATCCCAAGAATTTCTAGGACTCTCCGAAGGTGCATTTCTCCGGGTATATCTTTACCTGGTACTTTCAGAGGAGATCGAACTCTTCACTCAGGTGGAAGAGATGGTCAGAACGTCAAATGCTCTTCACAAGCAAGTCGTGGATGTATACCTTCATGGTATGCCCGATCAAATCTTTGAACACTCGGTCAATCATCCACTAAAAGGTGGCTCTGGTGTTCTTTAATCCAAAGGGCATGATCTTGTAGTAGAAAATTTCCCGGCCAGTATTGAAAGCGGTATTGTCCTCGTCTGGCGGCTAGATTTTGATCTGGTTGTAACCAGAATATACATCTATGAAACTGAATAGCTCATGCCCCATTGTGGCCTCTACGAGCTGGTGTATCTTCAGAAGGGGGAAGTGAAAAACACCTAGAGGGAGGGTGAATAGGTGTTATGCTAATCAAATGCACTTTTAAAAACTAGTTAAGATGTATGATGCAAGCGGTCACTCAAAACAAGAAATTGAAGCCGAATTCCCGGTGAAGAGCTCTAGAACTTCTCCTCTTTGATTCCTCTAGATGATGAGTTGAGGTGCTTAATTGCTTCCTTGTTGATATAAGTATAGACCAAAAATGTAAGAAGATAAAATGAATGCAATATTGAAAATAAGACAAATAGTATCACAAGTATAAGAATGTAAAACAAAAAAGAGCAAGAAAAAATCAATCGCAAACACAAGAGAATTTGTTTCGAGGTTCGAGCCACTGCTCTACGTCCCCGCCTTCACCACTATGAAGGATTTTCACTATGTCCACAAAGGAAACTTCCACACAGGAACCTTACACCCAAGGGATTACAATTGGTCTACTCAAGATCGGAGTAGCCAACTCCAATAATACTATCCTCCACACAAGAGGAACCACAACTCAATGGAATACAAGTCACTTGGTGATCTAGGAAGACCACAAATACTCTCTTACAACTTCTTATAGAGTGGAGTACGATTTTAGGCTCAAGAAGTAAAGTGAGAAAAAATTCAGTAGTAAAGATTTAGAAGACTTGAAAACCAACTGAAAAATTTTGCAATAGAAAGAACTTTGAAAATGGAAAGCTATAAACACTTCTCTCTTGAAAACACTTGAAACTTGGATATTTTTCTTATGAAAAATCAAAGACTCATGACCTCTATTTATAGGCAAAGGATAAATATCATTCATAAGTGATACTAGGTCATTAGCGGTGAGTTTAACCACTTGGAAACAAAAAACAGCAGTTGGAACTCATAAAAAACGAAATAGATCCAAAATAGAGTCGTTGTGCCAGTCTGGACGTCTGCCAGTCGACCAGTCGGTCAACGGCAGGTCACTAAGAATATAGTCGTTGGCTCCGGTCGACAGCAAGTCATTTTAAAAGAAAATTTTGAACTACCGGTTGACCGGCCCGGTCGACCGGCACAAACAGAGAGTGAGGCCCATGCAATCGGTCGACCGATCGATCGACCGCAGGGGTTGACGGTCGACCGACCTGGTGAACCGGTAAACGTGCACAGACGTACACGCCCACGGCCAAGAGGCCCGATCGACCGACCAGTCGACCATTTTGGCCTGAAATAGTTACGGTCAACCCGTAGGTCGACCGTTATAGCCTGAAATAGTTTTAAGACAGATTTTTAAACTTGAAAATATTTTTAAAATATTTTACATTGGTTTGAGGGTTGTATAGCGTAGTATAGGAGATAAAATATATGTTTTAAACTAGATATAAAAATTTGAAGAATTATGAAACATGTATGAATATCAAACATGCAACAAAAATCAATACTACCCAAAACTTGTATTTTTGAAAAGTGTATTTTTGTGTGTGTAACTTCTTGAGCACTTCTATCATATCCTTACTCTTTAACATACTAAAATCTTATAAGGGTCTAGGTGACTGGAAGATCTTCATTTCGGGCTTTTTATATGCATCGTTGAGTTACTTGAATTCTTGATCCCGTATTTGAGTCACCATGAGTCAACACCACCTTCCTTTAGGGGAAGAAACTTCTTGTATCCTAAGAATCCTGAAATAATCTTAAACACTTAAACTTGATTAGTACAAATAACTATATATATTTTGTGATCATCAAAATTCTAAAACCGGGTGATTGTAACATTGGGCCAACAATCTCCCCCTTTTTGATGATGACAAAACATATGAGTTATTTTTAAAAAAAAGTGAAAGGAGCTTGAAAAAGCTCCCCCTCAAATCATGCTATCTATCAAGTATACGAAAAGAATATGTTCTTTACAAATAAAATGAACTTTACAAATTATTTATAACAAAAATGAGAAGTATGCATGAAAAAGAAATAATAACTCAAAAGTATTTCTCCTCCTTTTTGTCATGCATCAAAAAGGGTCCCAATAAAAAAATTTAAAGAGTATTTGCTAAATTCTCATGAATTCATAATACAAATATTTAATTCACCACAAATAAATAAAAATCTATTATAATCTAGTGGTTTAGTAAAAATATCCGCAAGCTGAAAATCGATGAAAACATAATCAATTTCAATATCACCTTTCTCATAATGATCTCTAAGAAAGTGATATCGAATGTTAATGTGCTTTGTCTTACTATGTTGATTTGCATTTTTAGTCATATGAATAGTACAAATATTATCACAAAATATTTTAATATGGTCATAATACAAATCATAGTTAAGGAGAATATGTTTCATCCAAAGGACTTGAGCACAACAAGCCCCGGCCGCAACATACTCCACCTTGGCAGTTGAGAGGGCTACAGAATTTTGTTTCTTGAAAAATCATGAAACAAGGCAATTTCCTAGAAACTGACAGGTTCCACTAGTACTCTTCCTATCCACTCTACAACCCGCATAGTCAGCATCCGAAAAACTCGTCATGAAAAATTGTCCGGTCTTCGGATACCACAAACCAATTCCAATATTGCCCTAAGATATCTAATAATGCGTTTTATCACAATTAAATGGGACTCTTTAGGATACGATTGAAATCTAGCACATAGACAAACACTAAACATAATATCCGGCCTACTAGCCGTTGAATATAATAAACTACCAATCATGCTAGATAGAGTTTAATGTCTACATTTATATCTTGTTCATCCTTATCAAGTTTTGTTGTGGTAGCCATGGGAATTTTGCTTGTCTTAGCCACTTCATGCTCAAATTTCTTGATGAGTTCCTTCGTGTACTTGGCTTGATTTATAAAAATCTCATCACTCCTTTGCTTGATTTGGAGTCCAAGGAAGTAGTTAAGTTCGCCCATCATAGACATCTCAAATTCCTCCTTCATACATGATTCAAAATCTTTGCAAAGTTTTTCATTAGTAGATCCAAATATAATATCATCAACATATATTTGAACAATAAGAATATCATTTTCAACATGTTCAGTAAACAAAGTGGTATCTATTGTTCCTTTAGCAAAACCATAAGAAATAAGAAATTATGAAAGTCTTTCATACCAAGTTCTAGGAGCTTATTTTAAACCATATAAAGTTTTGTCTAGTTTGAAAACAAAATCCAGATGTGCAGGATAAACAAACCCGGGGGTTGTTCAACATACACTATTGGCCCAAAGGCCCATCGCTCTAGTTTTGAAGATGATCAACTCATGTAGTTATGTGTACTAATGATCTTGTGTTTAATTAGTGACAGATTTGTTATAAAGATCTTAGTAGGTGTGGAGCTTCAACAAAGGATTTAAAGTCAAGTTTTGGAGCTTACACGGTTTGATCCAACGAGCTAGTGATCGTGTTTGGATCGTGTTTGGACCAAATCTAGAAGATGAGAAGGCTTCAAGTGAAGACTTCAAGAAGATGAAGACTTGTGTCTAGGTATAAGATTTTTATTTTTAGATAAAATGTAAAGGATAGAATAGTTGGTGGATTGCTCAAGTATATATCACACATACACACTCTTGATAGTTTTGTTTTTACAAAAGATTTTTGTTTTGGAAAACACATGTTTGGATTTTGGTTTTCATGTTTACATATCTTTTATCTAAAACCATGTTTAATGCTTAATGTCAAAAACATAGATATCTTATTTGTGTAGTGGATCATATCCATACACACTATGCTTTAATGAATTCAAAATATCTTGTTTTTGTATCATGGAGAAGTTATGGAAAACAAGTTTTAGAAAAAATACAAGTTTTCAATTGAGCCAATATTTCCATATTACAAAAATAGTCCAAATCATTTATAACATGCCTTGATTTTGTGCAAGCATGTTTGTTTATCAAAGTATATTGGTAAAACTATTTTTGTAGATTTTTAAGTATTTTATGGGATTTTATTTCAATCAAAAAGACCAAGTTTTAAATCCCAGTTTTTCTGTTCCAGGCTTCAGCCAGTCGACTAGTCGACCGACCAAGTCGACTAGGACTGAAGTCGGTCGACCGATCCGGTCGACCGACGTGCACAGACGTGCACGCCAGTTCTGCAGGATGGCCGGCCGACCGACCCGGTCAACCGTCCAGAGAGCTCTGCTCTCTGGAAAGGCCCCGGCCGACCGTGCGGTCGACCGGACAGAGAGATTGCTCTCTGTATCCTGGCTCGGTCGACCTCCCGGTCGACCGATGGCTCAAACAGTCTGAAATATGACCGTTGGCCGGTCGGCCGGACGGTCGACTGACAGGCCTGACAGAACCCCAACGGCTAGTTTTTCTGAGCCTATAAATTTGGGGGTTTGGGCATTGTTTTTCACTAAGATTTTGGAGACTTTTAGAGCCAGTTTTTCTCATTCTTTTCAGAGGTTTTCTCCACATATTTGAGAGCAAATATTTCCTATCAAAAGGAAAGATTTTATCAAGAGGGTTAAAAGAGATTTCTTTGAGTTTTCCTCCACCATTCTCATCCTTGTTTTTCTCACAAACACTTGAGCAACCCATTGACATATTCATTCTATAGGAGTGTTTTTGTGAGAGGATTTTAGGTGATCAAGAGTTGTGATCACCAAAGTTCTACTTTGTTTTTTGAGAAGGCGGACGGTTGTGTTCGCATTGTTTCGGGTCCTAGTGTGGATTCGGTGTTTCGAGTTCGGGTGCGAACTTGTTGTTTGAGGTGCGGCCTCGGCGAGCCGGTGGGCTTGCGTGTGTACGGACTAGGGAGTCCGAGAGCTTGTAGGTGTTGCGGCACCGAGGAGTGATCCATTGGGATCAAGCATAGTGGAAATCCTTCGTGTGTCGAAGGCGGGGATGTAGAGCAAGTGTGCTCGAACCTCGAAACAAATCCTTTGTGTTTGCGATTGCTCACTCTCTCTCTTTGTCTCTTGTTTATATCTTGCATACTTTTATTGTGCTCATCTTTATATGCTTGATATACAATTGTGCTAAATTGATATACATGCTTGGGTTGCTTGCTAACACTTATATTTAACCAAGAGAGCCAACGCGGCACCTCAACACTTATCAAGGGGAAGCTAGAGGAGTTTGTCCAGAGCCCTTCACGGGGAATTCGGCAACACTCTTGTGTTATACGTGGTGTTTAGTGTAAGAGTTTAGTTTAGGTCATAATAGTTTACACTTCCGCATTATTTGGCATTAAGTGACCATTAGATTAGCCATCACCTATTCACCCCCCCAGGTGATTTACAATTGGTATCAGAGCATTTACAATTGGTATCAGAGCTTGGTACTCTGATTTTAGGTCTTAAAACCTAGAGTTAAAGATCCTCATTTTAGGCTAATCACAATATTTTGTACACACACCATGGACTTCATGTCACCACCCATGTTTGACATTCTTAACATCCATATATGGAAGGTGAAGATGTCCTTGTACCTCAAAGCCTTAGATATTCATGTTTATCTTGCCACTACTAATAATGCATATTATTTAAATGGTAAGAATATTGAGGCTAATGCAAAAGCCCTACATGCTTTAAGATCTACCCTAAATGATGATTATTTATCTAGGGTTGCTAATCTTGATTTGGCTTTTGTAGCACGGAACACCCTCATCTCCCTTGGCGAAAATGATCAATACTATGCGGGGAGTGACTCGGATGTTGGAAGCGACCCTTCCAATGTGTGCTATATGGTCCAAGGGGATAACCCCCTTGAAGTAACTACCGAATCCGAGGATGAGGATAATAACATGTCATATGATGAGCTTAGCACTTTTTGTCAATTACTTCTTGAAAAATATGACATGATTAAGAAAGAAAATAAAAATTTGAAAAAGAAGTTTGATTGCATGCATATAGAACAAGATTCATTTAAATCTAAGATTGCATGCTTAGAAAAGGAAAATGATGATTTGAAAAATGAAAATATTTCCTTGATGTCTAAATTGAATGATTTGTGTGAAGGAAATATGATTTTGAAAAATAAAATTGTTGTGGTGGAAAAACAAAAGGAAATTGTTTTTCAAGAAAATAATTCTTTAAAAAGAAAATATGTTGAAAAAGGAAAAGAAAATGTTTCGAAAAAGAATAAGAAAAATGATTCTTTATCTCATCATGCTTTACATGCCACCACTAATGAGATTAAAGATTTGAAAAATAAAATGGATTGTTTGAGTTCAACTTTAAACTTTTGTGCATTTACCATACTAGGTTGGAGTCAATGTTTTCAAAGAAACAAACTCCACACATTCATGCACAACATCATCATGCATATGCTTATGTTGCACGTCATAATCACACTCCTACACATAAGTATCCTAAGGTGTACACATGTACACATTGTGGCCGCAAAGGCCATTTAGCAAAATTTTGTTATGACAAGTTGCATCATTTTAATTTTGCTAATAATAAAAATTTTGGGTTCCTTACAAGACTAACCCCAAAGGACCCAAGAAAATATGGGTACCAAAATTCCCACCTTGTGTATTTGATGTAGGTGAGGGCTCTCACAAAACGTGAGAGATTTAGTGCCTTGATGGTGGATGCACTTGAACTAAAAGGACACATATTTGGAGCACCGCTATCAAGGAGGTGTTGGTGGGAAAAACCACCAAGCTTGGAGCTTTGGAGTTGGTAACAGTCTCTAAACTCCCATTTTATTTATGTTCATGCTTGTTCATTCATAATATTTTGAGCATGTTCATGTTTTCATTTGTTTTGTGCTTCCATGTGGTGATAACATGCTTAGATGTAGTTTTTATCAAAACTTGTATTATACATGTACAAATAGTGAGCTATATTTGTTTTATATATGATTGCACTTCATGCTCATTCGTACCCACTATACGCATATGTATAGACTAGTTTTGATGATTCTCATTTATACATGCTTTGCCAATTTTTATGCTTTACTTCATGTATATGTATTATTAATTCAAATTTAAAAAATATACATGTTTACCCTTGAGTCTCCTGCCTACATGCAAATACATTTGATAGACTCTTTTATGTTTGGGATATGTATGTATATTATTAGTTTTGGATAAATCATACATATACCATGAAGGTTAGAGTTTTAATGAAAAATGATTTTTTGTGACTTATGATCTTTTTGAGCTTAAATGACTATTTTCATAAAAATGCTATTTACATGATCTTTTAACACTCACATCTTCATTTATTATTTCATGACTTAATTTCATGATCATTTTGAGCCTTATAGACCATGAGTGATTAAACCTTTATGTATTTAGTTATGTTTTATGAAAAACATATTACTTGATGTATTTGAAGGATTTTTAACTAGTTTTTCAAAAACTATTTTATACTAGTTATTTATTCTTCAATGTTTTATAAGTTATACACATGATCCTATTTTTTGGATAAATTCTTTTGTATTCTCAAGATTTGATGCTTCATGAATTGAATATTAGTTTAAATGTTAGTTTTTGTCAACACTAGGATTTATACTTATACATATTGTGGGTCACAAATAAATCTATATATGGTTGGGTTTGATTGCTTATTTGTGCCCATTAAGTGTGCTTGTATAGCCTAGTTTTGATGATCCTTACATTTTTTAAACTTGTATTCCCATTTTGGATTTGTGTTATGATCATGTGCTTTCATTTCATGTATATGTTTATTTTGCCAAACTTTAAGATATACATGTATACCTCTTGAGTCATTTGCCTTTCATGTAAATCTATATATATGGACTCAATTATGTTTAGGGATATGTATGTATACTTCTTGTGTTGTCAAAACATACATATACCTTGAAATATAATTTTTTTTAAAAAAAATTTTGGTGATTTTTATGTTTTCAAAATTTATGATAATTTTCACATTGTCTTATTTAAAGGAATATTGAGCTTCATTGCCATTTTCATGTGATTTACACATATTTCATGAAAAATATTTTTATTATTTCTTGATTGAAGGATTCCGTGCTAGTCTTCAAACATTTAACTAGTTCGAGTTCTTCATGTGGTATAGTATATGATGTATACACTTAAACTTATTTTTCTATTGGTATCATTGGATATTTTCAATTGGTATCAATATGAACTTCTTTTGTATATACTCATATTTTGTTTTCCCATATATGTATGTATCACTTTCATTTGGTATACTCATTTTTCATACATATATATGAGTTATTTGTGCTTGAGTTAAAATTTTTTTACATGTTTAAAGCACAAAGTTGTTTATGTTAAGAAAATAAAAATTTTTAAGAAAAATTCTCAAGATTTGTTTTATTGAGAAAATTCAAAATTTTATTTTATAAGAAAATTTCAAAATTTTTTGATTTGTATTGCCTATATGCAAGGAGAGCTTAGCATCTCTTCTACATATAGATTCATGTTGAGTGTATCTTGTATTTAGGAGCTTGACAACTCTTCTTTATGTGGTACACGTGTGTAGGGGGAGCTTCACATCTCCTCTTATGCATTACATATTATACGTTATGTGAATTAGGGCTTGTCATCCCTCTTTCATGTAATGTATATGTGTAGGGAAGTTACTTTACCATCTTCCTCTTCATGAATGTATATCGCATATACCCTTTTCTTGACTTATTTGTTTACACCCCTTATTGGTTTTTTTGTTTTTGACAAAAAGGGGGAGAAAATTTGATGATTTTGTTTTTACTTTAACCCCTTTGTTGATGATTGACAAAAAGGGGGAGAAGTATTTGGGTTTATATGCATGTTTGAGAAAAGAATTTGTGTTTATGCATATATGTTTTGTTTTGTTTTGCAATAGGAGAAAAAGATTTTGTGATTTTGTTTTATGCTTGATTAGCATGTTTACTCCTACATTTGCATACATGTTTATGTGCTTCATTGTCATATATTATTGTTTATTTGGTATGCATGAGTTAAGGGGGAGCTTCTTTGAAGCTTTACTTTAATCCATGCATATATAACTTCATGAGTTTTGTCATCATCAAAACGGGGGAGATTGTTGGCCCAAAAGCCCATCACTCTAGTTTTGATGATGATCAACTCATGTAGTTATGTGTACTAATGATCTTGTGTTTAATTAGTGACTGATTTGTTATCAAGATCTTAGTAGGTGTGGAGCTTCAACAAAGGATTTAAAGTCAAGTTTTGGAGCTTACACGGTTTGATCCAACGAGCTAGTGATCGTGTTTGGATCGTGTTTGGACCAAGTCTAGAAGATGAGAAGACTTCAAGTGAAGACTTCAAGAAGATGAAGACTTGTGTCTAGGTATAAGATTTTTATTTTTAGATAAAATGTAAAGGATAGAATAGTTGGTGGATTGCTCAAGTATATATCACACACACACTCTTGATAGTTTTGTTTTTACAAAAGATTTTCGTTTTGGAAAACACATGTTTGGATTTTGGTTTTCATGTTTACATATCTTTTATCTAAAATCATGTTTAATGTTTAATGTCGAAAACATAGATATCTTATTTGTGTAGTGGATCATATCCATACACACTATGCTTTAATGAATTCAAAATATCTTGTTTTTGTATCATGGAGAAGTTATGGAAAACAAGTTTTAGAAAAAATACAAGTTTTCAATTGAGCCAATATTTTCTTATTACAAAAATAGTCCAAATCATTTATAACATGCCTTGATTTTGTGCAAGCATGTTTGTTTATCAAAGTATATTAGTAAAACTATTTTTGTAGATTTTTAAGTATTTTATGGGATTTTATTTCAATCAAAAAGACCAAGTTTTAAATTCCAGTTTTTCTGTTCCAGGCTTCAGCCAGTCGACTAGTCGACCGACCAAGTCGACTAGGACTGAAGTCGGTCGACCGACCCAGTCAACCGACGTGCACAGACGTGCACGCCAGTTCTGCAGGATGGCCGGCCGACCGACCCGGTCGACCGTCCAGAGAGCTCTGCTCTCTGGAAAGGCCCCGGCCGACCGTGCGGTCGACCGGACAGAGAGATTGCTTTCTGTATCCTGGCTCGGTCGACCGCCCGATCGACCGATGGCTCAAACGGTCTGAAATATGACCGTTGGCCGGTCGGCCGGACGGTCCACCGACAGGCCTGACAGAACCCCAACGGCTAGTTTTTCTGAGCCTATAAATTTGGGAGTTTGGGCATTATTTTTCACTAAGATTTTGGAGACTTTTAGAGCCAGTTTTTCCCATTCTTTTCAGAGGTTTTCTCCACATATTTGAGAGCAAATATTTCCTATCAAAAGGAAGATTTTATAAAGAGGGTTAAAAGAGATTTCTTTGAGTTTTCCTCCACCATTCTCATCCTTGTTTTTCTCACAAACACTTGAGCAACCAATAGACATATTCATTCTATAGGAGTGTTTTTGTGAGAGGATTTTAGGTGATCAAGAGTTGTGATCACCAAAGTTCTACTTTGTTCTTTGAGAAGGCGGACGGTTGTGTTCGCATTGTTTCGGGTCCTAGTGTGGATTCGGTGTTTCGAGTTCGGGTGCGAACTTGTTGTTTGAGGTGCGGCCTCGGCGAGCCGGTGGGCTTGCGTGTGTACGGACTAGGGAGTCCGAGAGCTTGTAGGTGTTGGGCACCGAGGAGTGATCCATTGGGATCAAGCATAGTGGAAATCCTTCGTGTGTCGAAGGCGGGGATGTAGAGCAGGTGTGCTCGAACCTCGAAATAAATCCTTTGTGTTTGCGATTGCTCACTCTCTCTCTCTCTTTGTCTCTTATTTATATCTTGCATACTTTTATTGTGCTCATCTTTATATGCTTGATATACAATTGTGCTAAATTGATATACATGCTTGGGTTGCTTGCTAACACTTATATTTAACCAAGAGAGCCAACGCGGCACCTCAACTCTTATCAAGGGGAATTTAGAGGAGTTTGTCCAGAGCCCTTCACAGGGAATTCGGCAACACTCTTGTGTTATACATGGTGTTTAGTGTAAGAGTTTAGTTTAGGTCATAATAGTTTACACTTTCGCATTATTTGGCATTAAGTGACCATTAGATTAGCCATCACCTATTCACCCCCCTCTAGGTGATTTACAATTGGTATCAGAGCATTTACATACACCTCCTCTTCAATAAACCCATTTAAAAATGCACTTTTGACATCCATTTGAAAAAGTTTGAAATCTTTATAGGAAGTAAAAGCAAGCGTTATCCGTATAGCTTCAAGCCGTGCTACGGGTGCAAAAGTTTCCTCAAAATCGATACCTTTTATTTGGGTGTAACCTTGGGCCACTAACCTAGTTTTATTCCTAACAATATTGCCCGACTCATCCAACTTGTTCCTAAAAATTCATTTAGTGCCAATTGTTGGTCTATCATGGGGTCTAGGGACAAGATGTTAAACTTAGTTGCGCTCAAATTGATTGAGCTCCACTTGCATGGCAAGCAACCAATATGAGTCGCCCTCGGCTTCGAGGATGTTCTTTGGTTCAAAATGAGAAATAAAAGCATAATGGCCACAAAGATCATGGAGCTTGGAACGAGTAGTTACCCCCTTTGATACATCACCTATAATGAGATCCTTGGGATGATATGGAGTGAATCTCTAATCCTTTGAAAGTGGTTGTGGTGGCTCTACTTCAACTTCTTGAACTTCACTATCCACATCAATCTTTGGCTTGTCATCTTGTACAAGTGAATCCTTCAAGGTTATTCTCTCCAAATCTTCACTTAAGTAATCTATTTTTACAACATTCTCAACAAAAACATTAGATTCCTCAAACTTTACATGTATAGATTCTTCAATAGTCATTGTATATTTATTGAAGACTCTATAGGCTTTAGTAGTGTTAGAATAACCAACAAAAATAGCTTCATAAGATTTTGTATCAAACTTACCTAAATTATCTTTAGTATTTAAAACAAAACATTTACAACCAAAAACTTTAAAATAAGAAACATTTAGTTTTCTTGAATAGTAAACTTTGAAAGAAGTTTTAGAATTATTTTTGCAAAAGAAAATCCTATTTGATATGTAATAAGATGTGTTTACGGCCTCGGCCCGTAGGTATTGAGGGAGACCGTATTCATTTATCATAGTCCTAACCATTTCTTGTAGTGTTCGATTTTTCCTCTCAACTACTCCATTTTGTTGTGGAGTTCTAAGACAAAATAATTCATGTTTAATTCCATGTTCTTCGCAGTAAGTTATAAAGGATTGATTATTGAATTCACTACCTCTATCACTCCTTATTCGTAAAATTGAAGAATCTTTTTCCTTTTCAACTCTTTTCCTAAGCATTTGAAAATGTGAAAAGACTTGATTTTTATGTTCAAAAAAGAAAACCCAAGTAAAATGAGAAAAATCATCAACCAATACAAAAGCAAAACGATTCCCACTTAGACTTTTGATTTTAGTAGGACCAAATAAATCCATATGAATTAACTCCAAGGGTCGTGATGTCATGATATCCTTGATGGATTTGAAAGAGCACTTGATTTGTTTCCCAAGTTGGCACGCATCGCAAATGCGGTCCTTTTCAAATTTCAAACAAGGAATTCCTTTCACCGCTTCCTTGTTGTTTATTCTAGATAGATTATTAAAAGAAATATGGCCTAGTCTCCTATGCCACAACTAAGAGTCATCATTGAAGGCATTCAAACATGTGGCATTGCATTGCATATTAGACATATCAATTATGTATACATTATTTTCACGAAATCCGAAAATATACATGCATTAGTTTGTCTATCAAATACATTACAAGCTAAGTCATCAAAAATCACATTAAAACCTTTATCACAAAGTTGACTAACTCTTAAGAGATTATGCTTGAGGCATCAACTGAAGCAACATTCTCAATCATAGGAGATGAATCAAGTTTAATGTTACCTATACCAATAATCTTTCCTTTGAAGTCATCTCCGAAGGTGACGGTGCCACCTTCATGGTATCTTGATAGGGTTGCAAAGTTGTTGATATCCCATGTCATGTGCCTTGAGCAACTACTATCAAGATACCACCGCTCCCTACGTCTTTGAGCTTTGGATTGTACCTACATCATGTAACATAATTGTTGACTTTCGTACCCAAATTTTCTTGGGTTCTTTAATGTTAGCATTCCGAACCCAAACATGATTATTTGAGGCATTTATTCTATCAAAATAAAATTTAGCCAAGTGATTCTTTCGGCCACAATAAGTGCATGCATAAATTTTACCATACATGAATGCATGATGAGTGTGTGGAGTGTGAACATGTTTGATTTGTGTGGTGTGTTTAGCATGATGTGAGTGCAAATGTTGAGACTTATGAGTAAGGGTGTGTGTAGCATGAGTTTGTTTCTTTGGGATATGTTTCTTAGGAAACATAGCCTCCAATCTAGATTTGTCAAATTCACATTTCTTTAAAACTTCTCATAAAGAGTTAATTTTATTCTTTAGCATAGAAATCTCATCTTTATCTATTTGTGAAATTTAGCTTTACAAGAAATCTTATAAACATCAAAATCTTTTTGAGCAGAAGTAAGAGTTGAAAACAAATCATCCTTTTCATTTGTGAGTATGAAAATTTTGTGGTTAACAGTTTCATTTTCCTTTTTCATTTTTAAATATTTCTTTTTAAGAAAATTATAATTATGAGATAATTCTTCAAAAGCTTCTCCTAATTCATCCATAGATAATTCACAATCATCAATAGATGATTCGGGTATTACCTTATTTGTGTTATCATTTGTCATGAAACACATGTGGGCCGTGTCAACTTCTCCGTCGGATTCACTCTCTGAATCCCATGTAGCCTTTAAAGCCTTCTGCTTGTATGACTTCTTGGAGGTGGAGGGTTTGCTCTTATTTATCGGACACTCCGCAACGATGTGCCCCGGCTTCCGGCAACTGAAGCAAATGATCTTCTTTTCTTCCTTTCCTTACCATCTTCTTTTATTTTGAAATTTTGCTTTGTTGTACATTCTCCGAACATTCTTCATAAGAAGAGAGAGATCTTCATCATCCTCTTCTTCATCATTTTCGTTGGAGTAGGTGGAAGAGCTTTTGAAAGCGATTGCTTTCTTCTTTAGAGGAGTCATCTCTTCTCTAACCTTGCTTTCCATCTCATGGGTCTTAAGGTTCCCAATAAGACCAATGAGCTTTATTTCTTCTTTATCGTTGAACTCCTTCAAGGTTGTAGCTTTGACTTCCCAAGATGGTGGGAGTGCACGAATGATCTTCCTCACCTTTTGATCGTTGTCAATGTCGTCACCTAAAGAAGTAAGGCCGTTAGTTATTTTTGTAAATTTTGTAACCATATCATCAATGGACTCATTTTCTTGCATGGTAAAGTTTTCATATTGGGAACGTAAGAGGTCAATTTTAGCCCTCTTTACATGTGATGTTCCTTCATGAGTGACTAAAAGATGAGTCCAAATCTCAAATGCGAATTTGCAGTGTATGACTCTAGCAATGTCATCATCATTAAGAGCTTGAAGTAAGGCATAGTGTGCCTTAGTGATTGAGCTTGAACCTGTACACATAATACAGTATTTCAGATTTAAGAATAGGATGTGCAAGGTGCTCAATTCTACCGCAATAGCAAGTGGCTATGCGGGTCGTGATCCACAAGGAGGGACTAGCGATGGAAGCTTTTTAATAAGTCTTCTTTTAAGATATAAAGTTTGATTAAAGTTCTTCTTTAGCTCTTTAAAAGAAAAAGAGAAAAATTAGGTTAAAGTAAATTGAGGAAGAAAGTGGTAGAATGAGAAGGTGGAGAAAAATCAAAAAATGACTATGTACAAATAAATTGAAAAAGAGTGAAAAAGATTTGAAAGATGTAGTGTTGGTGATCTAAACTAAAGTTACAAGAAAGAAAAACTAAAATAATTACTTACCTCCTTTTGACCAAAAGCTTACCTTGAATCTTTGGCGATGATGTTACCTTGAAGTGGAGGCAATCAGCGCATAGCCCAAAGAGTTGATTATTGTCTCTTTCACATTACATCATCAAGATAAAACAAGCATGAAATGATACAGAGAGACTCAAATCCATCGTCATGAGCTATCGGTGGCACTCGCAAAGGCAAGGCTCTTTCGATGCTTTTAGACTCACTTGGAGAGCAATTGGTACAAGAATGAGTGAAGCAGAAAAGAAGAAGAAGAAGAACACTAAAACGAAGTACATGAAAAGGTAACTATAGATTCGATTTCATAACAATAGGAGAAAAGAAAAATAACTTACACCGATGCACTCTCAGCAAAAGCTTCATTCTCATTCTCTTATGGAAGTCTGGTCTCCTCTGAATTTACACAAATAAAAACTAAAAATTACATAAAAAGAAAACTAAAAACCTACACTAAAAAGAATGAAAACTGGCCTAGAATCTATCTCTACATGGTCGTCCCCTAGAGGCTCTGAAAATCTCAGCATTTATAGGCAAAACCAAACCTACAGGATCATATGAAGATAGGGGAGCAAACGCTCCCCTAACTCTCCAATAGAGCCGTGGAAACGCGGCTTTGGCCGCGTTTCCGTGGCCAGGTTTCTTGATTTGTAATTATCTTTATCTGGATTTGCAGTTTATGTCCGGGATTTTGACGAAATGGCCTTTGATCCTTGGCTTCAACCGATCGATTCAGGGAGAATTCTTCTCAACCGGTTTTCAACCTCTCTGATATGCCAAGATTTAGCCCTGATTCCTTAATTTCGAATTTATTCTGAATTAAGACAAGATTTGGTAGGCTTTTGGGCTCATTTCTCTTCACTCTCCTTTAGGAATGGGCCTGCAAATAAATTAAACATTTAATTAGAAAAATGCAGAGCTTATTCTATAATAAGTAGGAGAATATGATATTAAATGTATAATATTAGTGACCATCTTTTGCTCGTCCTCGAGCAAAACAACTAAACTATACTAAGGATTATTAGACCACTTTCGCAGGTCACGCGATTGCACTGAGCATGTGCAACAAGCCGTTAAACCTCTAGGTTTCCCCTAGAGGACGAGTTTTGTCTCGTGAGGGTTTTCAATGGATTACACCCACAAAATCCATAAAGAAAGAAAAACAAAGAGTTAGTATTTTTGAAAAGCATTTTGAAAGAGAAAAATATTTGAAATATAATTGTAAGATTTAAGTAATCTATAAGTTATAGGAAAATCGAATTTTTCATTCCTAAACTTAGTCTCTATTCAAAAATTTGTTATCAATCAAAGTAAGGAGTCAAATTGTACTTCTCATTTAGTCTATTACTTTACCCTAAGTCATATGCACCTTGTGACCGTGAAAATTTGACTAAGGGTTCATTAACTCTAACTCTTATGCCTTATTTATTTATATATATATATTTTTTGTGGTATTATTCCTTAGTTCTATTAGGCTTTCTAATCTGCCCATGTAACGAGCCTTTAATCGATGACTCCCAAACCAAACGGTCTTAGGGCACCGGGTGAGAAAACACCCCAAGGACTTAAGGACTCGAGCAAACAAGGCCACAAAACTAAGGATTTTATTATATGAACCCCTTTTAGGCATGAATACTTATGCTTTATTAGGCACAAATAACCAGCTTAATCAGAGGATTTTTATATATTTTTTTTCAAACTTATCTAATCATCTTTCGCATAAATACTAAGGCTTACTTAGGCCAAAGTACCTAGCTAATCAATAATTAGATTCGTTCATCTTTCATAGATATTTTTTTTCTTTTTTATTTTTTTATATATATAAGGCATAAGAATCTTTGTTTTTGAACCCTAAGTGTGTAAGTGTATAAAGTATGCATATTTCATTAAGGTAAAGATCAAGACTAAATTACTTTGACAAATTATCTTCCTAACCCTAAAAATCAAACAAATAATCTTATTTTGACCAAATTAAGAAATCCTAATTTTGATTTTCCTATTCCTTAAAATTGACTTAATTTCTTACAAAAAATATGTCAAAATATTGTTTCTATTTTCAAAAAGTTTTTAAAAGTAAAGGAAAAAATTTCAAAAGGAAAAAACCTAAGTTATGTTAGACCCTCCTCCACACCTATCTCATGCATTGTCCTCAATGTATGAATTAATGCATAGATGCATAAAAAAGAAGAAAGGGAAGGAAAATGTTATCTTAAGGTGGTGGTTCCGATGGTGGTCTGATTAGTCCACGAAATGCGGCCCAATCGACTTTTCGTGGAGTTAGGAGGAACCCACCAGAAATTTCTCTAATATCACCCACTAAAATGATATATGCATGAATGATTTTTATTAAATATTTGACCCCATCTAATTTCCAAATTCCATAATTTATTTCGGAGTCAAATTTGTCAACCGCCTTGTCCCAAAATGGAGTGTGAAAAGATAGAATGATTGACTTGGACTCAGGAAGTACAGGAACTAATACCGACTCAGGAAGGTGACTTAAATCAAGTAAAGGTTCAGGAGTCAAAATTGGTTCAGGAAGTTAGTCCAAGTTAAGAAGTTGAAACTCAAGTCCACATTTATTTTCCAACAATGGAATGTGACTTAATATTAGTGATTCAAGTTCAAGAATGATAGGTGTGGGAATCAAAACTGATTCTAAAATATTACTCAAGTCTGATAACAAAACAGGAG
The DNA here is from genome assembly GCA_038442645.1 of Agave tequilana. Lineage (NCBI taxonomy): Eukaryota > Viridiplantae > Streptophyta > Magnoliopsida > Asparagales > Asparagaceae > Agave > Agave tequilana. Next base: position 64,413 of record JAVJIF010032994.1, on the reverse strand, counting down.
TCAATATTGATTCGAGAATTTGAACTGGATCACAGATTTGAGAATCTAGGTCACGTTTCTCATTGAGTTCAATGTCATAAAAATAAGAACTTGCCAATTTGTCAATAGGACTTTCAAAAGTGTAAAATTGGTCAAGTTCAATATGATCATCAAAGATAGTTGATTCAATTTCATGATGAATTGGCACAGGATTCAATGTTGACTCGGAAAAAAGATAGAAATCAGGTGAAGACACCGAGTCATAATTGAATCAGGAAGTAGAATTGAATCACTAAGTTGATGTTCAGGATCATATTTATTCTCAAGTTCTATTTCAGGAAAGGAATAACTTGCCAAACTGTCAATATCATTTTCAAAATTTAGAGTTTGGGCAAGTTCAAATGATTGTTCTGAAATGGAAACTTGTTTTCCAAACAACATGACTCTTTGGCTCTAACAGAATGGTTACCGACATCAGAACTGGCCAAATGGTGAGAATGTAGAGATTGGACCATCATATCTATGTCGTGATTATGAGCGTTTTGAGTCTGAGTCATGACTTCAAGCATCTTTTCATAGTTGATTGGTTCATTATTTTGTTGAAAAGATGAAGTGTTGTCTTGGAATTGGTGGTGAAATTGTGAGTCCATCAGATTTTGTGATTTTTATTTGGACTCACGCATACTCATTTCCAAAATTGATGATTTTCTATTTTGGACTGGTGGAACTGAGTATGAATCTTGAAAATATTGTGGACAAGGTGGATAGGGAGGGCAAGTTGGTTGAAAATTGGACTCGGGGGAGGTGAATCCCCACTGACTCTGTGAAGAGTTGAAATTATTCTGGAAATTATGGTTATAAGATTGGGGGCATGGGTTATATTGATTCGGATAAGACCAATCTGGCTCACTAGGTTGGTTAAAGTTATGATATGTCGGGTTGGTAATATCCGAAAAAGAGGTTGGTGCGTAATATGGATTACCATTAAAATTGAAAAAATTGTTGTTATAAGCCATATCACACAATAAAACACAAACAAAAAACAAACAAATAAGCAAACAAAAAAGAAAAATTCTAACCTAAGTTAGGATAGAACTATGACCTAGACGACTCCTAACTGGTTAGACTGTCCACGGGAGGTATAATGCAGACTTTGACCATAAGCTAATCAGCCAGGTCAGGGCAAGATTGGTCGGAGGTTATCCGTCAAAGACATTTCTTAATTAAGTAACCACCAACCTTCGGGCTTTCGGCCCTTAATCCCTTCCTAGACACTGATTTGGCAGGAGTCAAATTTCAACACCTTTTCCCCTTAGGATAATCTCCTAATTGAGTCTGAGATGTCCCTAGGGCCAACGTCTACTCATTTTTAGTTAGGCTTGGGTTAGTGAGTGAGGAGGTTGTTTGTGGGCTAAGGGAGGGTAATGACTTCCCCACCTTATCTTGTTTATAGGACAAGCCCTTAAGTCAATTTAGTGCAGTGTACAAGTATATAGAAAAAATAACATTCAAGCAATCATATAAGAATGAACCTTATACTAAATGCTATGCACACATACCTTGGGTCCAACACTCTTCAACAATAAATAAAAAATGAAATGAAATAGACACGTGCCTAAATGCAAAGTCTAAATCATTTTTAACATTTACAATTAACTTTTTACTGTTGTGTTAGAAATGTATATACAGTGAGTAAAACAAGGAGATAAATGCTACAGAAATTCAGATTTTTAATTCAGCCAACCTGTAAGAATACAGGTTAGTAGTTCACTTAGTTTTGCCACTAAACTGTAGCAAATCTGAGGGCTTCTTGGCTCTGCTTTCTCGAACAGAGTCCAAGGCCACTTATATGTCCACTGCAGCAAGAGTTCCTTGTTGTTGAATCTGTACAAAAAAAATAAAGAAAGTTAACTAAAAATGTAAACTTTTAAAGAGAGTAACTTACCGTCCCTCCCCGGTAACGGCTCCAAAAATTTGATTGAGCTTGAACCTGCACACATAATACAGTATTTCAGATTTAAGAATAGGATGTACAAGGTGCTCAATTCTACCGCAATAGCAAGTGGCTATGCGGGTCGTGATCCATAAGGAGGGACTAGCGATGGAAGCTTTTTAGTAAGTCTTCTTTTAAGATACAAAGTTTGGTTAAAGTTCTTCTTTAGTTCTTCAAAAGAAAAAGAGAAAAATTAAGTTAAAGTAAAGTGAGGAAGAAAGTGGTAGAATGAAAAAGTAGAGAAAATCAAAAAATGACTATGTACAAATAAATTGAAAAAGAGTGAAAAAGATTTGGAAGATGTAGTGTTGGTGATCTAAACTAAAAGTTACAAGAAAGAAAAACTAAAAATAATTACTTACCTCCTTTTGACCAAAAGCTTACCTTGAATCTTTGGCGACGATGTTACCTTAAAGTGGAGGCAATCAGCGCATAGCCCATAAGAGTTGATTATTGTCTCTTCCACATTATATCATCAAGACAAAACAAGCATGAAATGATACAGAGAGACTCAAATCCATCGTCATGAGCTATCGGTGGCACTCGCAAAGGTAAGGCTCTTTCGATGCTTTTAGACTCACTTGGAGAGCAATTAGTACAAGAATGAGTGAAGTAGAAAAGAAAAAGAAGAAGAACACTAAAACGAAGTACATGAAAAGGTAACTATAGATTCGATTTCATAACAATAAGAGAAAAGAAAAACAACTTACACCGGTGTCACTCTCAGCACAAGCTTCATTCTCATTCTCTTATGAAAGTCTGATCTCCTCTGAATTTACATAAATAAAAACTAAAAATTACATAAAAAGAAAACTAAAACCTACACTAAAAAGAATGAAAACTGACCTAGAATCTGTCTCTGTATGGTCGTCCCCTGGAGGCTCTGAAAATCCCAGTATTTATAGGCAAAACCAAACCTACAGGATCATATGAAGATAGGGGGAGCAAACGCTCCCCCTAACTCTCCAACAAAGCTGTGGAAACGCGACTTTGGCCGCGTTGCCGCGGCCAGGGTGTGGCCAGGTGGCCACACCCTGTTGGTGGAGCTCCACGGTTTCTTGATTTGTAATTATCTTTATCTATATTTGCAGTTTATGTCCAGGATTTTGACGAAATGGCCTTTGATCCTTGGCTTCAACCGATCGATTCAGGGAGGATTCTTCTCAACCGGTTTTCAACCTCTCTGATATGCCAAGATTTAGCCCTGATTCCTTAATTTCAAATTTATTCAGAATTAAGACAGGATTTGGTGGGCTTTTGGGCTCATTTCTCTTCACTCTCCTTTAGGAATGGGCCTGCAAATAAATTAAACATTTAATTAGAAAAATGTAGAGTTTATTCTATAATAAGTAGGAGAATATGATATTAAATGTGCAATATTAGTGACCAATCACCTAGCATTAGCGTCAAACTCTTTCGTAGTAATATCGGACCAAGTGTCCTCATCACCAAGGGGTGCGCTAAAGGGTTTAGTCATCGCCTTTGCAACCTGACTTCCTAAGGATTGTAAAAACACGGTCATCTTAACCTTCCATATGGGAAAGTTAAGGCCGTCAAACTGGTGGGGTCTTAATACCTTCGGCCATCTTTACTAATGTGTATGAGGATGAAATATGAAAAAGATGATTAGCAATTAAGGATCTCTCTAAGGATGTTAAGCCAAGAAACTAGAGACCAAAGCTCTGATACCAATTGAAAAACACCTAGGGGTGAATAGGTGTTATGTTAATCAAATGTACTTTTAAAAACTAGTTAAGATGTATGATGCAAGCGGTCACTCAAAACAAGAAATTGAAGCCGAATTCCCGGTGAAGGGATTTAGAACTTCTCCTCTTTGATTCCTCTAGATGATGAGTTGAGGTGCTTAATTGCTTCCTTATTGATATGAGTATAAACTGAAAATGCAAGAAGATGAAATGAATGCAATATTGAAAATAAGATAAATAGTATCACAATTATAAGAATGTAAAGTAATAAAGAGTAAGAAGAAATCAATCGCAAACACAAGATAATTTGTTTCGAGGTTCGAGTCACTGCTTTACGTCCCCGCCTTCACCACTATGAAGGATTTCCACTATATCTACAAAGGGAACTTCCACACAGGAATCTTACGCCCAAGGGATTACAATTGGTCTACTCAAGACCGGAGTACCCAACTCCAACAATACTATCCTCCACACAAGAGGAACCACAACTCAATGGAATACAAGTCACTTGGTGATCTAGGAAGACTACAAACACTCTCTTACAACTTCTTATAGAGTGGAGTATGATTTTAGGCTCAAGAAGTAAAGTGAGAGAAAATTTTCAGTAGTAAAGATTTAGAAGACTTGAAAACCAACTGAAAAATTTTGTAATAGAAAGACTTTGAAAATGGAAAGCTATAAACACTTCTCTCTTGAAAACACTTAAAACTTAGATATTTTTCTTATGAAAAACCAAAGACCCATGACCTCTATTTATGGACAAAGGATAAATACCATTCATAAGTGATACTAGATCATTAGGGGTGAGTTTAACCACTTGGAAATAAAAAATAGCTGTTGGAACTCATAAAAAACAAGACATATCCAAAATAGAGCCGTTGTGCCAGTCTGGACGTCTGCCGGCCGGCCGGCACGTCACTAAGAATATAGTCGTTGGCTCCGTCGACCGCCCGGTCGACCACACGTCATTTTAAAAAGGAAAATTTGAACTGAACAGAAAGTGAGACCCATACAGTCGATCGACCGATCGGTCGACCGCAGGGGTTGACGATCGACCGACCCGGTCGACCGATAAACGTGCACAGACGTGCACGCCACGGCCAAGAGGCTCGGTTGACCGACCGGTCGGCCGTTTTGGCCTGAAACAGTTACGGTCGACCCGCAAGTCGACCATTATAGCCTGAAATAGTTTTAAGACAGATTTTTGAACTTGAAAATATTTTTAAAATATTTTGTATTGGTTTGAGGGTTGTATAGCATAGTATAGGAGATAAAATACATGTTCTAAACTAGATATAAAAATTTAAAGAATTATGAAACATGTATGAATATCAAACATGCAACAAAAACCAATACTACCCAAAACTTGTATTTTTGAAAAGTGTATTTTTGTGTGTGTAACTTTTTGAGCACTTCTATCATATCCTTACTCTTTAACATACTAAAATCATACCAAGGTCTAGGTGACTGCAAGATCTTCAATTCGGGCTTTTCATTTACATCGTCGAGTTACTTGAATTCTTGATCCCGTATTTGAGTCATCTTGAGTTAACACCACCTTCCTTTAGGGGAAGAAACTTATTGTATCCTAAGAACTCTAAAATAATCTTAAACACTTAAACTTGATTAGTACAAATAACTACATATATTTTGTGATCATCAAAACTCTAAAACAGGGTGATTGTAACCTTGAGCCAACAGGAAGTTGTCTTTAAGGTAAGCTTCATTGAGGTTAGTGAAGTCAATGAACACTTTTCACTTGTCATTCTTCTTCTTTACGAAGACTGGATTGGCGAGCCAGTCTGGGTAGAGAGCTCTCGAATGAAGCCGGCTCGGAATAGCCAGTTAACCTCATTGCTGATAGCTTGGTTCCTATTCTCATTCATCTTCCTCATCTTTTGCTTTAATGGCTTGAACATGGGATTAATGGCAAGTCGGTGGCAGATGATGGCGGGGTCGATGCTTGGCAGTCGGTGGGAGCCCACGGAAACATGTCCAGGTTGTTGGAGAGGAATTGCATGTACATGACCTTCTCGTCAGAGGGAAGCCAAGTCCGAATCCAAAGAGCTCATTCTGGATGCAGGGGGTCTGCATTAAATAGTTCAGCTTTCTCTTCCGACTTATTGTCCGGACTTTCTGACTCATTGGTGGAGTCGGAGTCTTGGCTTTTACTATTTTGTGATTGCTATAAATCAGCAATCTGTTTTTGCTTCTTCCTCGCAGGGGAATCACCGTCGGTGGCCACCTTGGCAACCTTTGACACCCAACCTAACTTCTTCCTTGCAATAGTGCTGATGATGCGAGACATCGCCTATCTCCCCGTATGTCCGCGATTTCTATCAGAGTGGGATCTTACAAGAGCTGGTGGTAGCTCGATGGGACAGCCTTTATCATGTGGATCCAAGGTTTCCCGAGGATAGGGTTGTGTGAGGATTCCAAGTCGATCACGTAAAACTTTAGGATGACATTGTATAGGTCCGCCCGAACCAGGAGTGAGACAGTGCCAGGCGAGTAAGTCTCATTATTGTCAAACCTGTTAAGAAAAGTCCACAGATGCCTGTCCACCCCGTCAACTCCATCGCCTAACTTCACTGTGCACCATTAATAAGTTTACTATGCGCTGATGTAAGCGATGACGCAAGCGACTGCATAGTGCCCCCAAGGTTTTCCTATAAATAGGCCCTTCCTGATTCATTTCAATGTACACACAAATTCAGAAATCAATAAGAATTCCTACTTCTACTCTATCTCTAAAATTCTCTGCTTTGGTGTTATATTCTCAGAGTTTTACAACACGTTATCAGCACGATCACTCTAGTCTGTCCCCAGCCTCTACCTCCGTCAGCTCAGGGAAAAAGCCTACCACGTCAAGTCTCTGCCTCCATTAGCTTAAGGTAAAACTTGTCACGAGCCTCTGCTTCCATTGCTCAAGGAAGAGTCCTATCACAAGTCCCAGCTTCTACCTCTACAATCTCAAGGTAAAATTGGCAAGTTACTATACTTATGATATTCGTATAACACCACTACTATAATAAAAGGAGGCTCTGCCACCTATTTATAGAAATGTGATGTGATTACGAAAAACTGAATTATTATACTAATTATATTCATATAACACCACTACTATAATGAAAGGAGGCTCTGCCACCTATTTATAGTAAAGTGATGTGATTATGATATCTTTACTAACCTCTAATTTGATGCTTGCGTGGATTAAACCTCAAGCTACTAATATTATATACTTTATTATTCTGTTATTTATATATGTATAAAACACCCACTGAAAGGTTTACCGAGTAGCGTGGTGTGCCAATATTTATTTCAATAATTATTGCTTTATTAATTATGCCTGCAAAACACCCACCAAGTAGAGTGGCGTGCATATATTATAGCTCATAAATATATGTAGTACAATGCATTTATTTTACCATTTCCTTAATTACAATATTTAATTATATAAAATCTAAATTATTTTCTCTCTCCCCCAACGGCTATAAACCCCCAACGGCTATAAACCCAACGGCTATAAACCCCCAACGGCTATATCCCCAAACGGCTAAAACCCCAACGGCTATAAACGGCTATTTTTCATCCTATAAATTGGTGAATTCTAAACCACACAACTCACTCCTCAATCTCTCTTCATTTCTCAAAAATTTTCATCATCTCCAGAAGCTTTGTGTTCTAGTTTTCGCAAGATGCTTAGTCCAGCTTTGATGTTTCTTATTGCCGTCATCATCATCAATACTTCTTTCGTTTTTCTTGGAGATATGGATCCAAGTGAATTGTACCCGTATCTTTTTATTTTAATGTTCACCTTCCCTCTTCTGCTTGTAGCTATTATGATTGACATGCACGTTTTCTTTGAGAAATAAAAATGTTGTGATTCTAATTATTTTTATATTTTGTTATAGTTATCACCATATCAAACTTTGCAAAGCTCGAGTTCGTTCCACTTGATATCACGGGGAGGAATTATATGTCTTGGGTTATTGATATTGAGATGCATCTTGAGTCAATGGGTCTCACTGAAACCATTAAAGAAATAAACTCTACGACATTGCAAGATAAGGCAAAGGCGACAATCTTTATCCGCAGACATCTTGATGAAAGTTTAAAATGTGAATATCTCACTGTAAGAGACCCAGGTGTCTTATGGAAAAATCTCAAAGAAAGATTTGATCATCAAAAGGAAGTTATACTCCCTGCCACCCGTGATGAATGGAATGCTTTGCGCTTCCAAGATTTTAAGAAAGTTAGCGACTACAACTCTGCAATGTTCAGAATAGTATCCCAGTTGAAATTCTGTGGGGTAAATATCACAGATGAAGAAATGTTGGAGAAGACTTACTCCACATTTCATGCATCTAATATAACACTGCAACAACAATATAGGCTGCGTGGTTTTAAGAAATATTCTGAACTAATTTCATCTCTTCTTGTGGCAGAGAAAAATAATGAACTTTTGATCAAAAATCATCAGTCTCGTCCCACTGGTTCAGCAGCATTTCCAGAAGCAAATGCTGCATTTTCTAAAAATTATGGACGAGGATATAATTATGGACGCGGCCGTGGACGTGGTCGTGGTCGTGGCCGTGGACGTGGATGCGGTCGAAGTGGTTTTTACAACCCTTCACAGAATAACGCGATCCACAAGAAGCATCATGTAGAAAGACATGAAAAAGGAAAAGATGTTCGTGAAAGTTCTCTTCAGAATCCTGAAGATTCCTGTTATAAATGTGGCTCCAAAGGACACTGGTCTAGAGTGTGCCGAACACCGGAGCACCTTTGCAAGCTTTACAAAGCATCCTTGAAAGGAAAAGAGAAAGAAGTGAATTTCACTGAACATGATGATCCTATGAATGATTCAACTCATCTTGATGCTTCAGATTTTACTGATGATTTTGTTGATCTTCCAATCCATCATGATACTGGTGATAATTAGACATTTGATTATGTATTATCATATTTTGTTATTTGTAATCTTCAAATTTATCTTTGAATAAAATATTTCCCTTATAATAATATGTTTCAAATTTATTCTTACCAAATTGTTTATTTTGCATGAAGCTTGATATGGATTATTCTAATGATGAAGTCAAGACCAAAAGTGGAGAGATTTGCATACCGGATAGCGATACAACACATACTATTCTTAAACATAAAAGGTACTTCTCTGAATTAAAACCAACAAAGGCAATCATCAATACAATATCAGGTCCTGTAGACTTGATTGAAGGGACTGGTAAAGCCAGCTTTATATTGCCAAATGGAACAAAGTTTTTCATAAAAGATGCTTTGTTCTCACCAAAATCCAAAAGAAATTTGTTGAGTTTTAATGATATATATCTTCATGGATATGATACTCAGTCTGCAACTGAAGAAAATATGAAGTATATGTATCTTACTACTTATGTATCAGGAAAGAAGTGCATACTAGAAAAACTATCAAAGCTTTCCTCAGGATTGCATTACACATATATAAATGTGATAGAGTCACATATGGTAGTTAAAGAAGATACAGAGACAATAACTCTGTGGTATGATCGTTTAGGTCATCCTGGTTCAATGATGATGCGAAGAATTATTGAGAATTCACATGGACATACATTAAAGGGCCAGAAGATCCTTCAAGTTAGTAAAATTCCATGTGAGACTTGTTCTCTAGGAAAATTAATCATTAGACCATCACCAGCTAAAATAAAAACAGAATCACCTACATTTCTCGAACGTATCCAAGGTGATATCTGTGGGCCTATACACCCATTGTGTGGACCATTTAGATATTTTATGGTATTGATAGATGCCTCTAGTAGATGGTCACACGTTTGTTTATTGTCAACTCGCAATGTGGCATTTGCGAGATTTCTTGCTCAGATAATTAGATTAAGGGCACAATTTCCTGATTATACAATCAAGAGAGTTAGACTTGACAATGCTGGTGAGTTTACGTCTCAGGCGTTTAATGATTATTGTATGTCAATTGGAATAGTTGTTGAACATCCTGTTGCCCATGTACATACACAAAATGGTTTGGCTGAGTCACTGATTAAGCGCCTCTAACTTATTGCTAGACCATTAATAATGAGAACAAAACTTCCTATTTCTATATGGGGTCATGTAGTTTTACATGCTGCAGCATTAATTCGCATCAGACCAAGTGCATATCATGAATACTCCCCTCTACAATTAGCATTTGGTCAAGAACCAAATATTTTCCATCTTAGAATTTTTAGTTGTGCGGTATATGTGCCGATTGCTCCACCACAACGTACAAAGATGGGTCCTCAAAGGAGACTGGGAATATATGTCGGCTATGAATCTCCTTTTATTATAAGATATCTTGAGCCTAAAACCGGTGATGTTTTTACGGCTCGATTTGCCGATTGCCACTTCAATGAGGCAATTTTCCCAGCATTAGGGGAAGAAAAGAAACAGCTGGAGAAGGAGATTACATGGAGTGAACCATCCTTATTGCATCTTGATCCTCACACAAGACAATGTGAGACAGAAGTGCAAAAGATTATGCATTTACAAGAAATAGCAAATTAATTACCAGATGCGTTCACCGATACGAAAAGAGTGACTAAATCATATATACCAGCTGTAAATGCTCCTGCTCGGATTGAAATCCCAAAAGGACAATCCGAGAATGAAATCACTAATGAGTCTAAGACACGACTGAAGCGTGGTAGACCAATCGGTTCCAAAGATAAAAATCCTCGAAAAAGAAAAGGAGCAGATAAGCACGATGACCCCAATGTGCAAGAATGTGTTCCAGAAGAAACACAAAATAACCCAATATACAAGAATGTGTTCCAGAAGAAACACAAAATAAGACAAATCAAGAGATAGAAAATCCTGAAGATATAGAAAATTATGAGATCTCTATTGATTATGTCAATACAGGAGGATTATGGAATCGCAATGAGATGGAAAATATAGATGAAATATTTTCCTATTCCGTAGCATGTGATATTGTTAACGGAAGTGAGGATCCTGAACCAAGATCCGTCACTGAATGTCAAAATAGACCTGATTGGACAAAGTGGAAAGACGCTATACAGGCTGAATTGAGTTCGCTTAATAAGCGTAAAGTATTTGGACCTATTATCCTCACGCCTGAAGCCGTGAGGCCAGTAGGATACAAATGGGTTTTTGTACGAAAACGCAATGAGAAAAACGAGATTGTAAGGTATAAAGCTCGACTTGTTGCTCAAGGTTTTTCGCAAAGACCTGGAATTGATTATGAAGAAACGTATTCTCCAGTAATGGATGCAATTACGTTTAGATATTTAATCAGCCTAGCAGTTTCTAAAAATTTAGAAATGCGTCTTATGGATGTTGTTACAGCTTATTTATATGGATCGCTTGATAGCGATATTTATATGAAAATCCCTGAAGGATTTAAGATGCCTGAAGCATTAAGTTCAAAACCCAAAGAATTATATTCGATCAAATTACAAAGATCATTATATGGGTTAAAACAATCAGGGCGCATGTGGTATAATCGCTTAAGCGAGTATTTATTAAAAGAAGGATATGTAAATAATCCTATATGCCCACGTGTTTTTATAAAGAAAACAACATCCGGATTCATTATCATTGCTGTATATGTTGATGATTTAAATATTATTGGGACTCACAAAGAGATCCTAGAAGCAATGATATATTTAAAGAATGAATTTGAAATGAAAGACCTTGGGAAAACCAAATATTGTATTGGTTTACAGATTGAGCACTTTCAAAGTGGAATACTTTTGCATCAATCAAATTATACTGAAAAGGTCTTAAAACGCTTTAACATGGATAAAGCAAATCCTTTAAGCACTCCAATGGTTGTTAGATCATTGAATGTGGAAAAAGATCCATTTCGCCCTCGCGAAGATAATGAAGAGGTTCTTGGTCCTGAAGTACCATACCTAAGTGCAATTGGAGCTCTTATGTATCTGGCTAATTGTACCCGACCAGATATAGCATTTGCTACTAACTTATTAGCAAGATTTAGCTCATCTCCTACACGGAGACATTGGAATGGTATTAAACATGTATTTCGTTATCTTCGAGGAACAACTAACTTTGGTTTGTTTTATTCCAGAGGATCAAAACAAGAAATAACTGGTTATGCAGATGCAGGTTATTTGTCAGATCCACATAAAGCCAAGTCTCAAACAGGATATGTGTTCACATGTGGAGGTGCAGCGATCTCTTGGCGTTCACAAAAGCAGACACTTATTGCCACTTCTTCTAATCATGCTGAAGTCATAGCACTCCATGAAGCAAGTCGAGAATGTGTATGGCTAAGGTCTGTAACTCAACACATCCAAGAAACTTGTGGATTACCAGTCAACAGAGATCCAACAGTACTGTTTGAAGACAATGCTGCATGTGTCACTCAAATGAAGGAAGGATTCATCAAAAGCGACCGTACCAAGCATATACCCCCAAAGTTCTTCTCATTCAGCGAAGAGCTTGAAAAGGATAAGAAAATTAATATTCAGTATATCCGATCAAGTGATAATTTGGCAGATCTCTTTACAAAGGCGCTTCCCCCTACAACTTTCAGAAAGCTTATTCATGATATTGGGATGCGTCATAAGCGAGATTTATGAAGAAGAAATACTTATGTCAACTTGAGGGGGAGCTTACGTGGCTGCACTCTTTTTCCCTTACTATGGTTTTGTCCCACAGGGTTTTCCTGGTAAGGTTTTTAACGAGGCAGCATAAAACACGTATACGGAGATGATGTACTCTTTTTCCCTTCGCTATGGTTTTATCCCACTGGGTTTTCCTAGCAAGGTTTTTAATGAGACATCATGTATGGTGGACAGCCAAGGGGGAGTGTTAAGAAAAGTCCACAGATGCCTGTCCACCCCGTCAACTCCATCGCCTAACTTCACTGTGCACCATTAATAAGTTTACTATGCGCTAATGTAAGCGATGACGCAAGCGACTGCATAGTGCCCCCAAGGTTTTCCTATAAATAGGCCCTTCCTGATTCATTTCAATGTACACACAAATTCAGAAATCAATAAGAATTCCTACTTCTACTCTGCCTCTAAAATTCTCTGCTTTGGTGTTATATTCTCGGAGTTTTACAACAAAACCTATATAAATGAGACCGAGTTTGCGGGTTGATCATGGCTCGGACCATCTCTGGGGTGTCCTCCATCCTCTATAGGGCACCGCCATATAAGATGTTGACGCTGCTCCCAGCGTCGATGAGGATGTTGGACACTCAGCAATTCCTGATGTGTATGGTGACGACCAGAGTGTCGTTGTGCGATAAGAGGGTGGTGTGGGCATTTGCATCAGAGAAGGTGATTGGCCTACTCGGGGTCGAGGGTGGGCCGGTCAGGACCATTCAACGGGCCATGTTGACATATATGGCCCTCTCTTTTGCGGTGGTGCCCTCTATCGGGGAGGTGCCAAAGATGGTGTTTACTTCCCAATAGTGGATGAGGGCTTGAGTCGCCTGACCCTCTGATCGTGAGGTCTCGGGGATATCTCTCTGCACCCTGGCCTCCAAGGGTTACCCGAGGTCAAGGATAAACTCTTTGAGGTATCCCTGAATCACTAGTTTCGGGAGCTGTTTCCGAAAGGTACCGACAATTGACGGTTCGGTGGCCAATCCCATCATGAAAGGCGTTGTACTCTTTAGCCCCTGGACCTTTCAGCTTAGACGAGAGCGACCTCGGGTGCCTCATCCAAGGTTGGTCCTTGATGGCATTGAAGATGTGATCGACGGAGATTTTGAATGGTGTGAATTCTTCTTCTCTGTTGGCCTTTACCTCGTTCCTAAGGGGATTTTTGTTGATGGCGCCAGAAGCCTGATTTTGGCTCTTCTTGGGTACAGCAAATTATGGCTTCAGCTTTTCTTCCTCGTCACCCTTTTTAGGGAAGCGGTTGATTGCACTACGGGTCACATCTTCAATCTGGATGTACTTCTAAACCGGAAAGAGGATGTCCCTCATTTAGGTGATTTCGTATTTCACCAAGTGCTTGTAAAAGGAGTGGGTGACCTATAACCCACTGATGAACGTTGTCACCGCAACGTCTCATTGCAGCTATATATCGGAGCCATATGGCTCTAAAAATAACTGACGTAGTGCTTGAGGCTCTCCCCGAGCTTCATCTTGATGCTGAGGAGGTGATTATTGTTCTTCTTGAATTTGCATCAGGATGCGAATTGATCGTAGAAGGTTTGCCTCACCTCCTCGAAGTCTCAAAGCAAGTAGCTCAGAAGAGAGTAGAACTAGTCGGAGGCAATCCCCTTGAGGCTGGAGGGGAACACCTAGCTCATGAGCAGGTCGTCGTGCGAATAAATCGCCATCTTATCTTGGTATTGCCGAAAATGCTGGATGGGGTCTGTCGTTTCGGAGTAGAGATCAAAGATCGACATCAAACTTCCTTGAAAAATGGTGGGACATGATTTTCGCTGAAAGAGGGGAGATGGAAATCCTCAGGCTCCCCACCTCCATCTCGTGGCGGGGTTGCCGGCTCGCTCCTTCGATGCATTTCTGGACCAACTCGGCGATGTCCTCGATGCGAGGAACTTCGAGGTCTTGTGTGGTTCAAAAGACTCGAAGTGTTCGTCGTTGCTGGGACTATAGGACCAGTCGCGCCTCCGACTAGTTCGGCAAGGGTGGAGTTGCTAGGGCCAGGTGATGACTGGTCATCCCGAAACCCTCTAGTCCTGTGGTCATGAGAGGATTAGGACCTTCGCAGGACCTCGACTTGGGCAAGGAGACGATTCTGGATGCGATTCGATGTGTCCCTCTCTAGTGCGGCCTCCTCGTCCTCACAGGCTACCCGCTCATGTTCGCGGGCCGCCTCTGCCCGCTACTCATCCAATTGCTTCTGGAAGTTTGTGAGCATTTAGAGGAGTTGGCCCTTGGGGGAAGCTTAGCCCTGTGCCATTGCCTTCCACCTCTGCTGAAGTGGTCTGACGATTGTGCTTCTCCGATATCTTCGATGAGGACGTGGGGTGTAGACTATAGTGGCAATCGATTTATCCTTTGAGAAGGCGCCAACAGCTCCTTGAGAGGAGCTTCTTCTTAGTGGGGCCATCTCTGTTGGACGAGGCTTTTTGAGGAAGGAATTAAAGAAGGGGAGGATATCTTGAGTGTGGATTCAGATATAGCTCTCAATGAAAGCATCAAATGCAGTGAAAAATTCTTCAAGGACTTTCCCACATGCACCATAATTACAAAAAACGCACAGATAAATAATCGCAGCAAACGCACAAGAATTTACGCCAAAACCCAAAAGGGAAAAACCACAGGAGAAAGAGAAATTCTATTTTAATTCGAAAGAATTACAAGTAGAGATCAATGACTCTATGATTACGTGTGCGCTAGGATTTTTGTGATCCAACCTCTCTCTCATTGAAGAGGGGAAAGTATTTTACATGAGATAATAACTTTGGATAACTATTTAATCTGGGTGGTTTTCCATAATCATAACAACTCGATCTGCTAGTTGAAACTACTTGGTTTATTGGCTGTAACCGCCTGATCCGTTGGCCGGAGATAAGATCTATTGGTCATAGATAAGGTCTGTTGGCCGAAGATAAGGTATGTTCAATCTATGCGGTAGACATTTGATCTGGTAGTTCCGAGAATCCCGCCACTGAGCTGTGTTGGAAGAGTCTTCCAGAAGCTTCCAATGTCGAGAGGGAATCGGGCTTGTCGGTGGCTCGAGAGGTGATGACGGGGCCGACGAGTCCGGGTTGAACCCGGGCCCTTGGGCGCTTGATCTAAGGTGAAGCCGGGGCCGACGAGTCGGGGTTGAACCCAAGCTCTTGGGCTCTTGATCTAAGGTTGGATGGCGGAGGTACTCGATCAACAGTCGAATGACGGTCTTTCTCTCGTTATATCCCCGGGTTTGTCACGTGTCGCAACCTCGCTTCAAGGTCAGGAATTGACCACTACAGAGATAATATAGTAGGAAATTATCGGTATAAACATGACTAAATTGGATATGTCGAAAACACATGAAAACTTTTAAGAATAAATTGACAAATACAGTCATCATGCAGTGCATCCACTCTCTCCAAATTTTGCCCAATAACCACCGAAGCACCTTAACTTTCATACTATCGTTAGTTTATACCAGGCATATAATTACTATTAATAAGCTATAGATCATGTCCTTTGCAGTAACACAAACATATGCTCCAATTGCTACACGGGCTTCGCTGTAAAGTAACTCATATTCACTATCTATGGAGTTTGATTCGGTTCGAGCAGTTACTAACAAGCCACTGCAACATGAAAAATAAAAGAAACTGATACGCCACATAAAATTATTCCATGCAAAGGAACAAATCTTTCTTCTTATTATAAAATAAAACTGAGCAATTAGACACTAGTGGGATACACACAGCTCCCCCACCCTCCTCTCTGGACAAATGTTTCAGTATTTAAGATAAACTACAACTCGCAAGTGCTGAATGATTAGCACAAACGAGACGTATCTGGGAAAAAAAGAACACCTAAAAGCTTAAACTTTATGTGTAAAGACTACAAAATTGCTGGGTCTCTGTATGACAACTGCATGTAAGCTCCATTGCCCACACAAAATTTGTTTAAGTCCTTGATACTCTCTCCTCGCACGCAGCACAAACCACTCCTATATGTAACAAATATATTAATGGATACTAGGGAAAGTTGTTCGTTTCTTAGTTGTCACATAACGAATTGAAAAGCAAGCATATCGTCTCTAAATGTTATTTTGTGACAAGTTAACGTCAAGGGATGTAGGCCAAGCTCTTCCTACACTCAACACTTTACTCTGCCTTGGGACGAGCACAATAATAAAGGTGATTGAACTGCTGAGCATAAGGTGATGGATTCTGATCTAGATGGGCACATATTCTTCGTTCTCTTCTCTCTGTGGATAGAAATCGATAGGTAATCTTGCACAAGATAGAGAAACATCTAATTTTACTTTGTGAGGATGGAATCTGCTACCAGGGATTGTGTTTTGTGACGTTGGTTTTCAACTATATAATTGCTTCTTTAGAACTCTCTAAGCATTAATTAGAAGTTGAACAAATCATTTATCGGGGACACATTGCATGAAAAAAGAACACACTGTAGTATAACATGATACTTTATTAATAGAAATGTTGCATGGTTAAGAATAATAGAATGTTCATAAAGGGTACAGTTAGCAATCACAACATTCCTCGTGCATATATTCGAATGGATTGTATAAATCATAAACCGAAGTGGGGTTTAGACCATTATTGAGGTATTATGTCCTACATAGAGAAGTAAACAATCGTTCAAGCTTACCCATTATTAGGTTGTTTCTTCTTTTAATCCTTTTTTTTTTTTCCCCTTTTTCCATGCAAACAAAGACCATAGTTAAACTTGGGATCTCTTATCCCGCATTATGATCGGGTTGTGTTGTAATAACCGATGTGGTACTTAAAGCATTTACCTTTCTTGCTTCTATCATAGTAAAACCCTCTTTAAGGCTAAGTTATAGGGCTATTGCCAAGAGTTCATCACTAAAAGACTCACCAAATGGGATCACTAACTAATACTAATATGAAAGAATTGCCTCTCTTGTTTCTTAATTTACCTTGAGCAATGGATTGCACTTAGGACTCCTTTCACCATGACATAGATGTTGTCACACCAAGACATTAACTTGTGATTTCCCATAAGAGATATCATGATGAAATTGGGAACGCAACAGTATTGATTCATAGAGAAAAATGGCTCTCTATTGACTCAAATGTGGTCAATTCCACTGAACATGAACACTGCTGCTTTTGTTAGTGAAACGACTGATTTCACACATGAACCTCCAACGTGGAATTGGCATGTAATTCATCATCATGTACCTCTGCAACTCATATCACGGCTTCATTCTATCAATCCAACGACAGTACCAGATTGAATCACCTGAACTGAACACCCTTCCGGGTAATTATATGGTCGCTATCACCTATCATCGACTCATTGCCCCGCATAATCTACAATTGGATAGGTGGTTCATTGTTATGTGCGTGGTGTGTTCTATACCGAGCTATACCAACCCTAGAGCTTCTATATGCCAGAGGAGTGCCAGTGCCCATAGAATGTCACTGTTGCTGCTTGCTGTCTTTGGCAACTCGCCACTGGCTACAACGACCTCTTTGGACATCCCTTCTTGCTTGGGAAGGATGGCTCCAGCGAGTAAACAAAAAACCTACCCGTAATCAAACATGTGTTGCTAACTACATCCATACACGTCCTGAATTTGGCACTGGCATAACAAATCAAGGTTTGCAAGGGAGAATTTATCCTCTTTTCTATGGACAAAGGCATCGACAATGATACTGCAACTTCTACAGAAATTTACTCCCTGCCATTCTACAGTGTACAGGATGGGAAGTTGGTTATTGATCCGTGAAGTTGTCTTCACTCCTGCGTCTTTCTCTACATACAGGCAGACTCTGTACACTCCAGTTGCTGCCGCTTCCAGACCCCGTTGATCTAATATCTTTGCCGTTAACATAGGCCGTTGCTGAATATTTTTTTTAATTATAACGTAAGTAAATAACACCCAACCCTCTTTCCAATTAGACGAGAGGATTCTTCCAAATTATACCAGTTAACCTCTCTCCAGTCTCCCCAAGCAAACACTCTCATAAACTGCAAGTTCTCTCCCTTTCAAAGATTGTTGTATAATTGGGAGTTAAGATAGATAAAGGATCAATATAATTTGAAGAGTCGTACCCGCAGTGTAGACATATCTATCAAACTTTTCCATAAACATATCTTCATTTAATATATATGTTTTGTTATTAGTTTGATGCTTAGTCATCAAGCAACAAAATGTCTTGGGTAACCTGAGTTTGTCAACAAAATGGGGGCTACAAGATACTAATTGGCTAGGCAATGTTCGAATGAGTGACATAACACACTACTTAAGTGCATTATTAAGCACAAACAAAGTTGTCTTTTTTGGTATCATAACAACTGCATCTCATCCTGCACTCAAAGAACCAAACTGCAGTCAGAGAACCACACGGGCGACCACAAAGTTTCAATACCGGGCTGAAACCAAAACTTGTAATGTTTTTGCAGTAACAAAAGTTAGCGCACTCGATCTTAAGCTAAAAAGATGAGAAAGGTACAGAGGCAGAACACCGTTCATACGATACAAGCTTGACGCCTTTAGAAAGGACACAGATCTCCATCGCCCTCCCAAAAACTACGAAAACTTCTAGAGGAAACTATGGTTCCAGCACTAATCACTATTCATTCTGCGCTACTGTTTCTTTTTTTTAAGAAACCACTGCACACTGGGATTCAACTGGCGATCACCGGAGAGCAAATCTAGAGCCTGACCAGTGGCCATAGTGGCTATAATTAAATATATTATATATGTCACTGGCAGGGCTCGAAATGGTGACCAGTGGGGGCGAGCGGGGCTCTTAACGAACCCAAGGCCACCACTCGGCCACATGCGCTGGACATTCCGCATTATTGTTAAAGAATGGTATTGGAAAGTAACTAGAAACCACCACCTTCACTTTAAAATGTGAACCACGAAGCATATATTTTGGGTTAACCCAACTTGGTCTACACCAGGGAAACAAACAAAAAAATTGAAGTTATACAGTAAATGATGTTCTTATGCTGTATGTGGGTCACTAGTGTCATTAGTGAATTCAACGTTGATATTGACCCCGCATGCAAAGTACCATTTTTAAAAAATAAAATAAAAACCCACTTCTAGAAAGTGAAGTTTAACAAACCAAATAATACTCAACTCTCTAGCATCATTAGACAAAGTTAAAAACTTTCGGTGCCAAAGCCAAAGAGACAAACTCAGGCAAAGTTCAATAGCAAATCAATCAGCATATTGTCCAGTGTAACTCAGCAATAGACATCAAGTGCATTTGTATAATAATATGTCTTCTTGTTCCACATAGTTGGGCCTAACAATAACTAATTATACACAAACTTCAGCATCTGCAGCAGTGCATGGAATTAGAGATTTATCAAGATAATCGAGATTGACAGTCAATCCCTCAATTTTATTGACAAATGAGAGATATAAAAAAATAAATAAATAGAAAGATACAATTAATTCTTTAGATCATTAGCATAATGTATTTTTCAGTGACCTACTTGTGAGTGCATTAACTGCACAACACATTCAAGTGAAATCTCTAAAGTTTCATCACAAATTGCAATCCTTTTAATTTGCAAAAGACTTCGTTCCTTTTTTATAAAACACAACATATACATCTCAGGGGATTTCAAGGTAACTGCGCACATTAGAATCTGTTGCAGTGCACGCTATAGGTCAATATCTCGTTCCATGTTTAGTTTCTTGGTTGGTTGCGAAAAGAAACAGAAGAAAACTTGTTTTAGAGACACTTTGGGAAGTTTTCTTTTTTACTTTAAGGCTATGTCCGGTTTGAAAGAAAAATGAGGGAAAGGAAAAGAAAATTGGGAGGGAAATTATTTTTGTTGTTTGGTTTTGAGAGAAAATAAGAAGGAAAGGAATGGAGAAACAAATGAATGAAAAAATCAAACATAATTTTCTTTTCACTTTTCTCTCCTCCAGGGCCTGTTTGGTTAAGGGTGGAAGTGAGGAAGTGAAGAAGTGAGGAAGTGGTAATAGTTCCCTTTGGAACTTGGGAATTGGTTAGTAAGTTTTCTGGTGTTTGGATGTTGTTGGGAAGTGTGGTTTGGAAAATGTTATGTCTTTTCCGGTGTTTGGATGGTAATGTGGAAGTGAAAGTGGAAAAGTTGACTACAAAGTTGACCGCAAAATAATATTAAATTAAAAATTAATTAAGAAAAATAAAAATTAGACTGTAATTAGAATGCAAGTGAGATTTACATGAGCAAAAATTAACTGTTTTGTGCTACAATTTATTACAAATGAGATTTACATGACCACAAAATTAACTGTAACACTCTGGAAGTGAGGAAAACGTTGTGTAAAGGAGAAAAGAGAGAAGGAAAAGAACTTTTTCCATTTTCCTTTTCCGGTGTTTGGATGAACAGCGGAAATGAGAAAAGACACTTCCCACTTCCTCACTTCCACCCAATTCCTTAAATCCAAACAGCCCTAGTGAAAGTGAGGGAAAAGGCATAGAATAAACCATGCAACTCTATCAATAATTATTGCATATTTTTGTTCACTTTTCTCTCTCTTTCTCAGTAACCAAACTATAAAATAAATCTCCTCTTTTTTTCGTTTTTCCTTTTCCTTTCTTTTCTCTCAGTTTCTTCTTAACCAAACACAGCCTAAGTAAACAGAAAGGGGATAAAAAGAAATTATAGACCGTGGGTGAAAAAGAGATATTTGCACTTTGTCCTCACTCTTCTACTATTCTTTTCATTGCAAAACCATAAACAGCCAATAAATGGTATATAATTAGACAGGTTAGTTTTTCGTAATGCATCTATTTATCTTGTTCAGCCATACAGTAAAGTAAGAGTGATTCTGATATAACAAGTTTATGCAGAATTGCAGAAAAAGGAAGTACTGTCAGTAATTAATGAAACAAACATGACAAAGGATTAAGAAAGTGACCAAGGAGAGTGGGGGGAAAAAGGAGGAAAAAGGAAAAACCTGGGAAAACTGAGAGTACAAACTCAAAAATCTCAACCATGAACATGATAAACATAGATGCTGTCCATTAAAAGGATGATTTCTTGGATAAACTCCCAGTATGTAGCAAAATAGCGGGAAAATGGAAATCAGCTCAGGACAACACACTGTAACAAAAAAACTAAGAGAGCAGGATAAAGATATAAAAAGAGGCGTGGCATCAGGAAACAGGGGTTCAGTACTTTAATAGCCTTGACAAACTGTTCTAAAATGAAGCACAATTGAAGGGACACAAAAATAGCCTCAAAGAGAAACCACAAGTACCAAAAGTAACTGAGAATGAGATATAGAAGGATAAAGAAGAGCCAGCAAGCGATGTTTGGCACACTCCCAACATCTAACAACAATCAGAAAACTAAACTCAGATTTGTTTTCCTTTTTCTTTGTTCTTTTTTTCCATGCAGAATCTCTGCAATTCATAAATTATTGATGTTTTTCTCATGAACCATGAAGAACAAGATTATGGTTCATAATTTATGATCCATATAATCCAACCTAAACTCCTATAAAATTATAACACCATGCAACATTTAAATAAATATAACATGTCACGGAAGATTCTTTTTTTTTTGTTGGGGTTTTGTTTGTTGGTTGGAGAGACCTTTTATACTGACCCGTCAATGCCTTCAGTAATAGGTTGCAATACAAAAAAAAAATCAACCCCTGATCATTGCAAAATGTTGCAATACACTAAAGCCTAATGATAAAGTAGATAAAGAGAATTGAAACAAAGGGAGGGGGGAAGAGCCTCTCTCATTCAAAGATAAAGCAAAGATGTGGTTCAACTCTCTGCCAAAGGATTTAATTGCTACTCCGGAAGAGATGGCTTCTAAATTTCTAACCAACTATTTTTTGTTGGATATTTTATTAAAATATATAAATAAGATTAAAATTTTAATTAAAAACTTGACATGATCTCCAACCACCTCTCCACTAATGACTTATTGCCATGCAAAGTGGGGTAAGTTACATGTTAGTGGGGTAAGTTACATGTTAGTGGGGTTAGTTAGGGGCTAAAGTTTTACTATATAAACACATCAACATCATGAAAACAAAAAGAAAAAGAAAAATGAGGGATTTAAAAAAATGGAAAAGGAATTCTCTCTCTCTCTTTCTCATATCAAATTTCACTTTCTCCTTTTAATCTGGGCATTGCTTACTTTTTGAGGTCACCTCCCCTTCGTGGTCGTGCACGCAAGGGACACCGGCAGAGAGGGGTAGTATCGCTAAGGGGCACATCTGCCTTGGGCTGACCGCACGAGGTCGGCGATATGCCTTTTAGCGCAGTGATCACACGCCTTCCCTGAGACCGGTAACATTGTTTCATATTTTTATTTTATTTTAATTGTTATTTTTTATTTTGGATGGAAAAAACCCAACAATCTAAAAGGCATATCTATTCGATAAAATTGGTGGGTAAAATAATTCCCTTTTATGTGTGCCTTGATTTAGTCTTCCCTTTTTTAAATTTAAGTGCCACTGTCTGAACTGTTTATAAATGTACATTTTGTATAATTTCTAACTTTTCAAGTGTTTTTTCAATCTGGCCATCTGTTTTGGCAGTTCAATGTTTAGCTGAAAACTTACACCTTGGCATATCATAAAACGGTCAGTTAAGCTGGTTTTTGGGTCTGAATTGTAGTTTTTTTTTTTAATTCTTTTATGCAAGATCTTTATATATTTTTGTGCCACATCAACATTAAGATTTATGTTAGTTCAATCATCATAGTTGATCACATTGATTTATCTTGCTATTAAAAAACAACTATGCACAAAAGAATGCAATTTGGGAGAAGGTTAGTATAGATAAACAACAGCTTTTTCTTTCTGAAATAACCTTTATAATTCAGTTTGAAGATGTCTGTAAGAAAATGGAATCCGAGCCGATTTGAATATGTACAGAGGTTCTACCTTTATTTGCAATAATGTTTCATTAAGTGATGACCGAGGCTGTATTGTAGCCAATCAGATTTTTTTTTTTTTTCAGTTGATAATTGCCTGTTAGACATATATAGAGCTCTTTTATTTGTTTGGAACTGGGAGTTCTGGGATTGGTTCTTCTTGACACTTCTATTGTTTAGCCCGAAAATGTGTGCATTCTAAGTTTAGGGCTTCATCAGTATCTTATTGAATTGAATACTATGCAATTTTTTGGATTTAGGTTCTGCTAGAATTACATGAATGTTGAATACTGGGACTTGCTGCTTCAGTAAATATGATTAACCAGACAATAGATTTAGATCCCACTGAACACATATTCTTTGACACATTCGTGTTTTTCTAGATTTAAGTATACTCTCTAGATCTAAGTATACTCACAGCCATCATTTTGATTTTTCATGCACAAGTCTCCCGGTTGCAGATCTATGCATTTGTTCTTATGTTGCAATTTTTGTATTTGGCCCATAATTCATATTGCATTTGCATCGTATGCAGTGGTAGGCCTCAACCCAAACTGACTACTGGAGCAAAACTCTCTTGGGTAATTATGCATTAGCTCGAACCTATAAGTATGGGTGATCACACTAAATTATTTGTGGAGTTGAATTTGTCCGAAATTAGTCATACTTGTGACAGATTCCTTACCACTCAATATTAAATTTGCGCATGCTACTATATTTTGATATTTAGCACTCCTAAAATTAATTTGATTCTCTAACTCTTGATTAATTTCTTCACATATTTCTGTATATCATTGTTGCTATTGGTTACATTTTACAGGACTATGAGCCATTACCCATTGTAAGTATTTTTAAAATAACCCCATCATATGTTTGAATTATGTTGCTAGCTTGCTATTTAGAGCCTAGACGTGTAGATACTTGTTTAATTGTCTAATTGCATTCTTGTGTAGATACTGCACTGATAATTTAGAGATTTCATTGCAAATTAATATAACCATTTGTTATACTCTTTAAGGCTCAGATTTCAGATTTATTTATTTTCTGTTCGTAATTAATCTTGTGCTATCTGCAAGATAATTTTATCACAACTGTGTTATGATTAATTATCATTGTTATTCATTGATATCCTCATAATTGAAAAATTAAGCAAGATCCCGCCTTTAGTTTGCATACTTTAAGCATTTGCAGATTGATAATTATCTGATTTATTAAAATTTTCAAATAGAGTTCAATTTTCAATGCTTGGTTAAATCTCACTAACAAATGTTTGAATTCATTTGTTATTTGTTAAATCGGTTTCCCTAAATAGAATGAGCAACAACAGGTGTGGCATACTCGTGGGAACAAGAAGCACTTGTGCTCGTATGGTCAGTTTATCTTATCAATTTAATTCTTACATTTGAAAATTATATGTATATTGTGGCATTTATCTTTAAGCATTATCAGTTTACAAAGGTAAGACTTTAGTTCTATATATGCTAGAACATTCATTATCATTCTTTACTGATAAAGATATTGAGAACAAAACTAAATTACACATATGGTTCCGACGATATTGCAAATGTCAATACTTTAATGTATTTGATAATGCAAGTGTTACATAATATATATTGTTTCATTTTGCAATGATTTGAATGTTATCTAAAAATCAAATGTTGTATGTCTCCCAAATTGAGGGAGAAGTTTCTCATAAGATGGGCAGTAATGCTTGCCTCAAAATATGAAACATATGAAAGGCTTTAAGCCACATATATGATCCTGGACCTTATAAAGTCCATTCTGATAAAGGGTCTATCTAGGAAAATAATCCTAGAATCATCGAGGGGGATGGGGTTAAGCCCATAGTAGAGATCACCGACAGTGGGAACCCAACCTTCTTGATTGCTGAGCTGGTCCCATGAAAGAGGTTCAATGTGGTAGAAACAAGCTGGACTGGTGATTCTCATGTGGAGCACTGACCTTGGAGATTATACTCCTACTTGTAGCACTAGATGCATTTATGATTTGCACTATTATAGCTACTACCTCATTCCTATGATGACAGTGCTCATATTGTGATCGGTTAGGTTGAGCTTATGCTCTTAATAAGTCCAACGCATGTAGTATGGGAGGTATCACTCCGATCACAGATACCTTTTGAGGACTTACCTACGTGAGAGGAATCGTGAAGGCCGCGGTTGGGGGGGCAGGGCTGACCCCTAGAAACTCTCATGAGTCGGTATGTGAGCATGGCCATAACGCTCCACCCCGCGACCCAATATTGTAAGCATTCTGTGTGTGCTTTTGTCAATTCTTGATAAAGGGGCCTAATTCAAGGCCTAGTCCATTATGTCCCTCAAGATGCGACAAAATGTCACTAAGTGTAGGTTCAAAGCCGGAAGCTACCTGCACCGATTTCATAGGATAACATGCCCAGATATTCTTACATCTTTTATATATTTTATTTGAAATTTTAATCTTTTGGGGGGACTGTTGGATATTTTATTAAAATATATAAATAAGATTAAAATTTTAATTAAAAACTTGACATGATCTCCAACCACCTCTCCACTAATGACTTATTGCCATGCAAAGTGGGGTAAGTTACATGTTAGTGGGGTAAGTTACATGTTAGTGGGGTTAGTTAGGGGCTAAAGTTTTACTATATAAACACATCAACATCATGAAAACAAAAAGAAAAAGAAAAATGAGGGATTTAAAAAAATGGAAAAGGAATTCTCTCTCTCTCTTTCTCATATCAAATTTCACTTTCTCCTTTTAATCTGGGCATTGCTTACTTTTCGAGGTCACCTCCCCTTCGTGGTCGTGCACGCAAGGGACACCGGCAGAGAGGGGTAGTATCGCTAAGGGGCACATCTGCCTTGGGCTGACCGCACGAGGTCGGCGATATGCCTTTTAGCGCAGTGATCACACGCCTTCCCTGAGACCGGTAACATTGTTTCATATTTTTATTTTATTTTAATTGTTATTTTTTATTTTGGATGGAAAAAACCCAACATTTTTCACCATCGAAAGCGGCCAAGTTAAGAGGTGAAATCACAACTTTTGTTCAATTCAATAATGAAAATATTTATGAAGCATGGGAAAGATACAAAGAGTTGATTAGGAAGTTCCACATCATGGACTCCCTGTTTGGTTGGAGATTCAATTCTTCTATAACGGGTTGTCATCAAGCACAAAAATGATGATTGATGCAACTGTCGGTGGAGCATTAATGGACAAAGAGCGAGATGAAGCTTACGAGCTATTGGACGAGATGGCTTCAGACAACTATCAATGGCAATCTGAAAGGGTTAACGCCGAAAAGAGTTGGGGCGTGCATGACCTAGAGGCTATCACGGTGATACAAGCTCAACTCGCGTAGTTGACAAAGCTATTGGGAGCCCCCAATGTAAGTGTGATACAAACTCAAACCCAAGCATGTGATTTATGTAGAGGTCATTCTAGTGGAGAATGTCAGGTTGGTAACCCATTTCATATGCTCAAAACGAACAAGACAATTATGTCAACAAATTTCAAAGACCCAACAATCCCTTTTCCAACAAATACAATCATGCATGGAGGAACCACCCAAATCTGTCATGGGGCGGCAACGTGTTAAAGCCAAATAGCTTCCAACAACAACACCAACCACCACAATAGAAGAAAGTGAACTTGGAGGATGCACTGTGCAACTTACTTCAAGTACAACATCCTTCATGACAAAGACGGAGACAAACTTCAAGAACCAAGCGGCATCCATCCATAATCCTAAAGTTCAGATAGGTCAAATTGCCAACATGCTCTCTAACAAGCCCAAGGAAACTTGACGAGCAATACCAAAACAAATTAAAAGGAGCACGTAAAAGCGATCATCTTGAGGAGCGGTAAGCTACTGGAACAGAAACAACATGATTCTTCTAAGTTAATGCATCAGGAAGACCGGTGAAGAAGCTGATGAGAAACAAATCAAGATCAGCTAGAACAGAGAAGAACAGACGACTGGACAGCCATATGGACGGTTAATCAACCATCTTGCTGATGATTCAGGGCCTCTGCTAGATACTGCACAGAAGCCTACAGTGATGCCATATGTTCCCCCTATTTCATTCCCTCTGAAGCTCAGGAAAATAATACATATAAGCAATTCTCTCAATTCTTGAATATATTTAAGAATTGCACATTAATAGATACTTTAGAACACATGCCAAAATACACAGTTTATGAAAGAGATTCTGATGAACAAGAGAAAGTTGAAGGAGCACGAGACAATCATGCTTAACGCTATTTTGCAAAATAAACTATGTTCTAAACTCAAGGATTTAGGAAGTTTTACTAAACCCTGCACCATTGGAATTTTTTAGAAAAAGTTTTAAGTGATCTGGGAGCAAGTATTGATTTGATGCTTCTTTCAGTTTTTGGGAAATTGAGTTTGGGAGAGGTAAAGCCAAACCACCGTTTCACTTCAATTGGCGGACAGATCCGAGTTATCGAGGATGTGCTAATGAAAGTCGACAAGCTACTTCCCCGCCGACTTCATCATTTTGGACATGGATGAGGATAGTGATATACCTCTTATCTTAGGACGACCTTTCTTAGCAACTAGTAAAACTTCAATTGATGCACAACAGGGTAAATTGACTCTTCGTGTACAGGATAATGAAGTTACATTCAACGTCTTCGCAGCGATGAATATACCCCCACTGATACAGATACGTGCTTCCAAGTTGATATTATAGACAAACTCATTGTCAAGACATTCAAAGAACACCCCAAAATGTCATTAGAAGCTTGTATCATCCATTCAGACTCTACCACTGACGCGAACATAGAAAGAAGAGTGTGTGAATAACCTAGAAGTCTCAACACAAGTTTCCAACACAAGGACAAAGTTTGAGGAGCTTGAAAAGAGTCCATCTACATTAGCCTCATCCATCAAAAAACCTCCCAAACTCGAGCTCAAGCAGCTGCCCTCACATCTAAGGTATGCTTATGTAGGCAATAATTCAACACTTCTAGTAATTATTTCTTCATCTCTGATAGATATGAAAAAGGAGAAGCTATTGCGAGTATTGCGTGACCATGGAACTGCATTAGGGTGGACCATTTGTTGGCCCAGAGGCCCTTCACTCTAGTTTTGATGATGATTAACTCATGTAGTTATAGTTTATTAATAATCTTGTGATATTTAGTTTCAAGTATTTGATCAAGATATTAGTAGGTAATTAGCTTCAACAAAGGTGTTTTGGAGGTTTCACAAGGTGATTCAAGAGCTCGAGCGTCAAGTTCACATCTAGCACTCGGTTGGAGTCACGCTCGATGGATCACGTTTGGATCGAGTCGACTTGGAGACGGAGTTCTACAAGAAGACATCAGTTTGTTTAGTTTAAGATTTTGTTTAGATCTATTGTAAATATTAGATAGTGTTGATATGCTCAAGTTCACAATACACACACAAGTTTAAAGTTTCATGTGTTTTGGTTTTTCGGTTTAACCGATCTTGGTTTTCAAGTCAAAAACATAGATATAAATCTTTATATGTATATTGGATTCTATCCATATACAACATGCTTAAAAGTTATTTCAATATCATGTATTTGTATTTATATGAGTTTTGGAGAAAACGAATTTTCATTTCAAAAATCTAAGTTTTGGAAAATACGGATTTTGGTTTAAGGCAAAATTTCAAGAACACAAAAATGGTTCAAATTGTTTAAAATATGTGTTGAATTTTTATCACACATATTTGTATTTCAAAGATATAATAAGAACTGAATTTTGTGAAATTTATGTGATTTTATGGGATTTAATAGAAGATAAAAACCCAAATTTTTAAATCCTAAAAATATTGGCATGGATGTCTGTCGGTCGACCGGACCGGTCGACCGACGTGCACAGGACGTTCACGCAGCCAGGCTGGTGGGCCAGTCGACCGGGTCGGTCGACCGCCAGAGAGCTTCTGCTCTCTGGAAAAGGCTCCGGTCGACCGGCAGAGAGTTCTGCTCTCTGTATCCAGCTCCTGTCGACCAAGCGGTCGACTGGCCAGAGAGACGTTGCTCTCTAGTTCCAGGCCCGATCGACCGGGCGGTCGACCGGAGGCAAAATGGTCAGAAATCTAACCGTTGAGCCGGTCGACCGGGCGGTCGACCGGAAGGGCAAAAATGCCCTTGCCTGCTGCCAATGGGCAGATTTGGATTGGGGCTATAAATACCCCCATTCCTTGACTGTTTTAAATAAGAATTTTTAGAGCAAGTTTTTAAAAGAGTTTTTGTGCCAAAAGATTTGATCTTTAATTATTTTTAAAAGGGTTGGAAAAATCAAGAGAAGGAGAAGTCTTTGGGATTGATTTTTTATCTTCATTTTTATATCTATTCTACAAGTTTTCCCAAGAGTTTTTCTTTGTGATTTTGATTTCCAAACTCTTTGTTTTTCTCACACTTGAGCTATCTATCTATCCTATCTATTAGGATCATTATTTTGTGAGAAAGAAATGGTTTGTGGTTGAGAGAGACCACCAAGTGTATAAACCTTCCATTCATTGTGATATCCCTCTAGTGAGAGGTGATTGTGTTGATATTCCTCTAGTGAGAGGTGATTGTGGAAGTAGTGTTTGTATCCCTCTAGTGAGAGGTGATTGTGGAGATTGAGTTGGAATCCCTCAAGTGTAAGGTGATTGTTGTTGGTGTTGGCTTTGTGCCTATCCCTCATTTGTGAGGTTGATTGTTATTTGACTTTGTGTCTTGCCTCTAGTGAGAGGTTGTATTTGATTGAGAGAGGAGTTGTGTACTCCCAATTTGTATTTGCCCAAATCCTCAGTGGAGGTTCCCTGTGTGGGAAGTCCTGTGTCGACTTAGTGAAAATCCTTCTGTGTGAAAGTGGGGACGTAGAGCTGTATGCTTGAAACTCGAAACATATCCCTGTGTTTGCGTTTGCGTTTAATCCACTTTCTCTAACTCTCTCTAATATTGTGCCTTGCATCATTCATATTGCTCATTCATACTTATATGCTTGGTTGTGTTTGTTTGTGTACCTCACTTGTGTTTAACCAAGAGAGCTTCATATAGCACCTCAACTCTTATTTAGAGGAATTTAGAGGAGATAGTTCAGAACCCTTCACCGGGAATTTGGCTACTCTTTGGTTACACTAAGTGTGTTGCAATTAGTTTTTAATTTCGCATCATTTGTCATTAGATTAGCCTTACACCTATTCACCCCCCCTCTAGGTGTACTTTCAATTGGTATCAGAGCCTACGCTTCTGATATTAGGTTTAACCACCTAGGAGTGAGATCTTGGTTTGCTAATCTAGTTTTTACATTTGCACACTTATATTGTTTACACACACTCATGGATTGCTTCACCACTCCCATGTATGATGTTTCCAACATTGACATGTGAAAATTTAGGATGAGTATGTACCTAAAAATCCTAGATTTGCATGTTTTCCTTGCCATTATCAAGAAATCCTATCTTGATAATAGCAAGCATATAGAGGCCAATGCACAAGCCCTTGAGGCACATAGGAGCACTCTAAGTAAAGATTATGTTTTTATGGTTTCTCATTGTGATTCCGCCTTTGCAGTGTGGAACACGTTAACCTCTCCCGCGCTCCAAAAGACGAATCATGTGGAGATGGAATCTAGTGAGGATGAATCCAAATAACAATGCTACATGGTCTAAGGGAATGACTCCCTTGAGGTAAATTCGGAAACTCATCTAGATGATAGTGCTAGTTCTTCAGGTGATGATCATATTGATGTGCATTAAATGAAGAACTATCTATTGTTTGTGAAAAATTGTTAGAAAAATATAATCTTTTGAAAAAGAAAAGTTTTATATTAAAAGAAGAAAATAAAAATTTGTCTTTTAGACTTGAGATTGTTTTGCAAGAGAGGGATGAGATTTCAAGTGAACGTGATTCATTGAAATCCCAACTTGAACTTGCACTAAATGAAAACAAGATTTTGAAAAATAAAAATAATTGTGAAATTATTTTAAAGAAAAATGAGGCTTTAACTTCAAAACTTGATTTTGTTTTAAAAGAGAATAATTCTTTGAAAAACAAAATTATTTCTATTTCAAAGGAATTGGATTTAGTTTCTAAGAAAAATATTTTTTTGAAAAATGATTTAGATACTCATGTTTGTCATGCTAGTGTAGCTTCTTCATCTAGCATACATATTGCTTGCTCCACTTCTTCCATTATTGAAAATGATATAAATGTTTTAAAGAAGAGTGTTAATTGTTTGGGCTCCACTTTGAACCAATGTGCCATGAACCACACACGGTTGAATTCATGTTTCACAAGAAACAAGTTCCACCTATGCATGCACACAAAC
Source organism: Agave tequilana (assembly GCA_038442645.1). NCBI lineage: Eukaryota > Viridiplantae > Streptophyta > Magnoliopsida > Asparagales > Asparagaceae > Agave > Agave tequilana. The sequence continues at coordinate 32,881 of JAVJIF010032994.1, read as the reverse complement.
CACGGCATACACATGCCCCTCACGTTCATACACATAATACTATGTATGTTCATGTGTACACATGTACACATTGTGAACGTAAGGGCCACCTTACTAAATTTTGTTATGATAAAGTACATGATGTAAATTTAGCAAATAAGTTTGTTTGGGTTAGGAAGGAGCTAACCCCAATGGACCCAAAAAAGTATGGGTATCAAAAGTCACTCCTATTTTATTTGATGTAGGTGTGGGCTCTCACATGACGTGAGGATGTTGGTGCCTTGAGGTGAATGCGTTCCGAGCTTAATAGTGACGATTTTGGATGCATCACTTTCAATGAGAGTTTGGTGGGAGGACCACCATGCTTTGGAGACATAGAGATGTGCCCTCTTGGTTTTGGTAACGATCTCTAACTCCCATTTATATTTACATGTTTTCATTATTGATTTTAGCATATTTTGATGTTTCATGATTATTATGATAAATTCCATGACAATTAGATTAGTGATATACATGATTAGTATTTGAGATACACTCATGTTTTATATGGACCATTATTTTTGTGTACTCACTTTAGTTTATCTATTGTATATATCCTAATCTAATACATGTGTATTTACATAACGATCACATTGGTTTTGGTTTATAAGTTTTGCACTTCATGATTTGATTATATGTTTAGATGTAGTTTTCATTAAAACTTGTGTATATACTTCTACAACTAGTGAGCCACAAATAAATTATTATATGTTTGTGCCTAAACGCTCATTTGTACCCATTAGATGTACTAGTATGATGATTCATACATTTTGACTTGTATTCCCTATTTTGTACATGTTTTCATTAATATGTGTTTAACTTCATATATATGTTAATTTTATCTAAAACTATTGGATATACATGTATAATCTTGAGTCATTTGCTTTTCATGCAAAATATTATACACTCAATTGTGTTTGGATATGTATGTATACCTTTAGTTTTGACTAAACATACATATACCTTGAAGTAGATTTAATTTTGATGTTTTTTTTTCATTGAGCCTTATTGCCTATTCCCATGATTATGCTTTTCACATTCTTGTACACTCACTTAACTTTATGTTTTTTCATGACTTCGTTTTCATGAGTATTATATGTGCTATATAGATTTTGAGTGTTGATTATGTGATTTTAATGTTTTTATGGAATATATCATTGTTTTATTCCTTACTTGAAGGATTTCGTACTAGTTTTCAAGATTATCATAAAACTAGTTGCAGTATTCTTCATTTGGTAGAGTTTTCAATTATGCTAAAACTATTTTCAAATTTATTTTTGAAAACCCCTACCCATTATGGGTGGTTGGTTGGGCGACCATGCCTTGTATGCTCATATTGAAAATCAATTTAAACATGTGCATGAAATGGGTGGTAGGGAGTATAAGTTATACACTTGATTCTCATTGTGTTTTCAATTGGTATCACAATTGATATTTATTTTGTATACTCATATTTGTTTTTATATATGTATGCTTCAACTTCAAATAGTATTAATTTCGATTGGTATTTAATTTTTCCATACATATATATGTGTTTTTTATTGTGCTTACTATATCTTTATATCTTTGAGCACAAAATTTGCCATGCTAAGCTTAATTTAGTCCTTAATGACAATTATTTTTCAATTGGTATCTTATACAAGCTTATGCATTGTTTTCATGAGCATTTCATAAAGGGAGAGAAAATTTATGTTTTACCTTTCAATCGGTTTTGTTTACCATTGGTATCTTACTCCCACTCTTTATGTTAAAAAATGATATCTTAGTTTTCATTTGGTTTCCTATGCTCCTAATGAAAATTATTTTCAATTGGTTTATATTTTTCAATTGGTATCAAAAGTGTAAAATATTTTCAATTGGTACAAATTTTTACAATTGGTATCAAGATTACCTATATATTTATATCTTTCAAATGATATCAAAATTTTTGTTGGTATCTTCAAACTGTTTTGTTTATTTTCAATTGGTATCATAAATTAGTATCTTAAGGTTTCGATGTATACCTTCATACTAAATTGATATATTTTTCAATTGGTATCATAATGTTTTAATTTGTATTGCTTATATGCAAGGGAAGCTTAACATCTTCTCTATATATAGATTCATGTTGAGTGTATGTCATATTGAAGTGATTGACCTTTCTTTGGTATGTAGTACACGTGTGTAGAGGGAGCTTCACATCTCCTTTTATACATTATATATTATGCTTTATGTGGTTAGGGTTTAGTCATCTCTTTTCATATAAATGCATGTATGCAGGGGGAGTTAACATCACGTCTCTCCTCTTCATGAATGTATGTAGCATATACACCTTTATTGTTTTGATTGATGTAAAAAGGGAGAAAAATATTATTTATGCCCTTTATTGTTTGTACCCCTTTGTTGATGAATTGACAAAAAGGGGGAGAGATATTTTGGAGTTTGATATATGCATGTTTACTTCATGTTTAAATATGCATGTTTGTTTAAAGTTTGTTTATATTTGTTATCTTTTATTATTGGTATCAAGAGCATCTTTTGTTGGTATCAAGAGTTTTTATTGGTATCAAGAGCAACATTTTTAAGAACATTTTTATTTTAAAATTGGTATCAAGAACATGTTTATTTCAATGGTAACAATGATCATGTTTTACATCTTGTTTTATGCATGTTTATGCATATCTGTGTTGAGCATTCATGACTTATCTTTATTGTTTATTGTCATGCATGAGTTAAGAGGGAGCTTCTATGAAGCTTAACTTTAATCCATGCATATATAACTCCATGAGTTTTGTCATCATCAAAAAGGGGGAGATTGTTGGCCCAGAGGCCCTTCACTCTAGTTTTGATGATGATTAACTCATGTAGTTATAGTTTACTAATAATCTTGTGATATTTAGTTTCAGATATTTGATTAAAATATTAGTAGGTGATTAGCTTCAACAAAGGTATTTTGGAGCTTTCACATGGTGATTCAAGAGCTCGAGCGTCAAGTTCACATCAAACACTCGATTGGAGTCACGCTCGGTGAATCACGTTTGGATCAAGTCGACTTGGAGACGGAGTTCTACAAGAAGACATCAGTTTGTTTAGTTTAAGATTTTGTTTAGATCTATTGTAAAGATTAGATAGTGTTGATATGCTCAAGTTCACAATACACACACAAATTTAAAGTTTCATGTGTTTTGGTTTTTCGGTTTAACCGATCTTGGTTTTCAAGTCAAAAACATAGACATAGATCTTTATATGTATATTGGATTCTATCCATATACAACATGCTTAAAAGTTGTTTCAATATCATGTTTTTGTATTTATACGAGTTTCGGAGAAAATGAATTTCCATTTCAAAAATTCAAGTTTTGGAAAATACGAATTTTAATTTAAGGCAAAATTTCAAGAACACAAAAATGGTTCAAATTGTTTAAAATATGTGTTGAACTTTTGTCACACATATTTGTATTTCAAAGATGTAATAAGAACTAATTTTTGTGAAATTTATGTGATTTTATGAGATTTAATAGAAGATAAAAACTCAAGTTTTTAAATCCTAAAAAGATTGACTTGGCTGTCTGCCGGTGATCGGTCGACCGACGTGCACAGGATGTGCACGCAGCCAGGCTGGTGGGCCGGTCGACCGGGTCGGTCGACCGCCAGAGAGCTTCTGCTCTCCGGTTGACCGACCGGTCGACCGGTAGAGAGTTCTGCTCTCTGTATCCAGCTCCAGTCGACCGAGCGGTCGACCGGCCAGAGAGCAACGGCTCTCTGGTTCCAGGCCCGGTCGACTGGGCGGTCGACCGGAGGCACAACGGTCAGAAATCTGACCGTTGGGCCGGTCAACTGGGCGGTCGATCGGAAGGGCAAAAATGCCCTTGCCTGCTGCCAACGGGCAGATTTGGATTGGGGCTATAAATACCCCATTCCTTGACTGTTTTAAACAAGAATTTTTAGAGCAAAATTTTTCATCTTTCAGCAAGTTTTTAAAAGAGTTTTTGTGCCAAAAGATTTGATCTTTAATTGTTTTTAAAAGGGTTGGAAAAATTAAGAAAAGGAGAAGTCTTTGGGATTGATTTTTTATCTTCATTTTTATATCTATTCTAGAAGTTTTCCCAAGAGTTTTTCTTTGTGATTTTGATTTCCAAACTCTTTGTTTTTCTCACACGAGCTATCTATCTATCTTATCTATTAGGATCATTATTTTGTGAGAAAGAAGTGGCTTGTGGTTGAGAGAGATCACCAAGTGTATAAACCTTCCATTCATTGTGATATCTCTCTAGTGAGAGGTGATTGTGTTGATATTCCTCTAGTGAGAGGTGATTGTGGAAGTGGTGTTTGTATCCCTCTAGTGAGAGGTGATTGTGGAGATTGAGTTGGAATCCCTCAAGTGTGAGATGATTGTTGTTGGTGTTGGCTTTGTACTTATCCCTCATTTGTGAGGTTGATTGTTGTTTGGCTTTGTGCCTTGCCTCTAGTGAGAGGTTGTATTTGGTTGAGAGAGGAGTTGTGTACTCCCAATTTGTATTTTTCCAAATCCTCAGTGGAGATTCCCTGTGTGGGAAGTCCTGTGTGAACGAGTTAGTGGAAATCCTTCTGTGTGAAGGCGGAGATGTAGAGCTGTGTGCTCGAACCTCGAAACATATCCTTGTGTTTGCGTTTGGTCCACTTTCTCTAACTCTCTCTTATATTGTGCCTTGCATTATTCATATTGCTCATTCATACTTATATGCTTGGTTGTGTTTGTTTGTGTGCCTCACTTGTGTTTAACCAAGAGAGCTTCATATAGCACCTTAACTCTTATTTAGAGAAATTTAGAGGAGATAGTCCAGAGCCCTTCACCGGGAATTCGGCTACACTCTTTGGTTACACTAAGTGTGTTGCAATTAGTTTTTAATTCCGCATTATTTGTCATTAGATTAGCTTACACCTATTCACTTCCCTCCCTCTAGGTGTACTTTCACCATTGTGGATATCAAAAGAATTGGATATTTTTGAAAGAGAGTCTAGCTAATGACTATTGTTGGCCCAAAAGCTCATCACTCTAGTTTTGATGATGATTAACTCATGTAGTTATATTACTAATGATCTTGTGTTTAATTAGTGACAGATTCTTTGATCAAGATCTTAGTAGGTGCATAGCTTCAACAAAAGATTCAAAGTCAAGATTTGGAGCTAGCACGGAGTTTGGACCAAGTTAAGAAGATGAGAAGCCTTCAAGTGAAGACTTCAAGAAGATGAAGACTTGTGTCTAGGTATAAGATTTTGTTTTTGTTTTAGTTAAAAATGTAAAGGATAGAATAGTGGTGGATTGCTCAAGTACATATACACACACTCTTAGAATTGTTTTCATAAAAGATTTTTTAGTTTAGAAAAGATTTTTCTTTGTGACAGAATACTATTTGGTTTTTGGTATTCATATTTACATCTTTCAACCAAAACCAAGTTTATGCTTATTGTCAAAAACATAGATATTTCATCTTGATTGTGTAGTGGATCATATCCATACACACTATACTTTAAAAGTATATCTTGTTTTTATATTTGATGAAGATTTGGAAAAACATGTTTTGGAAAAATATTGTTTTGGAAAACAGTTTTATCATGAGCCAAATATTTCCAAGTTACAAAAATAGTCCAATCTTTTATAACATGCCTTGATTTTGTGCAAGCATGTCTGTATATCAAAGTATATTGGTTAAACTATTTTTGTAGAAATTCTTTGTATTTTATGGGATTTTATGTGAACCAAAAGACTTAGTTTTAAATCCCAGAAAAACTGTTTTCAGGCTTCAGCTAGTCGACTTACTACCTTGCTAGTCGACTAACTCTGAAGTCGGTCGACCGGATCGGCCGACCGACGTGCACGACATGCACGCCTTGACCTGGCAGATGGTCGGTCGACCGACCGAGTAGACCGGAACTGAGAGCAGTACTCTCTGTTCTTTTGGGTCGACCGGAGGCTCCAACAGGTCTGACAGACCCCAACGGCTAGTTTTTGACAGCCTATAAATTTGGGGGTTTGGTCATTGTTTTTCAATAAGATTTTAGGAGAGTTTTGAGCCAGTTTTTCTTATACTCTTAAAAGAGTTTTCTCCACAAATTTGAGAGCTAATATTTCCAATCAAAAGGAAAGATTTTATCAAGAGTGTTTAAGTGATTTCCTTGAGTTTTTCACCATAGTTCTTTCCTTACTTTCTCACAATCACTTGAGCTATCCATTGCCTTATCTATCCATAGGATTGTGTTGTGAGAGTTTGTAATTGGTGATCAAAGAGTTTTAGATCACCAAGAGATTTCTTCTTTGTTCTTTGAGGAGGCCGACAAGTGTGTTCGCGGTGGTTTAGAGTTCTTGTGTGAACTCGGTGGTTTGAGGTGCGGCCTCGGCGAGCTAGTGAGCTTGCGTGTGTACGGGCTAAGGGAGTCCGAGAGTTTGTAGGTGTTGCGGCACCAAGGAGAGATCCATTGGGTCTTGCATAGTGGAAATCCTTCGTGTGTCGAAGGCGGGGATGTAGAGCAAGTGTGCTCGAACCTCGAAACAAACCCTTTGTGTTTGCGATTGCTCACTCTCTCTCTCTCTCTTTGTCTCTTTTATATCTTGCATGCTATTAATTGTCTTTATCATTTACATGCTTGATATATTGTGTGCATAATTGATATACATGATTGGGATTGTTTGCTAACACGTGTATTCAACCAAGAGAGCCAACGCGGCACCTCAACCCATTCAAGGGGAATCTAGAGGAGTTTGTCCAGAGCCCTTCACGGGGAATTCGGCAACACTCTTGTGTTATACGTGGTGTTTAGTGTAAAAGTTTAGTTTAGATCATAATTGCTTTTAGCTTCCGCATTATTTGACATTAAGTGACCATTAGATTAGCCATCACCTATTCACCCCCCCCTCTAGGTGAACTTACAATTGGTATCAGAGCTTGGTACTCTGATTTGGGTCTTACAACCTAGAGTTAAAGATCCTCATTTTTAGGCTAATCACAATATTTTGTACACACACTATGGACTTCATGTCACCACCCACCTTTGACATTCTTAACATCCCTACATGAAAGGTTAAGATGTCTTTGTACCTCAAAGCCCTAGGTTATCATGTTTATCTTGCCATCACTAATAATGATTATTGTTTATATGGTAAGAATATTGAGGATAATGCAAAAGCCCTTAATGCTTTAAAGTCTACCCTAGATGATGTTTATTTATCTAGAGTTTCTAACTTTGATTCGGCTTTTGTAGTATGGAATACCCTCATCTCCCTTGGCGAAAAAGATCAATACTATGCCGGGAGCGATTCGGACGTTGGAAGCAACACCTCCAACTTATGCTATATGGTCCAAGGGGATAACCCCCTTGAGGTAACTACCGAATCCGAGGTAGATGAAGATAATAACATGTCATATGATGAGCTTAGCACCTTTTGTCAACTATTGCTTGAAAAATATGACATGCTTAAGAAAGATAATAAAAATTTGAAAAAGAAATTTGATTGCATGCATATAGAACAAGATTCATTTAGAAACAAGAATGCATGCTTAGAAAAAGAAAAGGAAGATTTGAAAAATGAGAATGTTTCCTTATTTTCAAAATTGAATGATTTGTGTGAAGGAAACAATACTTTGAAAAATAAAATTGAATTGGTGGAAAAACAAAAAGAAGTTGTTTTTCAAGAAAATAAGTCTTTAAAAAGAAAATTTTGTGAAAAAGAAAAAGATTTTGTTTCTAAAAAGAAAAAGAAAAATGATTCTTTATCTCATCATGCATTACATGCCACCACTAATGAGATTAAAGATTTGAAAAATAAAATGAATAATTTGAGTTCAACTTTGAGCTCTTGTGCATTCAACCACACTAGATTGGAGTCCATGTTTTCTAAGAAACAAACTCCACACATTCATGCACATCATCATGCATATGCTTTTGTTGCACGTCATGACCACACCAACACACATAAGCATACTAAGGTGTACGTATGTACACATTGTGGCCGCAAAGGCCATTTAGCAAAATTTTGTTATGACAAGTTGCATTATTTTAATTTTGCTAAAAATAAAAATGCTTGGGTGCCTTACAACAAGACTAACCCCAAAGGACCCAAGAAAATATGGGTACCAAAATTCCCACCTTTTACTTTTGATGTAGGTGAGGGCTCTCACAAGACGTGAGAGGATTGGTGCCTCGGTAGTGAATGCACTTGGACATGATGAACATACTTTTGGGATGCATCACTATCAAGGAGCTTTGGTGGGACAACCACCATGTTAGGAACTTTGGAGTTGGTTACAATCTCTAAACTCCTACTTTTTATGTACATGCTAGTTCATTTATCATATTCATAGTATGTTCATGTTTTATGTTTTTATGTGCTTCATGTGGTATATACTAGTTTAAATGTAGTTTTTATCAAAACTTGTATGTATACATGTACAAATAGTGAGAACAATTGATTTATATATATTTGCATTTCATGCTCATTTGTACCCACTTTATGCACATGTATAGTCTAAGTTTTGATGACTCTTCCATTTACACTTGTTATGCCTATTTTATGATTTTACTTCATGTATATGTTATTTTTATTCAAATCTAATAAATATACATGTATACCCCGTGAGTCTCTTGCTTTCATGCATACACTATTTGTAGACTCTTTTATATTTGGGATATGTATGTGTATTGTTAGGATTGGATAAATCATACATATACCTTGAAGTTTACTTTAAGATGAAAAATAAAATTTTCATGATTTGTTTTTAATGAAAATAAAAAAAATTCATGTCTTGTCTAAAAATGAGATTCATGTTTGATTGAGCTTCATTATCTATTTTCATGAAAATGTCATTTACATAACCTTCGAACACTCATCTTTTACTTTCTAGATAATTTTGAGCTTTATGGACTATGAGTGCTTGAACTTTTATGTATTTAGTATAATTCATGAAAAACATATGATTTCATGTTTTTGAAGGATCTTTAACTAGTTTTTCAAAAATTAATTTAAACTAGTTATTTATTCTTCTATGAGATATACACTTGATATTACTTTATGTCAATTGGTATCATTGGATCATTTCAATTGGTATCAATATGATTATTCTTTTTGTATATACTCATGTTTTGATTATATGTATGTATGCTTTCAAATTCAAGTAGTATCAATTTCTATTGGTATTATCTTTTATATACATATATATGATTTGTTATTTGTGCTCGAGTTAAGATAGATTCATTTTTTAAAGCACAATGATTTTGCTAAGCTTGGGTTAAAACTTTACTTTCAATTAGTATCTCAATATGTTTTAACTTAAGAAAAATTGAAGATTTTGCAATGATTATTTGATATCACATACTTTCAATTGCTACTTTCTATTGGTATCAAAATTAAAAATTATGGTTATCTCAAAATTTGTTTCTTAAGAAAAGTTCAAAATTTTGTTTTGATAAAGAAAAATTCAAAATTTTTGATTTGTATTTCCTATATGTAAGGAGAGCTTAACATCTCTCTTACATATAGATTCATGTTGAGTATATTATAAATTGAGGAGCTTGACAACTCTTCTTTATATGATATACGTGTGTAGGGGGAGCTTCACATCTCCTCTTATGCATTACATAATATGTGTTATGTGAGTTAGGGCTTGTCATCCCTTCTACATGTAATGCATATGTGTAGGGAAGTTAACTTAGCGTCTTCCTCTTCATGAATGCATATCGCATATAAATCTTTATTAATTGATTTGTATTACCCCTTCTTGATCTCTTTATTTTTGACAAAAAGGGGGAGAAAAATTTGTTTAATTTGATTTTACTTTGAACCCTTTGTTGATGAGTGACAAAAAGGGGGAGAAGTATTTGAGTTTATATGCATGTTTGAATAAAGATTTATGTTTATGCATATATTTTTGTATTGCAAATAGGAGAAAAAGATTTTGATTTATGCTTGTTGCATGTTTTATCTCCATACTTGCATACATATTCATGTGCCTCATTGCCATATCTATCATTTATTTGTTATGCATAAGTTAAGGGGGAGCTTCTTTGAAGCTTTACTTTAATCCATGCATATATAACTTCATGAGTTTTGTCATCATCAAAAAGGGGGAGATTGTTGGCCCAAAGGCCCATCACTCTAGTTTTAATGATGATTAACTCATGTAGTTATATTACTAATGATCTTGTGTTTAATTAGTGACAGATTCTTTGATCAAGATCTTAGTAGGTGCATAGCTTCAACAAAAGATTCAAAATCAAGATTTGGAGCTAGCACGGAGTTTGGACCAAGTCAAGAAGATGAGAAGCCTTCAAGTGAAGACTTCAAGAAGATGAAGACTTGTGTCTAGGTATAAGATTTTGTTTTTGTTTTAGTTAAAAATGTAAAGGATAGAATAGTGGTGGATTGCTCAAGTACATATACACACACACTCTTAGAATTGTTTTTATAAAAGATTTTTTAGTTTAGAAAAGATTTTTCTTTGTGACAAAATACTATTTGGTTTTTGGTATTCATATTTACATCTTTCAACCAAAACCAAGTTTATGCTTATTGTCAAAAACATAGATATTTCATCTTGATTGTGTGGTGGATCATATCCATACACACTATGCTTTAAAAGTATATCTTGTTTTTGTATTTGATGAAGATTTGGAAAAACATGTTTTGGAAAAATATTGTTTTGGAAAAACAGTTTTATCATGAGCCAAATATTTTCAAGTTACAAAAATAGTCCAATCTTTTATAATATGCCTTGATTTTGTGCAAGCATGCTTGTATATCAAAGTATATTGGTTAAACTATTTTTGTAGAAATTCTTTGTATTTTATGGAATTTTATGTGAACCAAAAGACTTAGTTTTAAATCCCAGAAAAACTGTTTTCAGGCTTCAGCTAGTCGACTTACTACCTTGCTAGTCGACTAACTCTGAAGTCGGTCGACCGGATCGGCCGACCGACGTGCAAGACGTGCACGCCTTGACCTGGCAGATGGCCGGTCGACCGACCGAGTCGATCGGAACTGAGAGCAGTGCTCTCTGTTCTTTTGGGTCGACCGGGCGGTCGACCGGAGGCTCCAACGGTCGGATTCTTGACCGTTGGCGGTCGACCGGGCGGTCGACCGACAGGTCTGAACGGCTAGTTTTTGACAGCCTATAAATTTGGGGGTTTGGTCATTGTTTTTCAATAAGATTTTAGGAGAGCTTTGAGCCAGTTTTTCTTATACTCTTAAAAGAGTTTTCTCCACAAATTTGAGAGCTAATATTTCCAATCAAAAGGAAAGATTTTATCAAGAGTGTTTAAGTGATTTCCTTGAGTTTTTCACCATAGTTCTTTCCTTGCTTTCTCACAATCACTTGAGCTATCCATTGCCTTATCTATCCATAGGATTGTGTTGTGAGAGTTTGTAATTGGTGATCAAAGAGTTTTAGATCACCAAGAGATTTCTTCTTTGTTCTTTGAGGAGGCCGACAAGTGTGTTCGCGGTGGTTTAGAGTTCTTGTGTGAACTCGGTGGTTTGAGGTGCGGCCTCGGCGAGCTAGTGAGCTTGCGTGTGTACGGGCTAGGGAGTCTGAGAGTTTGTAGGTGTTGCGGCACAAAGGAGAGATCCATTGGGATCTTGCATAGTAGAAATCCTTCGTGTGTTGAAGGCGGGGATGTAGAGCAAGTGTGCTCGAACCTCGAAACAAACCATTTGTATTTGTGATTGCTCACTCTCTCTCTCTCTTTATCTCTTTTATATCTTGCATGCTATTAATTGTCTTTATCATTTACATGCTTGATATATTGTGTGCATAATTGATATACTTGCTTGGGATTGTTTGCTAACACGTGTATTCAACCAAGAGAGCCAACGCGGCACCTCAACCCATTCAAGGGGAATCTAGAGGAGTTTGTCCAGAGCCCTTCACGGGGAATTCGGCAACACTCTTGTGTTATACGTGGTGTTTAGTGTAAAAATTTAGTTTAGGTCATAATTGCTTTTAGCTTCCGCATTATTTGGCATTAAGTGACCATTAGATTAGCCATCACCTATTCTCCCCCCTCTAGGTGAACTTACAACTATAACTTACAAAACACTTCTTGGAAGGCAACCCAAGTTTTCTAACCTCTTTTATTTTTTTATCTTAGTCTAGCTTTTTCTTTTTCCTGGACCAGGTGTGTACAAAATTAGAGAAGGATACACATATTATAGAAACTTGGGAAAGTTGATCGTACAAAGTACATTTTCGATACCTCAGCCAAAATCAAGAACAGTCTGAAACAGTTCTACAGGATGAGCCTTCATGATGAAATAAAGCAGCAACCCAAATCTAATGAACATAAAAGAAAGCAGGACAGCTGGGTAGCCGTCGAGACAAACGGCTGTCTACCCGTGAAAATTCAGAATTAAATAATCAGATTTGGCCCATATGAGTTCTTTTTCTAGTTAGTTAAATTTTAAGATATTTTGCTGGAATTATATGAACATGGGTGTTTTCTCAAAATGAAAATAGATGAATTTTTCACGATTTTCACGAAATTCAAAATGAATACTTGGCTTTTGGGGGTGGAATTTATTTGCTATATATATATATATGTGTGTGTTATTGGTTCTTCCTACTGTGCACGAGGACATGACACGGTTTAGGTATGGAGAAGGGTCTTAGGATTTTTATTTTTGTTTACTTTTCTTAGTGTTTTTTGTTAGGCTTTTTTTTTTAAATTTCTTTTAGAATTTTTCTTTTTCTTGATAGTGGGTAGTTTTAGGTTTAGGATTTTTTTTATTTTTCCTCTACTTTTAGGATTAGCATTTTTTATACAGATTTTTATTTATTTTTAAAATCTTTTATTTTTGCAATAAGTTGAGCTAGTTTTTAAGTGATTAAGTGACCATAAAGTTTTAATTTAATGGTAAAATCAATTTGATAGAATCTTTAATTCTTAGAGACGAAAAATTTGAAAAATAAATGTCATCTAGAATGTATTTACGTGATTATGCATCTTACATTCACATACATAATTGTTTAAAACTTGGGATGATGAAAATGACTTAACATTCTAAAACAAGAAGTGGTTGCATGTGTATAAAAGCTAATGAAGTGGGATTACTTTGAAACATCTATAAAAACAAAATTTCAACAAATCCATTTACCAAGTAGCTAAGTATCTTGGCCTCGGAAAGCTTTGATATTTACGCGAAAAATAGATACATACTTCTATAAAAAAAAAATAGGATGAAAAGTTTGAATCAAAATCCCGAGCTAAGAACTATCACACGTTCACGAAGACGCATACGATCGAAAAACTTAGGAAGGATGGCGTGAAACATAGGATTTGAGTCTCTAGGATAAGATGAAAGGATCTCTTGATTTGTGATTGAATTTGAAAATAATAACTTGTGGAAACTTAAGATCTTATTTGCTAGTGATGCTTGTTGGAAAAAAAATATTTAGATTTTTATTCTTATTTTTCTTTTATTTATTTTTAGTTATCCTTATTGTTGGATCTTGCCCTTACATGTCCATCACATGTTTATAATCTATATATTTTGATGATAACAAACTTGTGTATTTGTAGTCTTTGTATTCACATGTCTTACAGAAAAAACGGACCAATATTATTGAAGACATGGCTTAAACTTGGAGATCAAGGAATACAAGAGCTTGAAGGACTTTTACATATTTTTCTATATTTTTAGAAAATTGTTAAAAACCTTGAACACAACTTACACATCTCCCTAGTCGACTTATCCAAAATTCAAGTCAACTAATAAGCATGATACTCTGACATATACAATTCTCTAGTCGACTTATCCCGACTCTAGTCGACTTATAATGTCCAACAGAGAACACTCATATCACTTATTTGTCAGCCTAGTCGACTTACCCATTTTATATGTCGACTTATAGCTCTTCAAGAGAAACATTCATTTCAAATTCTAACTTTCCTAGTCGACTTCTAAAAAAATCTAGTCGAATTATACTTGAACATTATATCTTGAATATCTGTTTTTGAATTAACCTAGTCGACTTATACATACTATTAGTTGACTTATACATACTATTAGTCGACTTATACAAGTTCAACAGAAACATTGAATCAGTTATTTTGTCAGACTAGTCGACTAACCCAATCTACGTGTCGACTAATGTCGGCAAAATATGTATGATTTGTTGACCAACTCCTCTTATAAGTCGACTATATTGACAATTTCTGACTGTTAAACAGCTGTGTAATCTTTTGAAATTCTAATCTTTTCCCACACTTTCAATTCAAATTCAAATTGAATAACTACCCCAATAGTCAGATTTCGCCAGCTATAAATGGAGATTAAATCCTTTAATTTTTACACAACATTCATACCAACAAAATTCTGTCAAAATTATTCTGAAAATTCTGTTCTTCAGAAAACTCTCCACTTTGGTTCTTTCTTCACCCAAATCAATTCTTTGTGAAGAAATTCTGAGAGTTCCACTATAAGTCCCTTGTAGATTCCTTCCACATCAAAGTCAAGACTTATAGGATAATTTGTATCATTTCAAGGAAGGTCTTCTCGGTATAGAGAAGAGGTGTACAGATTTGGCGAAAGTGTTTATCAAGTGGTGTACATATGTATGATTTTGTGAGTTTCAAAATCAGGTTAAGAAAAATCTCAAGTGGGTTGCTTGGGGACTGAATGTAAGTTAAGAGGACCGAACCAAGATAAAATCTTTGTATTTGCATTTGCATCTTGATTTTTATTCTGTGATTGCTTATTTTCTTGCAAATTACTAACATTTCTTGTCTAGAATTTTTAAACACTATTCACCCCCTCTAGTGTTTGTGTTGCCTAATTTTAAATCCTACATTTAGTATCAGAGCGAGGAATAAAGATGGCAATAAATTTTCCTTCATCTCAATTCAAGGAAGGGCATTTCACACAACGACCACACTGTTCGATAGATCAAACTACAACTATTGAAAGTATAAAATGAAGATCTACCTACAGTCGATCAACTACAAACTTTGGAATATCATGGAAGCGACGTGCGAGAAACTTGGTACAAACTATGACCAATGGACTGATAAACAAAAGAAGTCTCCAACCTTGATGACAACGCAATAAATGCTCTCTTATGTACCTTAAACAAGAAAGAATTCAACCGTATGTCAACAACCACATCAGCGCATCAAACATGGCAAATACTACAGGTAACACACGAAGGCACAAATAAAGTAAAAGAATCTAAAATTTCTATTCTTGTGCATAAACTTGAACTATTCAAGATGAATGAGAACGAAATCATTGCGGAAATGTACAAAATTTACCGACATTACAAACTCTCTAGTAGCCCTTAGAAAGGAGTACATTCAAGTGAAGAAAGAAAGGTCCTTCGTGCACTCACGTCCGATAGAGAAAAGAAGACCGCTGCCATAGAAGGAGCCAACGATCTATCAACGCTAATATTAGAGAACCTCATTGGAAACTTAATGACATATGAGTCTAAATTGAAAACAGAAAGAAGGATGAACAACCAAAGAATAAAGTTCTCGCCTTCCATGTATCTGCAGACACGGAAGATTAAAATAATGAAGAGAAAACTGTCATGATTTCAAGAAAATTCAGAAAGTTTTTAAAACAAGGTAAGTTAAAGAAGAATAAGGATACTAATGATAATCCTCTTTGTTTTAAATGTAATTAACCAGGCCATATGAAGAAGGATTGCCCATTACTCAAACCCAAAGGCAACTTCAAAAGCTTCTCTACAAATCCAAGGTCTTCCAAGCAATATGGGACAATAGTGATACATCTTCCTCCGATGAAGAACAAATCACAGAGTCGGCAAATATATGCTTTATGGCCCATGAGAATAAAGTAATAGGAGTCATGGATAATAATGAATTACTTGATGCTTTCAATGAATTATTTGTTGAATGCAAAAAAGGTTAATGCTAAAAACAAGGATTTAAAAAAGAAAATTGAGTTTTTATTGAAAGAAAATGATAAAAACAAGGACTTGAAAAAAGAAAATGAGATTTTGTTACAAGAAAATGTTTTGCTTAAAAATGAAACATCTTTGAATTTTCGAACTTCTATTTTGGACAAAGATATTTCATGTTTTAAGAATAAATATGAAGAGATGTTGAAGAATGTAACAAAATTCAACAAAGGAAAATAGAATTTGAATAACTTATTATCTTCTCAAAAGATTTCAAATAATCGTTTTGATCTTAGCTTTTATAAAGATAAATTTGAAAAGACTTCACATGTTTATAAGAAAAAAAATCATGTTCCTTATCATTCTTTTGTTAAAAATAATTATAATGCTTCTTCAAAACGACCAAAATATAAATACGTTTGGACTCTTAAGAATTTAAATTCTTTTGATAAAAATGTTTATCGTGCATCATATATGAACCATGTTTGCAATTCCAACAATTATGTTTATACTAATAAGTGGAAACCAAATTCCAATTGGATTTGGGTTCTCAAAGGCTAATTTTTTTCGGACCCTATCATAATGGGTACCATACAATATATTTTATGTTATAGGTACCCCGTAAAGATAGATGGATACTAGATAGCGGTTGTTTCAAACACATGACCGGTCACATTCAACTACTCTCTTCTGTTCAAAACAAAAAAGGAGAAATAGTAACATTCAGAGACAATAACAAAGGAAAGGTTATTGGTATCGACATGGTTGGTAATACATCAAAACATCTTATTGTATATGTTCTTTTGGTAAGTGGTTTAAAACACAACATTTTAAGTATCAGTCAATTATGTGATAAGGATTATAAAATAGTTTTTAAAAAAGATACTTGCCTTATATATGATACTAACATGATAGATGTTTTGTTTAAAGGATCTCATAATAATAATATTTATGATTTATTTATGACTTGCTTGTCTTCTAATGATGATTTACGTTTAATTGCCTCTAATAATGATTCTTGGCTTTGGCATAAAAGATTTAGACATTTAAATATGAAAACTATTTCAAAATTTTCAAATTTTGATTTAATTAAAGGTCTTCCAAAATCTTTCAAAAAGAATTATTTTTGTGATTCTTGTCAATTAGGAAAGCAAGTTAAATCTTCTTCTAAATCTAAACATTTATTTTCTACTCATAGACCTTTAGAATTATCGCATTTGGATTTATTTGGCCCTATTCGTATATCTTTTTTAAATAAAAATAGATATGTTTTTGTGATTATTGATGATTACTCTCAATTTACTTGGGTTATCTTTTTGAAAAATAAAAATTAAACTTTCAATGAGTTTTCAAGCTTTTACAAGAGGGTTCAAAATCAAACATCTCTAACCATTGTCACAATCAGGAGTGATCATGGAGGAGAATTTGAGAATAAATATTTTGCATATTTCTGTGACATGTTTGGTTATTACATATAATTTTGCTTTTCCTAAATTATCTCCTCAAAACGGTATCGTTGAGAAGAAGAATAGGACTTTCCAAGAATGTGCTAGAACCATGCTTGTAGACAATAATTTGCCAAAATATTTTTGGGCTGAATCAGTCACTACTGCATGCTATATTTTGAATCGTGTTCTTATTCGACTTATTTTGAACAAAACATGTTATGAATTATTCTTTAATAAAATTCCAAATGTTTCTTATTTAAGGTTTTTGGGTGTAAGTGTTTTCTTTTAAATACAAGAGATGTTTTAGATAAATTTGATGTTAGATCCAATGAAGGTATTTTTGTTGGGTATTCTACTCATAATAAAGCATATAGAATTTTTAATAAGAAAACATCTACTATTGAAGAATTTTTGCATGTTAAATTTGATGAATCTTTACCTAAATCTTTTGTTGATATTTATTCACATGATAATGATATAATTGATACATCTTCTATTGATAATATTGATACATCTCATGTTAATACTAAAATTTCTAGCAAGGATGATATTTCTTCTGAGTTACCGGAAGCATTTGTTGAGGTAAGAATTTATCCTCATAATTTGGTTATTGGAGATATCTCTAAAGGTGTTCAAACTTGATCCTAGTTGAATTATATGACACATGTTGCCTTTATATCTTCTATTGAATCGAAGAATATTAAAGAAGCATGTGTTGGTGATTTTTGGATTATTGCAAGAGTTGAACCAATTTGTCAGAAATAATGTATGAGATCTTATTATGTGACCGCACGACCATCCGGTTATTAGCACCAAATGGGCCCTCAAGAACAAACTTGATAAATTCGAACAAGTCATGAAGAACAAAAGAAAGTTGGTTGCACAAAGTTACAATCAAGAAAAAGATATTGATTTTGATGAAACGTATGCACTTGTAACTAGACTTGAATCCATTCGTATTTTACTTGCTTATGCATGTTGTATGAATTTTAAACTTTACCAAATGGATGTAAAAAGTGTATTTTAAATGGTTTTATCAAAGAAACTGTTTATGTTGAACAACCTCCTAGTTTTGAACATGAAAAATTTTCTAATCATGTTTTCAAACTTAAAAAAGCTTTATATAGTCTTAAACAAGCACCCCATGCTTGGTATGAGACTCAAAAATTTTCTTTTGAATTCTGATTTTGAACTTGGCAAAGTTGATACAACCCTTTTTATTAAATAAGTCATCTTAATTATCCAAATTTATGTTGATGATATTTTATTTGGTTTTACTAATTATGATCTTTTTCAAGAATCTTCTAGGACCATGCAGAGTGAATTTGAGATGAGTCACATGGGTGAACTCAATTACTTTCTCAGTCTTCAAATCAAGCAAAATCAAAGCAAGTGTGTCAATGAACTTCTCAAGAGATTCGGTATGAAAAATTTCGAAAATAAGAGAACTCCAATTGCACTATTATATTTCTAGATAAAAATGAAAATAGTAAGAGTGTTGATCAAAAGGTACACCGATGTATTATCGGCTCACTGTTATATATTGCTGTTAATAGACTTTATATAATATTTAGTGTTTGTTTATGTGCTAGATATCAGTCTAATTCTAAAGAATCACATCTTAAAGCACTGAAAAGGATTCTTATACATTAATAACACGGTTAATTATGGTTTATTTTACCCAAAATCAAGCACATTTGAATTAATGTCATATAGTGATGCTGATTTTGTTGGATGCAAATCCGATAGTAAAAGTACTAGTGATACTTGTCACATTTTGGAACATTCACTAGTATTATCATGGTTTAGCAAAAGCAAAACTGTGTCATTATCTACAATTGAAACAGAATATATTGCTGCTAGTGTTGCATGTGCACAAATTTTATGGATGAAACAAACCCTAATTGATTATGGTATTGCAAGTACAGGATCAACTATCATGTGTGATAATACCAGTGCTATCAATTTATCTAAAAAACTTATTCAACATTTACGTACAAAACATATTGATATTAGATATTATTTTTTGCGTGATCATGCTATTAAGGGTGATATTTCTTTAAGTTTTGTATCTACCGATAAACAAATTGCTGATATTTTTACAAAACCCCTAAAGAAGATGTTTTTATTAAATTTAGTAGAAAATTGGGTATTTGTTCAATTTCTGATATTTAAAAATTATTGCATATAGTATGCAAATCATATATAGATTTTTGACCATCATTAGTCGACTTATCTAATGAAAAGTCGACTTATAGCTTTGCTAAGTCGACTAATATGCAGTATAGTCGACTAATAGCACCCAACAGAAACTTATCTTGCTTTACTTGAATTAGTCGACTAATATCTACCTCAAGTAGACTAGATGAAAAACATAAGTCGACTATATCACCTTATAAGTCGACTAATACGACAGTTCTGTGTTTTTTAAAATGGATCTTTTCACACAAACCCGACCCGTTTGACTACCCATTTGGATCCAACTAGTGTATAACTTAATCCTAACCCATGATCTACTACCCCAACTCCTATTTACATCTACTCTCTCAAAATCCCTCAAACCCTAAAATCCTCCCTAAAATTTTTCTGCAGTAGCTCCATTCTCTCTGTCAGTCGACTTCTCAAGATCCAGAAGCACCATCTCCACCTCTTCTCAGTTGACCACCTCTGTCTCCTCCCAGACTCTGTGTCTCCTACCAGTGGTTGTAAGTCTCTTTCTCCATCTCTAACATGTCTAGATCAAAGAAAACCAGGCTAAATCCTTTCTCTTCTTCAGATGATTTCAAAAAATATTTGAAACACATAAAATTAGAACCTGAATTCCTTCAAATTTCTCAACTTGAGATCATACCCGGAAGATTTATAAACTTTTCAGATTTTCTAGAATATGACATTGCTTCTTATTTACATCAATCCGGGTTATATGGGTTGTTTTCAATTGAATCCAAGCAAGGATATTATCCCTCTCTTATCCACTTCTTTTTCACAAACTAGTAATTTGAAAAAGAAGATGAGAATGAATTTCTCACCTCTCGTGAAAAATACTGAAATTGAGCTATCTACTAGGACCATAGGGAAAAATTTACACATACCCTATCATGGTCTTACTCTAAATGAAATCCATATGGATGATGATGAAGTCCTCTCAAGGATTTTTCTTCCCGGTCAAGGCCCTCCAATGACCAACAACAAGCTTCAACCAATCCCTAGGCTTATCGGCAGAATCCTTCCATACAATATTTGTCCAAAAATAGGAAGCTTCAATTATTTCTCTCGTGAACTTTCCGCTTGTGTGTATGCCATTATGATAAGACTAGAAGTCAATTGGGCCCAAATCATATTTGACAATCTAGTAAAAGAACACACCACTTTTATTCCATATGGTGCTTATCTCACACATCTTCAAGAAATTCAAAATTGATCTTGCATCAGAGACCAATGCCATTAAGACCTTTGAACCTTTTGAATGGTTTGCTCTTCTTCGAATGAAACTTCTTGATGCACCTCCACCACAACCACCTCTAAGCACTCAAAGACCATCCCAATCATCCACTACACACTTTGATGATGCCTATTATATTACCCTCACTGCAGAGGTCATCGAGATCAAGAGCCAACAAGCATTTCATGCTTGAGTCCCAAACTTCCACAATTTAAAACCAAGGACTCATTTTGGATCAATTTGCTACTATGCAAATTCGGATGGATCACATGGAACAAGATCAACATGAAATCCTCCGGATCCTCAAAAGCCAGTTCCCTCAACCTCCACCATCTGGATTCGATGTGTGAAGGTCAAGCAAGATTTTTCAAGCATGAAGTTTAGGATGCATGTGCATGTTTTATCTTTGTCTCTTTTTATGTAATAAAACCATGTCTTTAGTTATTTTCATGGATTTAACTTATGTAATGTTTCACTTCAAAACCTATGGTTTGTACACACTATTTCTTATGTTTTAAATTGCTTTAGTTTATGCCTCTATGTTCTTTTGTTATGCTTTTTTCCTTTTTGTAAATGACAAAGGGGGAGAAAGAATGAATGAATGTCATAGAGATTTCATAAAGATTATTGAGATTGTTGCTTAAAGCTTTTTATGCATGGAGAGAATATTGTGTGTGTATCATATATATATATATATATATATATATATATATATATATATATATATATAGAGAGAGAGAGAGAGAGAGAGAGAGAGATAGACTTGTGTCCTTCCAAAAAGATTTGAGGTTGAAGCCTTCCCACTCAAATACCAACATCCGACATTCGAATAGAAGATCCACTCCGTTGAAGTTGATCTATATTATTTCAGTATCTATAAACCAAAAATCAAGCGTTTTGAATACTTTTTGCCCATGCATCAAGTAGGAAAAAAACGGACGGCCTAATAATGAGTTGGTTAGTTTAACGGTATAGAACATTTAAAACTAAACAAAAAATTGATTTGTAAGGGTATTTAAATGTTTACATCATAATCAAATGGCCGGATCGAGAATTTGTATGTCTAAAGACATAGATCTATCCAACTCACTACTTTCGACTGTCCATTTTGCGCCGTTTGATGGATGGGCAAAAAGTATTCAAAACACTTGATTTTTAGTTTATAGATACTTGAAATAATATAGATCAACTTCAACGGAGTGGATCTTGTATTCGAATGTCAGAAGGTTGAATTTAAGTGGAAAGGATTCGGGGTCAAATCATTTTGGAAGGACACAAGTCTCCTCTCTCTCTCTCTCTCTCTCTCTCTCTCTCTCTAATGCAGGGGAGATACATGTCATATTCATGTTTCTTAAAAAAATTATCTCCTACACTCTATATATACTTGTTTGTCATCATCAAAAAGGGGAAGGATGTTGGATTTTGCCCTCACATGTCCATCACATTTTTATAATATATATATTTTTATAATATATATATTTTGATGATAACAAACTTGTGTGTTGTGTATTTGTAGTCTTTGTACCCACATGTCTTGCAGAACAAATGGACCAATATTATTGAAGACATGGCTTAAATTTGGAGATCAAGGAGTACAAGAGCTTGAAGGACTTTTACATATTTTTCTGTTTTTGAAAATTGTTAAAAGCCTTAAACACGCACTTACACATCTCCCTAATCAACTTATCCAAAATTCAAGTTAACTAATAAGACTGATACTCTAATATATACAATTCTCTAGTCGTCATATCCCTACTATAGTCGACTTATAATGTCCAACAAAGAACACTCGTATTACTTATTTATCAGTCTAGTCGACTTACCCATTTTATAGGTCGACTTATAACTCTTCAAAAGAAACATTCATTCAAACTCCAACTTTCCTAGTCGACTTATAAAAAATCTAGTTGACTTATACTTGAACGTTATATCTTTAATATTTGTTTTTGAATTAACCTAGACTTATACATATTATTAATCGACTTATACAAGTTCAACAGAAACATTGAATCAGTTATATTGTCAGACTAGCCGACTAACCCAATCTATAAATCGACTAATCTAGGCAAAATATGTATGATTAGTCAATTAACTCCTATTATAAGTCAACTATATTGACAAATTTTGATTGTTGAACAGTTGTGTAATCTTTTGAAATTCTTATATTTTCCCACACTTTTTCAATTCAAATTCAAATTGACTAACTACCCCAACAGTCAAATTTCTCCAGCTATAAATAGAGATTAAATTCTTGATTTTTAACATTCATATCAACAAATTCTGTCAAAATCATTCTGAAAATTTTGTTCTTCAGAAAACTTTCCACTTTGGTTCTTTCTTCACCCAAATCAATTCTCTGTGAAGAAATTCTGAGAGTTCCACTATAAGTCCCTTTGTAGATTCATTCCACATCAAAGTCAAAGCTTATAAGATAATTTGTATTTATTTCAAGGAAGGTCTTCTCGGTGTAGAGAATAGGTGTACAGATTTGATGAAAGTGTTTGGCAAGTGGTGTACATGTGTATGATTTTGTGAATTTCAAAATTAGGTTAAGAAAATTTTAAACAGGTTGCTTGGGAACTGAATATAGGTCAAGAAGACCGAAACAGGATAAATTCTTTGTGTTTGCGTTTGCATTTTGATTTTTATTCTGTGATTGCTTATTTTCTTGCAAGT
The DNA here is from genome assembly GCA_038442645.1 of Agave tequilana. Classification (NCBI taxonomy): domain Eukaryota; kingdom Viridiplantae; phylum Streptophyta; class Magnoliopsida; order Asparagales; family Asparagaceae; genus Agave; species Agave tequilana. The sequence continues at coordinate 9,428 of JAVJIF010032994.1, read as the reverse complement.
TATAACATTTCTTATCTAGAATTTTTAAACACTATTCACCCCCCTCTAATATTTATGTTGCCTAGTTTTAGATACTACATTTATTTTATTTTTTTATTTTTTTACCTATTTGTTTGAACTTTGTGGGTATATTCACTGCAAACTCTCACAAGACAACACTCGTCCACTAGAGTAACCTAAGGGTTTAACGACTTGTAGCACGTGCTAAGTGCAACCGTGATTCCTATAAAAGTGAGTTAGAATTTTCTTTTAGTTTTAAGATTTTTAGTTTTTCTTTTTCTTTTTAGGATTTGTGTTTTGCTCGAGGACTAGCAAAAGGTCAGCATTATGATAAGTGTGATTTATACCTAGCTTTTATACCATTTTTATGCCTATTTTCATGCCACATTTAATTCTGCACAGGTATTTTTGTATATGATTTTGCAGAAATTAGGACAAGAGTAAATATTAGAGAAAAGAAGCCAAAAAATAATCTCTATAAACACATTGAAAAGATTGCCGCAGAACCGTGCAGATATGGAATTAAAGGGTTCAACAGAGACTAAAAGTTGTAGAAAAGAGGCTGCCAGAAGTTGAAGGCCAACATGGACAAACAGCTGTCCAGTTGTCCGAACGGCCAGGCGACCGTTGACTAGTCAGATTAGAGTCCGCGCTTTTTCCTACTGTGATCCAAATTCCAAATTAGAGGTGTATTCTCTGTAGACGGCCAGTAGCCGAAAATCACGGCTGAGTAGTCGTCGAATTAAGGCAACTCATGATGAGATTTTTATGTAGACTTTATATATGATTAGGAATCCTTTAGAAACCCTAGGAAGGTTGATTCACGACTCTGCGGACTATATAAGTTGTTGTAATCTCTTGTAATGAGAAAAGAAGAGGAATATCCCTTTATGCTTTGAACTATTCAATAACATCAAGCTTTTAGAGAATTCTTGTGCTTAAGAGAAGTTCAGACGAGAGGCTGTGACTAGGGTTTATATTATGATCTCTAAATTGGTTTCTTTTTCCCTTGTCTTTTTACAATTTACTTGGAAGATGAAATTTATTTTGATATTATGATGTGCATTTCTTTTAACATGAACTAAATCTCCATGGTTAGAGCATTAATGTAAGCAAAATTAATATGACGATATAATCTTGTTGATATGTGTTAGTTCTTCTACTACACGCATGATAAGTTTCTATTTCCATTTTAATGTTATTAATTGATGGCTGCAATTAATTAGTTAGATTTGAGACCAAAAAGAGATAATCTAACATAACTTCATAAAAATAGAAACTTAACCTCACATGTTAAGACCGAGAGGAGATGCATAGGTTGTGCAATCATATGAGAAAACCACAAAACTTATGCATTCTTTAGCTTGTAAATTCACAAGATCAAGAGATTGTGAATTCTCGTCGAGGAGATAGTATTAGTATTGCTCGAGAGAGTATTAATTAAGATTAGGGGTTTCGATTGTTAACATTAGTAAAAAGTTACTAACACAGTCAACATATTAAATCTGATTATTAATTGTCAAAATCAATTGCCCTAGCGCTTTTCTCATCCAAAGTCAATAACTTATTATTTTCGTTTTCATAACTTAGTTTAATTCCAAATCTCAATCTACTTTTCAAATAAAACTTGGACAAATTAGTTTGGTACTTAATAGATTATCAACCCTCGTGGTTCGACACTCTATTCATCACTTTATTACTTGTAACATTGGTGTCTGGCCAATTGCTTATTTCTTCTCACCATTTTACTTAGGATATTCGTTTTCGCTCTACTAATTTAAATTATTTAAACTCCAAAGCTTCTCTCGACATATACTTTGCAACTTACTCCTTCCCTAGTATCATTAACTAATACTATATTATCAGAAACCCACATGCACCATAGAATTTCATCCTAAATATGCCTAATAAGTTCATCCCTAATGCAAATACACATGAACTTAATCCCGCGATGTTAAACCTATGGTGACAAAGAATGGCTCTATCTCCCCCACCAATTTTCTCACCATAATCATTGCTTCATTGTATGTATTTTTAGCATAATTAATATGGCCACTAGATATTTGTTTCTTTTCTAAAATCCACCCGAGAACCTCCTTAGGGGGCTTTATTGTAAGTGTTTCCTAAATCAATGAAGACTATACACAGATCTCTTTTTTATCCAGGTATCTCTTTGCTAGTATCTATGATTACGTTGAATAATTTAGTCTACCATACTAAGCTCATATCTCCTAAATATTTCCAAACTTCAATCAGAATATCACCGAGTCTTGTATAACCCCTTCAGTTTTCATTTTATGTAGGGAACCCTTAATTTCTCTAGTAGGCTTGATCCTCCGAATATATCTACAGTTCCTATCCAAACTAGTTAGTTAAAATTCCAATGCATGAATAATGCTTTCACAATTTTATTTGACCTGCGGATCCATATATGTCGTTTGTTCCCTTTCTTAGTACAAAAGTGCAATTGTTTTGGTAATCATTAATGTATATAACTTGAAATATATCATAATATTCTAGTTATTATGTTTCTTAAACTGTGATACCATTGCAAATCCATATTATAGATAACACATTAACTCATACACACATATAATTCATTTTTCCATCCTAAATTTTTAAATTTTGCAGTATTTGCATACCCGTAACATGTTATATACGATATCCAGTGCCCGTATTAGTGCAACTTAGGCTACATCGTCAGATAATCAAAGCTTAAGAGTTAACGTATCCCCTACAGAAAACCTTAGATGGTTCTCCTCCTCAACTTTCTAGAAGAATTTGAAAGCTAGCTCCTTGCTTGCACAAGCTTAACTGCAACAATAGCATGGCTTTCCTACTGACCAACTAATATTATGGCAAGAGTTTCTTTTTGTCAATAGCTTCCTTGGACTGGAATTTGGCACCTAGACAGTTGGCTTCTGGAAAAACATTTATGGTGCTTGTGCCTATAACCAACCAGTTTGAAGATAAAAAGAAATGATGATTGTGGCTCTAAAGTAGAAAGTTGTTTTGAAGCCCAATTGAATGACAATCAGTGGTGCTTGTATCCGGCATTGGAAATTGGAAAAAATGATAAATACTTGAGATCTATGATAATGTCTGCCTGTACTGTGTAACATTCTACAAAAATGAAAAAAAAAAAAAAAAAAAACAAAACTAGGACAGCACTATTGGACAATTAAGTGACATAATCTGTTTGGTGAAGAAAATGCTCATACTGAGTTCCATTCAACGAATTGTACACATCCTCCCAGTTAAGAACTTGATCAGAAGGAGGCCGTGTGTGTATTTTTACTTGCCTACTCTGTAACTTTCGAACAGGAAGCCCCAGAAATTTTTGCACATGTGCTAACACCTGAGGGAAAATATCATCGAGTCAAAGTCGATCTAAAGAAGAAAAAGAAGAAAACACTGCTGAGGGAACATTTCTTCTTTACATTTTGGTTGTTGATGATATCCTCATAATATAAGATGATGTGACTTGTGCTGCTGAAAAGCTTCAAGCAGTGTGCCATTGTTCTCTCAACATAGCTAAGGTTGGATATCATAACTGCAGTGTTGATTTTGGGCTTGAATTGTGCTAGAATCTCAGCCTGAAATGATATTAAAGCATAAAATTAAAAGAAAGTGGTTCATATAATATCCATAATATAAATTATGTGGTTATCAACCATGAAACGAGGGTTCTCCTTACCATAACATCAATGTCACATTACAAATATTGGACAACTAATCTGGCTGACGCAGAGACTTAATCTGCGAGCATTACAGATAGAATGTAACATAACCTAGAAAATCAGACAATCAGATGATGATTATTTGGTGATTTTATTTCCTTCCCAGCTTCTTTAAACTTCAGCTTTCTAATATTAACTTCTCTAGCAACTTATAGATATATGCATATAGCCAACCAAGAGTTTCAGAATGCTCAGTGTATGATACACTTCCTATAACCCACAATAGTTCACCTCCTGAGGTAGGCCTCAAGAGCTATATTGCTAGTTGTTAAAAGATCTATTAAACTTAGTTACTTAAATTAAGAGTCTTTATGTTTATTAGAATTTTTTATATTATTAGGAGTCCTACTCATATGATGAGATGTATTTGTAATTGCCTATAAATAAGAAGTAATGAGAGAAATTATTAACATTCAAATCTTTCCTCTCAAATTCTGATATGATATCATAGCAAGAATGTTCATGATCTGGGGAAAAAAGTTATTGTTCATCGTGAACAATAACCGCGGCGGTATTGATCATTAACTATCGGGTACTGCTCATGCGGTTATTGTTCATCTAAATTGAACTAATTGCCTTCAAGTTTCAAAATTCTAGGCGTCTCCATGATCCAAAATCCTAGTGTCGTCAATTGTCACCTCCTCTACTACTTTCCACCACCAACTGTTGTTGTCTTATTTTGCAACCTACGGTACCTTTGTTCTCTCCCGACAGCCTTGCTACCCTTCTTGTTTGTCTTTGATAGGCCTTGTTGAGACCCTACTGTGCTCTCTAAACTCATATTATGATTGTTATGTTCTGTTGTGCATACTATGTACTGTTGTGATTGCTATGTTCTATTGTGCATCCTATGTACTGATCTGATCTCTACGACTGTTCTATTTGAACGTCTATAACGTGGATTGTTGACTTTCTGTATAACTACTACTAGCTGTCTATCTGACTACCTTTCTGTTGTAACGTCATGTTATCGTTCATCTATTATCATGGTTCAAGGTTGTGATCTCGGCTGCGGACTGGGCATCAATCGCGGCGTCTCGGATCGGTCTCGGGCGATAAGTGCAAAACGCTACATAGAAAGCTCAAAAAATTATAAAAAAATCAATGTAGACATCAATTTTCATGTATCAAATGTGCAAAACGAGTTTGTTTTGAGGGGTTAATTGGAGAAATATAATGATTTGGAGGGTAAATATAAGAAATATAGTGATTTGGATGGTAAATATAAAAAAATCCAAATATAAAAAAGAATTGAGGGGTAAATAACTAAATATGAAAGATTTGAGGGATAAATATAAGAGATTTGAAGAGAAGATATAAGAAATATAAAAACTGAAGGGTAAATATAAAAAAACCAGAAAATTAAAAAAAGAAAAGGATAAAAGACAGAGAAAAGAAAGGTTGAGACCATGAGAGGGAGAGAGAGATCAGAGAGGGAGGGGAGAGAGAGATCGGAAGGAGGGAGGGTTCTCGCTCCCTCCCTCCGATCTCTTTCTCTCTCCCCTCCCTCCCTCCTTCCGATCAAAAAGCGGAGGGAGGGAGAGGGAGAGATCGGATGGAGGGAGGCGGGCTGGAGGGGGCCGGGCTGGAGCCTGAAGGCGGGCGACGGCGAGGTAAGTCTGCAATTTTTTTCTTTTTTCCCTCCATTTTCTTCCACTTTTTCCTCCATTTTTTCTCCGCAACAGTGGGTACGACTCAGGCTAGAATCGGAGTCAACTCGGTCAACTCGGCCTAGTTGACTGTTTCATAACGGGTCTTGGCCGAGTCGACTCCGATTCTGGCCAGAGTCGCTCGAAACTGATGGATTGGAACGAACCGTGTCTCGAACTCATCTCGGCAGCCGCCGAGTCGGATACGACTATTATTGTTGCTTTAAGTTTCTTCGTCAGTGTTATTGTCGCAAGAAATATTGGCATCTTCTACTGAGTTTGAGGATCTCCCAAAATCTATCATACTGAATTTGAGGATCTCTCAAAATCTCTTCTACTGAGTTTGAGGATCTCCTAAAACTTTCACTTCTACTGAGTTTGAAAATCTCTAAAATCATAATTCTATTCAAGGAGATGAATATGACATTTTGTGAAGTCTTTGTCCAAGTATTTGGCTCGACTCAATTTCAGTTTGTTTCGGTTTGCAGCTTTGGTATCAACGTCATTGCTTCAGTAAATTGCCATCAACATTAAAAAATTAATTGTTTCTTGTTTAGAAAAAACTTTGTTTAAGAGATATTTTACTGGTCTTTGTAATAAGCTGGATTGATATTTGTGCTCCAACTTGAGAGTGTATTAAACTTAATTACTTAAATTAAGAGTTTTTATGTTATTAGAAGTTTTTAAGCTATTAATTTCAAGTTATTAAGACTCCTACTCATATTATGAGATGTATTGGTAATTACCTGTAAATAAAATGTAGTAAGAGAAAAATTCTGAACACTCTTAAATTTTTCCTATCAAATTTTGATAAGATCAGATAAAACACAACAGAGTTAGACACAGCCATATTACAGAGTACAGACGATTTCAGGGAGAAAATGAAGTAGGAGACTAGTTAACTTGACCAAATTATTAGATAATTATAATAAACAAGAAGCAAATGACGGAAATGAAATAGACAATTTGTCTCCGAGGAGTGAAGTTGTAGAAATAAATGAATGGAAAAAAAATGGTTTTAAGATAAAATGTTTTAATTTCGGCCGAAATTTCGGTATTTTACCCCCGCCGACATGAAATTGTGAGCTATAAAAGTGATTTCTTTTTTCACCCAAAATGACCTAAATTTGTGTCTGACCAACAATTTTGGGCACAATTTCAGATCCAAAATAGTGGCTCGAATTTTTTAAACAGGTCTAAACTCGAATCCATTAATCAACCCAAATTATAGATAGGAATTTGGGTTAGAATTAGGTCTTAATTCCTTCATTTTTGAGAGTTGCGAACAAGAGCAGAGAGCGGCGAGAGGGAAAGAGGGAGAGAGTTTCGTCGACGACGATGAGGCTTCAGAGAGCACGATGAGCCTGCCCCGAGCACAGCGAGCTTTCCTGAGCATATTGAGTGTGGACGAGCTCCGGCGAGCTATTTGTGTGCCTCCTCGAGTGACGTCAAGCTCCCCCGTGCACAGTGAGCCTCCTTGAACGTTGAAAACCTTCCACGACTTCTACAAGGTCGCGAGAGAGAACGAACCCAACAAGATTTTCTAACCTCTGACAAGCTTCCCCGAGCGTCGGCGATCTTCTCTGAGTTGCGGCGATATTCATATGTTCAATGCAAGTTATCGAAGTAAGTATACTCTAAACAAGTTTATGTTGCTTTAGATGGTTTATATATGTATTGTCAAGTTTAGGACATTTATAACATAATATGTGATATATATACCATCCGAATTGACACTACAATATAATTTTCCCAATTTTTGCAAGCCGACATTTAGTTTTGTAGTCCAAAATTGCCCCGAAATCTAACATTTAGGACATTGTTAAGATATAATCCCTAACAAATCTCTTATTTGGATATTAGTCAGACAATATCATACTTGGACATTAGTCCCCAACAACTTATGGCCCATTTATCATAAGTCCCTTCAGTTAATAATCTACCCAAAAGCAAATTATACTCTATTATTTCCTAATTATTGTTGGCACTTTTACCTTATTATCCTCTTCTTCCCCTATCTTTGTCAACCCAAGTTACCCAACAGTCTCCTTGCCTTCTTTTCTTTTTCTTTTGGCTTCTCTTGCTCACTCTTTTCTTTCGACAAAGAATTTTTCTTTTAAATTTTTTAATTCAATCCCATCCGGTTGACTCTTCTTGTTCACGAAACTCTGAGTCTAAGACCAAAATCAACTCTCTTCTCTCTCACAGATGCAATAAGTAACTCCTCTTGCATTGCTCCCATCAATATCAAAATTAAAGGACACCTAAGGATCATTCATATTGCTTCAACCTTCAAAATTAAAGATTAATTATTGCCTATGATTCCATCATCAAAATTAGAACCCCTTGCATTATTAAAGACACATGAGAGTGCCGTCAACCCTAACTTATTGCAAGGTAGATAATTTGGCTTTTACATTGAGGGAATCAAGGGGAAAGTGAGGTATAGAATTGTTAAGTCTGTGAATAAAACTTTGGCATCATTCTACTTACTCCTGTCAAGTGGATGATGGGAGAAGAGGTTGGTGGGGTGAAATTAAGATGGGACAAATTAGTAATTTGAGAGTCGTGATTAGTTAATAGTTGCTTATCATGATTACTTATTAGATTTAGATGTAGAAGGACTAATACCAAGTGAAACCCATATTGTGGCGAAATACTATCCATTAGTCCAAATAAGAAATTTGTTACGGACGTGTATCCTAAAAACCCAAACAAAAAATTACATTTAACAGGAAGGTGGGTTTTTTTTTTTGGTGATTTGAGGCATTCCTAACTACTGTTCTATTTAAGTCAATGAAGCAATCCTGCAAGTCCTAGAATCAGAAACATCACCTTGTGCATTCTCAGAAACAGGAACAGTATCATGGCAAAAGAATATAGGATGTGCTGCCTGTTCTAAGAGTTGGATTAAGAAATCAAGATAACTTGCAGTGTTTTACGGTTACAAAGTTTCACTCACCATATTTTTCACATCGGTTGAAATCAGATGAAAAACACCGTGATAATCTTGCGAAAACATAACTTAGAGAACCATCATAGAAACAGTATCCCAAGGACATTTCTATGCCAAAAGTCTTATTTGATATTGGGTAGAATCTAGTTCCACCAATATGGCAATATCAAATAAGTCTTTTGCAATACAATGGTGTCAACTAAGAAGCACGGCTCTATACTAAGACAGCCACATAGATAAACAGACAAAATTCTACTGACAATTTTAAACCTTAGAGTTAATCCTCTAGGTTGGTGCCAGACTTCTGGCTTTAAAAAGGGGATTTTTGTATATAATATAAGGCCTCTAAGAAAATTTTAAAAAAAAAAAAAAGAACTATCTTATGTTCCCGTAGTTTAGGCTCAAACAATCTGGCAAGACTAAATAGGATTGCCTGTAGGGAATGGAACTCAAATCTTACATAGTATAATCCCAAGAGGAAACAATTCCAGGGATTAAAAGATGGTTCCAAACACACGGAAAGGGGGAAAAATAATGATGCAATAGATATCACTATTGTAAAAAGCCTGCTAAAGCCCCCGTTTACGCTCTGTCCGTTTTGGGACGCTTTAGTTCCCCCCTTTAAAATTTAGAAGATTTTAATTTTGTATGTATCAATTTGTTATGTTTATTTTTATTTTTATGATTAAGATTTTAGCGTTGATTTCTTTTTTTTTTATTAGTTATGAAATTTCTTGTTTTTTAATTTTCTGTCTGTTTTTACTATTTTTATTCTCAAAAAAATTGGCGCTTTTTGCTGCTAAAGCCCAATAAAACCTAAGCCCTGCCCACCTTTGCCCCCGCTTTTGCTTTCCACAACATTGATAGATGTAGTTTCATCTTACTTTCAGTACAGTTTAGAGTACCATTAATAGGTTTTGTGCAGGTTTCGGACAGATGCAATTCTCTTCTTCACTGTTAGAATGGAGGTGTGACGCTAATTTGAAGTTGTGTGTGTGTGTGTGTGTGTGTTTGGGAGGTGGTGGTTTTTGTTTTTTTTTTTTTTGGTGGGGTGGGGGTGTTTTTTTTTTTTTTTTTTTTTTT
>JAVJIF010032993.1:0-221068 GCA_038442645.1 Agave tequilana | reverse complement strand
ATGATATCCGGCCTACTTGCCGTCAAATACAAAAGACTACCTATCATGCTTCTATACAATTTAATATCAACATTTTTACCTTGGTCATCCTTATCAACTTGGTGGTAGTTGCCATGGGAGTGTTGCAAAACCTTTGAGTCTTCAAGTCCAAACTTCTTTACGAGTTCCTTTGCCTATTTGGCTTGACATATGAAGTTCCCATCTTGCAATTGCTTGATTTGGAGTCCAAGAAAGAAATTAGCTCACCCATTGAAGACATTTCAAATTCACATTGCATAACCTTTCCAATTCCTTGCATAAAACTCATTAGTAAACCAAAAATTATATCATCAACATAAATTTGCACAATTAAAATGTCATTATCAACATGCTTAGTGAATAGTGTTGTATCTACTTTACCTTTAATAAAATCATTTGAAATGAGAATACTAGAAAGCCTTTCATACCAAGCTCTAGGAGCTTGTTTCAATCCATACAAAACTTTATCAAGTTTTAAAATAAAATCGGGAATGAACATGATCAACAAAACCGGGAGGTTGAGCAACATAAACTTCTTCATTTATAAAACCATTCAAAAATGCACTTTTCACATCCATTTGAAAAAGTTTAAAATTTTGAAAGATGCAAAAGCTAGTTCATCCGTATGGCTCAAGCCGTGCTACGGGTGCAAAGGTCTCCTCAAAGTCAATTCCCTCAACTTGAGTGTAACCTTGGGCCACTAACCTAGCCTTATTCCTAATCACATTTTTGGACTCATCCATCTTGTTTCTAAAGATCCACTTAGTACAAATTATTGGTCTATCGTGGGGCCTAGGAACAAGGTGCCAAACTGGTTGCGCTCAAATTGATTGAGTTCCTCTTGCATGGCTAGCAACCAATATGAGTCCGCCTCGCTTCGAGGATGCTTTGGGGTTCAAAATGAGAAATGAAAGCAAAATTACCACATAGGTCATGGGTTTGAGCGAGTTGTTACCCCTTTAGATGCATCACTTAAGATGAGCTCCTTGGGATGATTTGTGGCATATCTCCAAGCTTTAGGAAGCGGTTGAGAGCTTTCCTCTTTATCCTCTTGAACATCACCAATTGATTCTTGCTTTTCTTCTTGAGCGGGTGAGTCCTTCAAGGATAGTTTCTCCATGTCTTCACCTAATGGTTCAATCTCTACAACATTCTCAACAAACACATTAGATTCTTCAAATTTAACATGCATGGATTCTTCAATGGTAAGTGAAGATCTATTGAATACTCTATAAGCTTTACTAGTTGTAGAATATCCAACAAAGATTGCTTCATAAGCCTTAGCATCAATTTACCCAAGTATCTCTTAGTGTTCAAAACAAAAACTTATAACCAAAAACTTTGAAATATGCAACATTAGGTTTTCTAGAATGATACATTTCAAAAGATGTTTTGGAAGAATTTTTACATAAATAAATACGATTTGATATATATAGCATGCGGTGTTTACGGCCTCGGCCCATAGATATTGAGGGAGGTCATACTCACTTATCATTGTCCTAGCCATCTCTTGAAGTGTTCTATTTTTCCTTTCTACAACTCCATTTTTTGTGGAGTTCTAGGACAAGACATTTCATGCTTAATTCCCTTTTCATCACAATAAGTCATGAAGAGTTGGTTAACAACTCACCACCTCTATCACTCCTTATTCTCAAAATCGAAAAACCTTTTTCTTTTTCAACTCTTTTTTGAAAAATCTTAAAATGAGAAAAAGCTTGATCTTTGTGTTCCAAGAAGAAAACCCAAGTGAAACGGGAAAAATCATCAACTAAAATAAATGCAAATCTACTACCATTTAAGCTCTTATTTTAGTAGGTCCAAAAAGATCCATATGAATTAATTCTAAAGGCCTAGTTGACATGATATCCTTGATCGTTTGAAGGAAGACTTGGTTTGTTTCCCAAGTTGGCACGCACCACAAATGCGGTCTTTCTCAAACTTCAAGCAAGGTATACCCTTCACCAAATCCTTAGAATTAATCCTAGAAGATGGTCAAAAGATGCATGTCCTAATCTTCTATGCCAAAACCAAGCATTTTCATCAAAAGCATTTAAGCATTTAGTAGAACATTCCACATTAAGCATGTCAATGATATAAACATTATCATCACGAAAACCGGTGAGAATACAATCATTGATTTTAACATCAAAAATCTTGTAAGAAGAATCATCAAAAACAACTTTAAGTCCACGATCACAAAATTGATTAATGCTAAGCAAATTATGTTTTAAACCATCAACAAGTACAACATTTTCTATAATGGGAGATGCACCAATTTGAATGTTACCTATACCGATGATAGTGCCTTTGGAGTCATCCCCGAAGGTGACGGAGCTACCTTCCTCGTACCTTGATAGGGTTGTAAAGTTATTGATGTCCCACGTCATGTGTCTAGAACAACCACTATCAGGTACCACCGCTCCCTACGTCTTGGAGCCTTGGTGTGTACATACATCATAATTTAGGACTTGATTTTGGTACCCACATTTTCTTGGGTCCTAAGAGTTAGTTTCATTAACCCAAACAAGATTATTGGTTCCATTTATTTGTCATACACAAATTTAGCCAAATGTCCATTCTTACCACAATATGTGCATCTATACACTCTAGCATATTTAAAAGCATAGTGAGTGTGTGATTTGTGAGCATGAGAATTGTGAGCATGAAAAGATTTAGCATGAGAAGTGTTATGTGTAGTGTGAGCATGAGGAATCTTAGCATGTGAATCTTTAGCATGAGAGGTGTGCTTTTTAGAAAATATTTCTTCAAGTTTCTTAGTGTTAAAGCACAATCCTTTAAAGTCTTTTCAAAATCAACAATTCTAGTTTTCAAAGAAGAAATTTCTTTTTCATCAATTTTAGGAAATTTTGCTTTACAAGCAACTTTAAGCACAAAATTCATTTTGGGTAGAAATGAGATTTGAAGAAATTTCATCTTTTTCTTTAGAAATAATAGCAAGTTGATTTTGAGAAAAGCAACTTCTTTTTTCCATTTAGAGCATTCAATCTTTTTATTGTCATAGGTTTCTGAAATTTCAACAAAGGCATGAACAAGAACTTCTTTGCTTAATTCATCATCTTCATCATCAAGAGGTTGAGGGGTTACCTTTGGTGTGTTTGCCATGAAACACATATTCGCTACATCCGCTTCTTTGTCGGACTCGCTTCCGAATCCCAAGTTGCCTTGTACGCTTTCTTTTCTTCCGGTTTCTTTGGGTTGAAGGAGGAGGTCATCTTCTTCTTGAACTCCGGGCAATCCGCCATCATGTGTCCGGGCTTTCGACAATTGTAGCATATAATTCTCCTCTCCTCTTTGCCTTCAAATTTCTTTCGAAGTTGAGCTTGTTCCTCCGGTACATTCTCTTCACATTGCGAACAAGTAGTGATAGCTCCTCATCTTCTTCTTCATCTTCTTCATCGTCTTCAAGGGTGGATGAAGACTTGAAGGCTATGGATTTCTTCTTTAGTGGAGCGGCCTCTTCTCTTGCTTTCTTTTCCATCTCATGGGTCTTTAAGTTCCCATGAGACTAATTAGGTCCATCTCATCCTTGTCATTCAATTCTTTTAGGGGTGGCCTTGATCTCCCATGATGTAGGAAGTGCCCGAATCACTTTTCGCACATTTTGGTCATTGGAGATGTCATCACCTAAAGAAGAAAGAGCATTGGTGATTTTAGTAAATCTAGTAATCATACAATCATAGATTCTTTATCAATCATTTTAAAGGATTCATATTGGGACCTAAGAGATCTATCTTAGCTCTCTTAACTTGTGAAGTCCCCTCGTGTGTGACCAATAAATGTTGCCAAATCTCATAGGCGGATTGGCAATGAATTACCCGTGTAAGGTCATCCTCATTCAAGGCGGTTAAGAGGGAATTTTGGGCCTTGGAGTTAGCCTCATATTCTCTAAAGTTGAAGTCGGTCCATGTGCTCTCTCATCACTATCGGGTGCAACATAGGGTTTGGTCAAAGATTTAGCTACTAAGCTGAAAATCACCTAGACGGGGGGTGAATAGGTGATAATGCTAATCAATGGACAAATTAAAAATTAAGATGTAACAATCACCATACAAGATTCACAAGATGAATGAAAGCAAGTAAATATAGCAATGATGAAGATAAGCAAGTAATAAGAGCAAGAAAAGTAATGTAAAGGAGTGCAAGAATGTAAACCAATCGCAAACACAAGGATATGTTATCGAGGTTCGAGCACCCAGCTCTACTCCCCGCCTTCCCCAGAAGGATTCTAGCTACTTCCACTATCTCAAAGAAATCACAATTACACCGGAGTACCCAACTCCACAATCTCTATTACAAGCAATTTCTGAGTAGTCAAAGACCACAAACTTTCTCTTTCAAATGTCTCTTCCCTTACAAAAGGTCCTTAGAGAACAATGAGTAGGAATGAAGCTCTTGTTGTAAGTGAAGAAAGAAAATTAAATCAGAGAGTATTTCAAAAACCACTTCAGAAATGAGAGAGAATTTCAGCACAAAATCAAGAAACAAATCTCTTTTGAAAGCCTTAACTTTTGAATTTTTCTTGCAAAAATTGTTGTAACCAATCTCTCCCAAACACCCCTATTTATAGGAGAGGGCTAGGTTTAGGGATAATACAAACTTAAGGTTAATTAAGTCATATTAGATTTGAAATATATCCCTAAATCAAATTTTAAACACAAGAAGACAAAATAAAACAGCTCATTAAAAACTGCCTGTTACTGTTCAACGGATAGTTCGGTCGACTGGCCGGTCGACCGCACGTTCAAAATTGTGACCGTTGCAGGCCAGCGGTCGACCGCCCGGTCGACCCAATCTATCCGAGAGCAGACTGAGTTACAGTCGGTCGACCGTGGCAGTCGACCGCAAAAACGTGTACACTGATACATGTACACCCAGAACTACAGTCGACTGGGCCGGTCGACCGGCCAAACCTGTCATAGGTCCGGTCGACGGTCCGGTCGACTGGCTCAGGTCAAAAACCAGGTTTTGGACAGAAAATCAAAAGGGATTTTGATTTTGACACAAATACTTTTGAACAGGGATTAGCATAAAACATAAATATATATCTGTAGGCAAATCTTGTATGCAAAATATTTTATATAAATTATAAGAAATTATTTTGGATTAAGTATGTGCGCAAAAACGTGTGTGATAGAGCTTCAAACCTATCCACTATTCTTTAACAAACTATAAAACTAAAAACAAAATAATTAAAGACTTCTTGAGCAATCTTCAAGTCTTTGAGTCATGCTATCCTTGCTAGAGCCTTCTTCTTCTATGATCCTTTCTTGATGTGCAATATGCCTTCATAGCTTTATGAACCTAGAAGTTGTTGCAATAGCAAGCAATGCCCTCCAAACATGGTACTTATCCTGAAACTTATCTTAAGCAAATTCATTAGTACCAAATAGCTCTTATTTGGTTTGTCATCATCAAAACACAAACAATTGGAGAGTGTAACCTCTTGGGCCAACAATCTCCCCCTTTTGATGATGACAAACAAATAGGCTATAAACAACAATATAGGGGAGGAGAAAACTCCCCCTCAAATTATGCTATATGAAAAACACAAGAATTTATTAAGAATTTATTGAAAATAACAAAACAAACAAAAATGCTCTTGATACTAATTGAAACCAATTGAAATAATACCAAAAAACACAAGAATTCTCAAAAACGCATGAAACAAAACAAGACAAAAAAACATATATAAACTCATATGGAACCAAGACCATATAAATTTATTTTTGTCCATGTAAACTTATTCTCCCCCTTTTTGTCATACATCAAAAAGGGTTATGAAAAACATGTTTATTCAATAACACAAACATTAAGTTCTCCACAAATAAACGAGAATCTAGCAAAATCAAGTGGTTTAGTGAAAATATCGGCTAGTTGTAAATTCGTAGAAACATAATCAATATCTATATCTCCTTTCTCAAAATGATCTCTAAGAAAGTGATATCTAATCTCAATGTGCTTGGTCTTACTATGTTGATTTGCATTCTTAGTCAAGTGTATAGTACTAGTATTATCACAAAATATTTTTATATGATCAAAATGCAAATCAAAATCAAGGAGAGTATGTTTCATCCAAAGGACTTGTGCACAACAAGCCCCCGCGACAACATACTCCGTCTCGGCGGTTGAGAGTGCTACGGAATTTTGTTTCCTAGAGGACCATGAAACAAGACAATTACCAAGAAATTGACATGTCCCACTAGTACTCTTTCTATCTACTCTATAACCCGCATAGTCGGCATCCGAATAACTCGTCATTGAGAAATCTCCGGTTTTCGGATACCATAGACCCATCCCAATAGTGCCCTTAATATAACGAATAATGCGTTTTACCGCAATAAGATGGGACTCTTTAGGACACGATTGAAATCTAGCACAAAGACACACACTAAACATGATATCCGGCCTACTTGCCGTTAAATATAAAAGACTTCCTATCATGCTTCTATATAATTTAATGTCAACATTTTTACCTTGGTCATCTTTATCAAGCTTGGTTGTAGTTGCCATGGGAGTGTTGCAAGTCTTTGAGCCTTCAAGTCCAAACTTCTTTACGAGTTCCTTTGCGTACTTGGCTTGACTTATGAACGTCCCGTTTTGCAATTGCTTGATTTGGAGTCCAAGGAAGAAATTGAGCTCACCCATTGAAGACATTTCAAATTCAAGTTGCATGACCTTTTCAAAATCCTTGCATAAAAGCTCATTAGTAGAACCAAAAATTATATCATCTACATAAATTTGCACAATTAATATATCATTATCAACATGCTTAGTAAATAGAGTTGTGTCTACTTTGCCTTTAACAAAATCATTTGAAATTAGAAACTAGAAAGCCTTTCATACCAAGCTCTAGGAGTTTGTTTCAATCCATATAAAGCTTTATCAAGTTTAAAAACAAAATCGGGATGAACATGATCAACAAAACCGGGAGGTTGAGAAACATAAACTTCTTCATTAATAAAACCATTCAAAAATGCACTTTTCACATCCATTTAAAAAAGTTTAAAATTTTTGAAAGATGCAAAAGCTAGTGTCATCCGTATGGCTTCAAGCCGTGCTACGGGTGCAAAGGTCTCCTCAAAGTCAATTCCTTCAACTTGAGTGTAACCTTGGGCCACTAACCTAGCTTTATTCCTAATGACATTTCCGGACTCATCATCTTGTTTCTAAGATCCACTTAGTACCAATTATTGGTCTATCGTGGGGCTTAGGAACAAGGTGCCAAACTTGGTTACGCTCAAATTGATTGAGTTCCTCTTGCATGGCAAGCAACCAATATGGGTCCGTCTCGGCTTCGAGAATGCCTTTGGGTTCAAAATGAGAAATGAAAGCAAAGTTACCACATAGGTCATGGAGTTTGGAGCGTGTTGTGACTCCTTTAGATGCGTCACCCAAGATGAGCTCCTTAGGATGATTTGAAGCGTATCTCCAAGCTTTAGGAAGCGGTTGAGAGCTTTCCTCTTTATCCTCTTGAACATCACCAATTGATTCTTGCTTTTCTTCTTGAGCGGGTGAGTCCTTCAAGGATAGTCTCTCCATGTCTACACCTAATGGTTCAATCTCTACAACATTCTCAACAACCACAATAGATTCTTCAAACTTAACATGCATGGTTTCTTCAATAGTAAGTGAAGATCTATTAAAAACTCTATATGCTTTGCTAGTAGAAGAATATCCAACAAAGATAGCTTCATAAGCCTTAGCATCAAACTTACCCAAATTCTCCTTAGTATTTAAAACAAAACACTTGCATCCAAAAACTTTAAAATATGCAACATTAGGTTTTCTAGAATGATACATTTCAAAAGATGTTTTGGAAGAATTCTTACACACATAAATACGATTTGAAATATAGCATGCGGTGTTTACGGCCTCGGCCCATAAATATTGAGGGAGGTCATATTCACTTATCATTGTCCTAGCCATCTCTTGAAGTGTTCTATTTTTCCTTTCTACAACTCCATTTTGTTGTGGAGTCCTAGGACAAGACATTTCATGCTTGATTCCCTTTTCATCACAATAAGTCATGAAGAGTTGGTTAACAAACTCACCACCTCTATCACTCCTTATTCTCAAAATCGAAAAACCTTTTTCTTTTTCAACCCTTTTTCGAAAAAATTTTGAAATATGAAAAAGTTTGATCTTTACTTTGCAAGAAGAAAACCCAAGTGAAACGGGAAAATCATCAACTAAAACAAATGCAAATCTACTACCATTTAAACTTTTAGTTTGTGTTGGTCCAAAAAGATCCATATGAATTAGTTCTAAGGGCCTAGTAGTCATGATATCCTTAATTGGTTTGAAGGAAGACTTGGTTTGTTTCCCAAGTTGGCACGCACCACAAATGCGGTCTTTCTCAAACTTCAAGCAAGGTATACCCTTTACTAAATCCTTAGAATTAATTCTAGCAAGATGGTCAAAAGATGCATGTCCTAATCTTCTATGCCAAAGCCAAGAATTTTCATCAAAAGCATTCAAGCATTTAGTCGAACAATCTAAATTAAGCATGTCAATAATGTAAACATTATTATCACGAAAACCGGTAAGAATACAACATCGGATTTAACATCAAAAATCTTGCAAGAAGAATCATCAAAAATAACTTTAAGTCCACGGTCACAAAGTTGACTAATGCTAAGCAAATTATGTTTTAAACCATCAACTAAAACAACATTCTCTATAATAGGAGATGCACCAATTTGAATGTTACCTATACCGATGATAGTTCCTTTTGAGTCATCCCCGAAGGTGACGGAGCCACCTTCCATGTACCTTGATAGGGTTGTAAAGTTGTTGATATCCTACGTCATATGTCTTGAACAACCACTATCAAGGTACCACCGCTCCCTACGTCTTGGAGCCTTGGTGTGTACCTACATCAAATAATTTAGGACTTGATTTTGGTACCCACATTTTCTTGGGTCCTAGGGGTTTAGTTTCATTAACCCAAATAAGATTATTTGATCTATTAACTTGGTCATAACAAAATTTAGCTAAATGTCCATTCTTACCACAATACGTGCATCTATATACTCTACCATATTTGAAAGCATAATGAGTGTGTGATTTGTGAGCATGAGAGTTGTGAGCATGAAAAGATTTAGCATGTGTAGTGTGAGCATGAGTAGACTTAATATGTGAGGTGTGCTTTTTAGAAATTATGTTCTCAAGTTTCTTTGTATTAAAAGCACAATCATTTAAAACTTTTTCAAAATCATTTATTTTAGATTTAAAAGAAGAAATTTCTTTTTCATCAACAATAGGAGATTTTCCCTTACAAGAAACCTTGTAGGCATTAAACTCATTTTGAAGAGAAATAAGATTAGAAGAAATATCATCTTTTTCTTTAGAAACCATAGCAAGTTGATTTTTAAGAAAACCAACTTCTTTTTGTAATTTAAAATATTCAATCTTTTTATTGTCATAAGTTTCAGAAAGTTCAACAAAGGCATGTACAAGAACTTCCTTACTTAGTTCATCATCTTCATCATCAAGATTGAGGGGTTACCTTAGGAGTGTTTGCCATGAAACACATGTTCGCTGTATCCACCTCTTCTTCGGACTCGCTTTCCGAACCCACGTTGCCTTGTATGCTTTCTTTCCTCTGGCTTCTTTGGCTTGAAGGAGGAAGTCATCTTCTTCTTAAACTCCGGGCAATCCGCCATGATATGTCCGGGTTTGCGGCAATTGTAGCAAAAGATCCTTCTCTCCTCTTTGCCTTCAAATTTCCTCCGGAAGTTGAGCTTGTTCTTCCGGTACAACCTCTTGACATTCCGCACAAGTAGAGTTAGCTCCTCATCATCTTCTTCGTCTTCTTCATCGTCATCATTGGTGGATGAAGTCTTGAAGGCTATGGATTTCTTTTTTGAAGTAGTGGCCTCTTCTCTTGCCTTCTTCTCCATTTCATGGTCTTTAGGTTCCCAATGAGACTAATGAGGTCCATCTCGTCCTTGTCGTTCAATTCTTTTAAGGTGGTGGCCTTTATCTCCCATGAAGACGGAAGAGCCCGAATCACTTTCCGCACCTTTTGATCGTTGGAGATGTCATCACCTAAGGAAGAAAGACCATTAGTGATTTTAGTAAACCTTGTAATCATACTATCAATAGACTCATCATCAATCATTTTAAATGACTCATATTGGGACCTCAAGAGATCTATCTTAGCTCTCTTGACTTGTGAAGTCCCTTCGTGTGTGACCAATAAGTGTTGCCAAATCTCATAGGCGGATTGGCAATGAATTACCCGTGTAAGGTCATCCTCATTCAAGGCGGTTAATAGGGAGTTTTGGCCTGGAGTTAGCCTCGTATTCTCTAAAGTTGAAGTCGGTCCAAGTGCTCTCATCACCATCGGGTGCTACATAGGGTTTGGTCAAGGACTTGGCCACTAAGCTACCCAAAGATTGCAAAAATATAGTCATCCTAGCCTTCCAAATAGGGAAATTAAGTCCATCAAATTTAGGAGGGGTTTTAATGTTATCGGCCATGTTTACTAGTGTATGAATGTATGAATGAAAATGTTGATTAGCAAATTTTAAGGATCTCTCTATGGATGTTAAGCCAAAACCTAGAGTCCAAGCTCTGATACCAATTGAAAATCACCTAGAGGGGGGGTGAATAGGTGATAATGCTAATCAATGGACAAATTAAAATTAAGATGTAACAATCACCACACAAGATTCACAAGATGAATGAAAGCAAGTAAATATAGCAATGATGAAGATAAGCAAGTAATAAGAGCAAGAAAAGTAATGTAAAGGAGTGCAAGAATGTAAACCAATCGCAAACACAAGGATATGTTATCGAGGTTCGAGCACCCAGCTCTACTCCCCGCCTTCCCCAGAAGGATTCTAGCTACTTCCACTATCTCAAAGAAATCACAATTACACCGGAGTACCCAACTCCACAATCTCTATTACAAGCAATTTCTGAGTAGTCAAAAGACCACAAACTCTCTCTTTCAAATGTCTCTTCCCTTACAAAAGGTCCTTAGAGAACAATGAGTAGGAATGAAGCTCTTGTTGTAAGTGAAGAAAGAAAATTAAATCAGAGAGTATTTCAAAAACCACTTCAGAAAATGAGAGAGAATTTCAGCACAAAAATCAAGAAACAAATCTCTTTTGAAGCCTTAAACTTTTGAATTTTTCTTGCAAAATTGTTGTAACCAATCTCTCCCAAACACCCCTATTTATAGGAGAGGGCTAGGGTTTAGGGATAATACAAACTTAAGGTTAATTAAGTCATATTAGATTTGAAATATATCCCTAAATCAAATTTTAAACACAAGAAGACAAAATAAAACAGCTCATTAAAACTGCCCGTTACTGTTCAACGGATAGTTCGGTCGACTGGCCGGTCGACCGCACGTTCAAAATTGTGACCGTTGCAGGCCAGCGGTCGACCGCCCGGTCGACCCAATCTATCCGAGAGCAGACTGAGTTACAGTCGGTCGACCGTGCGGTCGACCGCAAAACGTGCACACTGATACATGTACACCCAGAACTACAGTCGACTGGGCCGGTCGACTGGCCAAACCTGTCATAGGTCCGGTCGACGGTCCGGTCGACTGGCTCAGGTCAAAAACCAGTTTTGGACAGAAAATCAAAGGGATTTTGATTTTGACACAAATACTTTTGAACAGGAATTAGCATAAAACATAAATATATATCTGTAGGCAAAATCTTGTATGCAAAATATTTTTGTATAAATTATAAGAAATTATTTTGGATTAAGTATGTGCGCAAAAACGTGTGTGATAGAGCTTCAAACCTATCCACTATTCTTTAACAAACTATAAAACTAAAAACAAAATAATTAAAGACTTCTTGAGCAATCTTCAAGTCTTTGAGCCATGCTATCCTTGCTAGAGCCTTCTTCTTCTATGATCCTTCCTTGATGTGCAATATGCCTTCATAACTTTATGAACCTAGAAGTTGTTGCAATAGCAAGCAATGCCCTCCAAACATGGTACTTATCCTGAAACTTATCTTAAGCAAATTCATTAGTACAAATAGCTCTTATTTGGTTTGTCATCATCAAAACACAAAACAATTGAGAGTGTAACCTCTTGGGCCAACATAAGCTACCTAAAGATTGCAAAAAGATAGTCATCCTAACCTTCCAAATAGGGAAGTTGAGTCCATCAATTTAGGAGGGGTTTTGATGTTATCGGCCATGTTTACTAGTGAATGACAAATGGAATGCAAATGTTGATTAGCAAATTTTAAGATCTCTCTATGGATGTTAAGTCAAAACCTAGAGTCCAAGTTCTGATACCAATTGAAAATCACCTAGAGGGGGGGTGAATAGGTGATAATGCTAATCAATGCACAATTTAAAAATTATGAAGCAACAATCTCACAAAGCAAGTGAATATAGCAATGAATGTAGAGAGCAAGTAATAAGAGCAATGAAAATAGAGCAAGAAATAAGAGCAAGTAAACCAAACGCAAACACCGAGAATTATTATCGAGGTTCGAGTACCCAGCTCTACTTCCCCGCCTTCCCCAGAAGGATTCCAACCACTTCCACTATCACAAAGATGTCACAAATACACTGGAGTACCCAACTCCACAATCTCAAGTACAAGCAATCTCTGAGTAGTCAAAGACCACAAACTCTCTCTTGCAAAATTCTCTTCCCTTACAAAGGTCCTTAAAGAATAATGAGTAGGAATGAAGCTCTTGTGTGTAAGGAGAAAAGAAAAAAGAAATCAGAGAGTTCTTGAAAACACTTCAGAAAATGAGAGAGAATTTCAGCACAAAAATCAAGAAACCAAGTCTTTTTGAATGCCTTAAACTTTTGAAAATTTTGAGAATTTTTCTGGTAACCAACCTCTCCCTAAACACCCCTATTTATAGGAGAGGGCTAGGGTTAAGAGATAAAACATATTAAGGCTAATCAGAAGTATTAGAACCAAAACATGTCACTTAAACATACTTAAGTGAGAAAATGACAAAATAAACCAGCTCAGAAAACTAGCCGTTACTGTTCAAACGGCTAGCTCGGTCGACCGGCCCGGTCGACCGCTAGTTCAAAGAAAATAGCCGTTGCAGGCTACGGTCGACCGGCCGGTCGACCCAAACAAACAGAGAGCTCTGCTCTCAGACCCGGTCGACCCGGACGGTCGACCGTCCAAAGTCTGCCAAACGTGCACAGATTTGTGCACGTCGGTCGACCGACCCGGTCGACCGACTTCAAGCCAAGTCGACTTGTCAGAAGACTAGTCGACTGGATGAAGTCTGGAACAGAAAACTGGGTCAGAAAAACAGTTTTGAAAATATTTTGAAAAATCTTTTAACACTCCTAAAATCACCAAAAATAGTTTTATCATTTTGCATTGATATATAAACATGTGGTAAAAAGTTAGCTCAAATATCAATCAATATGAACTATTTTTGTCTCTTATCATTTTTACCAAAAACCAAAAACTGTATTTTCTAAAACTTGGATTTTGAATAGAAAATACGTTTTGTCCAAAACTCTTCCAAATACAAAAACATGATATTTAAACATTTTGAAGCATGATGTATATGGATATAATCCTATATACATGAAACATATATATATCATAGTTTTTGTCATTAATTCCAAAATAAGTTTTGTTAAAACACAAAATACAGGACTTGAAATCTGGTCTTTTTATTATCAAATAAATCCCATAAAATCTCATAAATTCTACAAAAATCAGTTCATGTTATATCTTTGAAATACAAACATGTTTGAGTAAAAATCAAACCATGTTACAAACATTTTGAACCATTTTTGTGACTTACAAATTTTGCCAAAAACCAAAATCCGTATTTTCCAAATCTTAGATTTTTGAAATGAAATCCGATTTTTCAAAACACATGTAAATACAAAAACATGATATTTA
Organism: Agave tequilana; assembly: GCA_038442645.1. Taxonomy (NCBI): domain Eukaryota; kingdom Viridiplantae; phylum Streptophyta; class Magnoliopsida; order Asparagales; family Asparagaceae; genus Agave; species Agave tequilana. Next base: position 207,156 of record JAVJIF010032993.1, on the reverse strand, counting down.
AACAACTTTGAAGCATATAGTATATGGATAGAATCCAATATACATGAAATAGATATATATCAATATTTTTGACATTAAATCCGAAAATAAGTTTTGTTTAAATACAAAACCCATTACATGAATAGGTTATCAAAATAAGCTTTTCTAAGAATATGAAGCATACATGTATATAGATCAAATCTAATATACATTAAACCATGTAAACTTGTTTTGATTCAATTTTATTCATGAAAACCAAGATCGGTTAAACCGAAAATCAAAACCAATAAACATGAAACTTAAAACAAGTGTGTGTTGTGAACTTGAGCATACCACACCATCTAATCTTTAACAATGGATCTAAACTAACTATTCTAAAACAAACCGAGGTCTTCTTGTAGAGCACCGTCTCCAAGTCGACTCGATCCAAACGTTATCCATCGAGCTTGACTCCAACGAGTGCTAGATATGAACTTTGACACTCGGGCTCTTGAATCACCATGTGAAAGCTCCAAAACACCTTTGTTGAAGCTAATCACCTACTAATATTTTGATTAAATATCTGAAACTAAATATCACAAGATTATTAGTAAACTATTATAACTACATAAGTTAATCATCATCAAAACTAGAGTGGAAGGCCTCTGGGCCAACAATCTCCCCCTTTTGTTGATGGCAAAACTCATGGAGTTATATATGCATGGATTAAAGTTAAGCTTCAAAGAAGCTCCCTCTTAACTCATGCATAGCAATAAACTATAAGATATGCAATGAATATTAAACATGAATAAGCATAAACATGCATAAAACAATGAAATAAACATGCTCTTGATACCAAATTTTTAAAATAAATTCCTTTTTCCTCTTTTTTTAAAATATTCTTAAATACCAATTGAAAATATAAACTTAAAATAAACTTGTTCTTTAAATAATTGCTCTTGATACTAATAAAAATTTCAATTGAAATCTTTATCAATAAAAGCAATAAAAGCTCTTAATACCAATCAATAAAAGCTCTTGATACCAATTGAAAGATAATCAATAAAAGCTCTTGATACCAACAATAAAAATTTTAACAAAAGTTCTCGACATCAATAAAATAAAACAACAAAATATGTTCTTGATACTAATATTCATGCTCTTGATACCAATATCAACAAAACATCAAAACATCAAACAAACTCTCTTGATATCAATATGAGACAAACTTTGATATAAACTTACAAATAAACAATAAACATGCATATAAACTCAAATACTTCTCCCCTTTTTGTCAATCATCAACAAAGGGGTTAAAGTAAACAATAAAATAATGTTCTCTCCCTTTTTGTCTGAAACAAAAAAAATCAATAAGGGGTGAAATCAAATCAAAACATTATGATACCAATTAAAAAATATATATCAATTTTAGTGCATCATGATATCAATTGAAAATAAATAACCAATTGAAAGTACATAAAACAAATATTTTTAATATAAATTTAATTAAACATGTCTACATTATACCAATTGAAAGTAAATAAAGCATTTTGAAGAAATCTACCAAAAATTTTGATATCAATTGAAAGATGTAAACATATAGGTAATCTTGATACCAGTTGTAAAAAATTAGTACCAATTGAAAATATTTTACACTTTTAATACCAATTTGAAAAACCTAAACTAATCTTTTTGGTTAAAACACAAAACTCATTTTACAATAGAGATACCAAATAGAGAATAATATCAATTTAATATATTTGATACCAATATTGAAAATGAAACATGTACCAATAGAAAATAATGAAACATGTACCAATTAAAAATAATTTTCATTAAGAGCGAATGATATCAAAAAAATCAATATCATTTTTCAATCATTTTTCAACATAAAGTGTGGGAGTAAAATAACAAATGTAAACAAAACCAATTAAAAGGTGAAATATGAATTTTCTCCCTCTTTATGAAATACTAAACAAAATGATGCATAAGCATATATAAGATACCAATTGAAACATAATCAATTGAAATGTAATAATCATTTAAGAAATCAAGCTTAACATAACCAAAATTTATGCTCAAAGATATAGAGATATAGTAAGCACAAATAAAATACATATGTATGAAAAAATGAATATCAATCGAAATTGATACTATTTGAAGTGTAAGCACATATATATAAAAACATATATGAGTATACAAAAAGAATGTTAATAGTGATACCCATTAAAAAGATACAATGATACCAATTGAAAAACAATAAAAATCAAGTGTATAACTCATATTCCTACCACCCATTTCATGCACATGTTTTAAATAGATTTTCAATTAAGAGCATACAAGGCATGGTCGCCCAACCAACCGCCCTTGGAAGGGTAGGGGTTTTCAAAAATAGGTTTGAAAATAATATAATATGTTTTAAAAAACTCTACCATATGAGAATACGAACTAGTTATAAGATAAAATTGTAAATTAGTACGAAATCCTTCAAGTAAGGTATAAAATAAAAATATATTTCATGAAACATGAAAATCACTAAACCAATGTCACTCAAAATCAATATAGCACATATAATACTTATGAAAACAAAATCATGAGAAAACATCAAATAATATGAGTGTACAAGTTTTGTGAAAGACATAGTCATGGAAATAGGCAATAAGTTCAATATGATATTCCTTAAAAACATAAAAATCATCAAAATTAGAATTCCTTCAAGGTATATGTATGTCTTGTACAAACTAGAGTATACATACATATCCTAACATAAATGAGTCCACAAAAGTATATGCATGAAGGCAAGTGGCTCAAGGATGTATGTGTATAACTATTAGTTTAGACAAAATAGACATATGCATGAAGTTAAACAAAAAACATGTACAAAATGGGAATACAAGTCAAAATGTATGAATCATCAAAACTAGACTATACTAGTATATCTAATGGGTACAAATGAGCATTCAAGCACAAACATATAATAATCTACTTGTGGCTCACTAGTTGTACAAGTATGTATCCAAGTTTTAATGAAAACTAACATCTAAACATGTAATCAAAACATGAAGCATCAAAACAAAACTTATAAACATATATATGATCATTATGTAAATGAATATGCATTAGATCTATGATACACACAATAGTTAAACTTAAGTGAGAACATAAAATATGGGTCCATATAAACATGGGTGTCTCAAATACTAATCATGCATATCACTAATCTAATTATCATGGCATTTAACATAATAATCAAGAAACATAAAATCATGCTAAAAATCAAAGATATGAAAAGCATGTAAACATAAATGAGAAGTAAGAGATCGTTACCAAAACTGATGAGGGTACATCTCTATGTCTCCAAACCATGGTGGTCCTCCCACCAAACTCCCTTGAAAGTGATGCATCCAAATAGTTCTCTTTAAGCTCGGAACGCATCCACCTCAAGGCACCATCACTCTCACGTCATGTGAGAGCCCATACCTACATCAAAAATAGGAGTGCTCTTTGGCACCCACACTCTTTTAGGTCCATGGAGGTTAGCTCCTTTCCTAACCCAAACAAATTTAGTTGCTAAATTTGAATCATGTATACGATCATAACAAAACTTAGCAAGGTGGCCTTTACGTCCACAATGTGTACATGTGTACACATGAGCATACATTGTGTGATGGGTGTGAACGTGGGAAGCATGTGTATGCCGTGATTTGTGTGCATGCATAGGAGGAAGTTGTTTCTTTCGAAACATAGATTTCAAACTTGAGTGGTTCAAAGTACAATGACTCAAAGTGGAGCCCAAACAATCCACACTCTTCTTAAGCATACAAATATCATTTTCAATCATGAAAGAAGAGGTGCATGCAATAGGTGAGCTAGAATGTGAAGCTACACTAGCATGGCAAACATGAGAGTTTAAATCTTTTTTCAAAGTTTTATTTTCATTTAAGCAAACTTTTAAATCTTTTGAAATCAAATCAATTTTATTTTTCAAAGAAACATTTTCTTTTACGACAAAATCAAGTTTTGAAGTTAAAGTTTCATTGTTCTTCAAAACATTTTCACAATCATTTTTATTTTTCAAAATTTTATTTTCTTTTAGAGCAAGATCAAGTTGGGATTTAAGTGAGTCACGTTCACTTGAAATCTCATCCCTTTCTTGCAAAGCAATCTCAAGTCTAGAAGATAAATTTTTATTTTCTTCTTTTAAACCAAAACTATCCTTTTTCAAAAGTTTATATTTTGAAATCAAATTTTCACAATTTTTAGCTAGTTCATTATTTAAGGCATGTGCATCCATACACTCATTACAATAAAAACTAGTACTAACATCTAGTTGAGTATCCGAATGTACCTCAAGAGAGTCATTCCCTTGGACCATGAAGCAACGTTCATCGGACTCGTCTCGACTAGATTTCCTCTTCTTATTGATAAGTGTTTGTAGCTCGAGAGATGTCAAAATGTTTCACACTGCAAAAGCGGAATCATAATGAGAAAACATATGTAAATATTTTTTATCAAGAGATGCTCTAAGTGCCTTTAGGGGTAGTGCATTGGCATTTATATGCTTGCTATCACTAAGCTAGGATTCCTTGGTAATGGCAGGGTAAACTTTATAACCTAGGGCTTTTAAATGGCAACTCATCATAACCTTCCATATATCAAGTCTAGAAATATCAAACATAGGAGGGCTATTCATGAGTGCAAACTATATGTGTACAAATGTAAATGTAGATTAGTAAAACCAAGATCACACTCCTAGGTGGTTAAACCTAATATCAGGAGCGTAGGCTCTGATACCAATTGAAAGTATACCTGGAGGGAGCGTGAATAGGTGTACGGCTAATTTATGAACAATAATGCGAAAATTAAAAACTAATTGTAACACACTTAGTGTAACCAACGAGTGTAGCCGAATTCCCAGTGAAGGGCTCTGGACTAACTCCTCTTGATTCCTCTGAATAAGAGTTGAGGTGCTATATGAAGCTCTCGGGGTTAAACACAAGTGAGGCACACAAACAAACACAACTAAGCATATAAGAATGATATGACAGTATAAATCAATGCAAGGCACAATATAAGAGAGAGAGAGTTAGAGAAGTGGATCAATCGCAAACACCAAGATATGTTTCGAGGTTCGAGCACACAGCTCTACATCCCCGCCTTCACACAGAAGGATTTTCACTAACTCGTCCACACAACAACTCCTCTCTCAAATACAACACAACCTCTACACTTAGAGGCTAGGCACAAAGCCAACACAAATCAACCTCACAAATGAGGGATGGGCACAAAGCCAAATAATCAATCAACCTCTCACTAGAGGGATAGGGCACAAAGCCACCACTCCAATAATCAACCTCTACACAAGAGGGATATCACAAATAAGGAGGGTTTACAACTTGGTGATCACAAAGACCACAAACCAATTTCTTTTTCCACAAAAATAAAGATCCTAATAGATAGGATAGCAAGATAAGCTCAAGTGTAGAAAATAAAGAGTTTAGAAACAAAAACACAAAGAAAAATACTTGAGAAAACAACTAGAATAGATTGAAATGAAGATCAAAACTAATATCCTAAATATCCAATTTTTCTTTGATTTTTCCAACCCTTTAAAACAAATAAAGATGAATCCTTTTGGCTCTAAAAACTCTTTTGAAAACTTGTATAAAATACTAGAGAAGATGAATTTTTTGCACTTCAAAAACTCGTTGAGAAACAACTCAAATGGGGGATATTTATACCCCATTTGAAATCTGCCCGTTGGCAGTAGAAAAGGCCTAGATTGGCCTTCCGGTCGACCGGCCACCGGTCAAAAAATCGACCGTTGAGCCCTCCGATCGACCGCCCGATCGGCCGTGCCCAGAAACAGAGAGCCGTTGCTCTCTGGCCGGTCGACCGGGCCAACCCGAGAGTGGGCTGACTTCAGTCGGTCGACCACTCGGTCGACCGGCCAAACATACTGACCTTTGTGCACGTCTTGTGCACAACGGTCGACCGGTCCGGTCGACCGACCACTGGTCCGGTCGACCGTCCCGGTCGACCGCCAGAGCCTGGCAGGGCAAAATACAGGACTTGAAAACTGGTCTTTTTATTATCAAATAAATCCCATAAAATCTCATAAATTTTACAAAAATCAGTTCATGTTATATCTTTGAAATACAAACATGTTTGAGTAAAAATCAAACCATGTTACAAACATTTTGAACCATTTTTGTGACTTACAAATTTTGCCGAAAACCAAAATCCGTATTTTCCAAAACTTAGATTTTTTAAATGGAAATCCGATTTTTCAAAAGACATGTAAATACAAAAACATGATATTCAAACAACTTTGAAGCATATAGTATATAGATAGAATCTAATATACTTGAAAGAGATATATATTAATGTTTTTGACATTAAATCTGAAAAATAAGTTTTGTTTAAATACAAAACCCAAATACATGAATAGGTTATCAAAATAAGCTTTTCTAAGAATATGAAGCATACATGTATATAGATCAAATCTAATATACATTAAACCATGTAAACTTATTTTGATTCAATTTATTCATGAAAACCAAGATCGGTTAAACCGAAAATCAAAACCAATAAACATGAAACTTAAAACAAGTGTGTGTTGTGAACTTGAGCATACCACACTATCTAATCTTTAACAATGAATCTAAACTAACTATTCTAAAACAAACCGAGGTTTTCTTGTAGAGCTCCATCTCCAAGTCGACTCGATCTAAACGTGATCCACCGAGCTTGACTCCAACGAGTGCTAGATATGAACTTTGACGCTCGGGCTCTTGAATCACCATGTGAAAACTCCAAAACATCTTTGTTGAAGCTAATCACCTACTAATATCTTGATTAAATATCTGAAACTAAATATCACAAGATTATTAGTAAACTATAACTACATGATTTAATCATCATCAAAACTAGAGTGGAAGGCCTCTGGGCCAACATCAGATACCCTAGCATAGCTTGATGTGTGATGTTTACGATGACTATATCAAGATTATAAGTTGGTGAATTTATTACTGTTATATCCAATGTGAGTGGATGGTATCGCAATCAGTTCTATATGAGATTGTACATTGACTAGACGGTGTAGGATTGTTACTAGTATTATTCATGTTACTGAAATTTACTGAAAAATTATTATTAAATCGTAACCCTATGTATAGTCCTATTGTTCATCTTATACATAGTTACTGATATTGTTTACTGTTTTTATTATTATTCACCGTGTATAAGATTACTATTTATTGATATACTGTACTGTTACTACCCCTATATTGTTCCAGTATTCTAAGTAACATGGATATTGAATGTTATAACTGAATTAAATATTAATGTAAATGGACAACTTACATTGGGATTGGAAAAATTGATGGAGGAGATAACATCTGTATTTTGGATGGACCTAGAATACAGGTATGCAGCCGAGATATGGTTCCACTGCAGCGTTCTCGGAGATAACTGACATCCCTACTGTTTACTGTTATACTGTTACTGTACCTGGCGGTATGTCCTGGTTTAGCGCCATGCGTCTAGGTCGAGGTCCCGAGTATGTACAGGACCCACCTAAAATATAGACAATGTCTCTAACCAATCAATTTTATAACATTGGATATCGCTTGACACGTGTGATAGGCGTACTATGAGATGCATCTATTACATGTAATAATTGGTGTTCGCTGACATAATTAATAATCATAAACTGTGTATACTATACTGCTAGTGATTTAATGTACTGTGACTGAGTATGTTTGTCTGATACATGGTATGCGATGATAGATCTCCGATAGTACACATAACCTGGTTATACATCCGATTTTATTCCTGACTGACTTTATTATTGTTCATTGATGTTATGCATACTGTTTATTATCTTTTATATTTTTATAGTTTAATCACCATATGCTCACACGTTATATGCACGTGCACCTTCTCTTTTGTTCTTATACACTCATTTAGAGTTCTGACTCCTTGGATTTGCATATTCAGGTCTATAGTTATTTTATTACTAATCAGGCATTTGGAGATGATCACAAGCCTTACGAGGAGCTGGAGTTACTGATATCCATACTTTATTTTATTCCGTCATTTTCTTGATTTCTGATATATTAGATTCATTACTTATTTTATTTGTTCATTCCTATGCTATCATGTGTAGACATTATATGTATTATTATAGTGATGTTGATTCTTTATAGTGATTATATAGTTTGTTCAGATTACTTTAGGCTTAGCATCTATACGTGGGATATTATCCTCGCGTATATACATCGTCGACTCTCTTCGCATCTCCATTTTCACGTATTATGGGAAGTAGAGCGTGACACATTAACATTCATATACTTCTAAAAGAAGTTAAAATAATTTTTTTAGGGATGCATTATTACTTGTAGAGTGGCTTCAAAAGTGGGAAAGTATTGCACAACATTACTGAAGGAAGAATTATTCAGGCGAATATGGTCCAAGGTGGATAATTTGCTCCATGAAATGGATAAATAGCACAGCTGACGCATACAAGAAAGTGAACAATGCCAGTTAGATCCTTTTATAGCGCCAATAAACCCTAAAGGATACCTTCATGTAGGATATAACACTCGAATCTACGAGCAACGCATGATAATTTGAATCCACAAGCAATCGAAAAGAAAAGAAAACTCAATTTTTATTGATGATTAAACTTGAATAAAAAACCCAAGATACAATGGCCTTATATAGACAATAATAGAAGAATATTAATTTAATTAGGAAATCTAATTAAACAAAAGAAAACACAATACATATTAGAGTTTAATTCAGAATTGAAAACTGAATCTTGTTCAGAATCGAATATGCAGATACGCACAGACCTATTGACAGCTGATCCATTCCTGTCGAAGATTGTGAAACCATAACTCTTGAAAATGCTTCTCGCAGGCCGTCTGTCAACAGCTGAGTTTGTCTGTCGATAGCTTGGGTTCAGTCTGTCAACAACTGGGGCTCTGCCTTAGTCTTCTGCCTTGCTCTCCTACATCGGTCTCTCTCTTCAAAAAAACTCGTTCTCGAGTTATAATCTGCATATAACTTCTCAGCAAGGTGATATTTGTAGAGATCAACCACGTCTTGGACATTGCCATATCGCTTGGAAGATTCACAACATAAAAATTATCACTAATCTTCTTCACAATCTTGAACGGCCCATATTCTTTGGTTTCAACTTGTTGTATGCCCAAGCGAAATTCTTTCTCTCCTCAAGTACACCATCACCATGTCTCCTTCCTCAAAGAGTTTCTCTCGCCTCTTCTTGTCAGCTGATGCTTTATACTTTATATTAGATTTCTCCAACTTCAATCGAACTTGTTTGGCAATGATGCTAGTTGCATTACTAAACTTCGTCTCAATTGGTAGCTTAGCTAAATCAAGGGGATAATGAGGTACCCTCCTATAGACAACTGCAAAAGATGACATACCCGTTGGACCTTGAACTGTGATGTTATATTCAAACTCCACTTAGGGAAAAACTTGATCCCACACTCTTGGTTTGTCTCCACATATGCTTCGTAGCAAATTACTTAAGGTGCGGTTGATAATTTTCATTTATCCATCGATATGAGGATGTGTCGTGATAATATACTTCAATAATGTATTAAATCTCCTCCATAAAGTAGTCCAAAAAGTAATCAAGAACTTACTATCTCGATCTGAAATGATGGAATTCATCACACCATGCAATCTCACAATCTCTTGAAAGAACAACTTAGTCACATGTGGCGCGTTAGAAGTCTTGAAAGCTGTTTTCATTCATGTCCCAGTCTAATGCAGATTTGGTGGCAACCACTTCTAAGATCAATCTTCGAAAATATGCATGAATCTCCCAAGGATCCAATATATCATCAAGTCGAGGTATGAAAAATCTGTAGCAAATAGTAATCTTGTTAATTTTCTGGCTATTCATACACATGTGCCAACTTTCATTCTGTAAAATCACCTGGAGGGGGGTGAATAGGTGATAGCTAATCTAATGGTCACTAAATGCGGAATTAAAAACTATTATGATGCAAACTAAACTTATTACACTAAACACCACGTATAACACAAGAGTGTTGCCGAATTCCCCGTGAAGGGCTCTGGACAAACTCCTCAAGATTCCTCTAAATAAGAGTTGAGGTGCCGCGTTGGCTCTCTTGGTTGAATACTAGTGTTAGCAAACAATCCCCAAGCATATATCAATTTAGCACAAAAAGAATATCAAGCATGTAAAGATAAACACAATAGAAGCATGCAAGATATAAATAAGAAGATAGAGAAAGAAAGAGCAATCGCAAACACGGGAGATTTGTTTCGAGGTTCGAGCACCCTTGCTCTACATCCCGGCCTTCACACTTGAAGGATTTCCACTATAATCGATCCCACCGGATCACTCGGTGCCGCAACACCTACAAGCCGAGTTCACACTTGAACTCCTTGGACTCTCTAGCCCGTACACACCGCAAGCCCACAAGCTCGCCGAGGCCGCACCTCAAACAACAAGTTCGCACCCGAACTCGAAACACCGCGAACACACTTGTCCGCCTCCTCAAAGAACAAGAAATGATCTCTTGGTGATCGAAACACTTTGATCATCAATAAACACTCTCAAAAAAAAAAACCCTATAGGTAGATATAGCAATGGAAAGCTCAAGTGTTTGTGTGAGAAAAACTAGGATGGAAATTATGGAGGAAAACTCAAGAAATCTCTTTTAAACACTCTTGATAAAAACTCTCTTTTTTTTATTTGGAAATGAAGCTCTAAAACAAGTGGATATAACCACTGAAATGAGTGGGAAAAACTAGCCCAAAACTATTCTTGAAATCTTGTAGAAAACAGCCCCCAAATGGCCCAATATATAGGGCTCCAAAAACTAGCCGTTGGAGGCCTGACAGAACTGTCGGTTGACCGCCCGGTCGACCGCCAACGGTCAAAAATCCGACCGTTGGGGCTTCGGTCGACCGGCCCGGTCGACCGAGCCTCTGGAACAGAGAACAGATTCTCTGTCGGTCGACCGGGGTTTTCCAGAGAGCAGAAGCTCTCTGGCGGTCGACCGAGTCGGTCGACCGGCCTTCCAGTGCACAAAGGCATGCACGTCTGTGCACGTCGGTCGACCGCCAGATCGACCGACTTCAGACTTCGGTCGACCGAGTCGGTCGACCGGCTGAAGCCTGGAAACAGAAAACTGAGATTTAAAACTTGGTCTTTTTGGTTGAAATAAAATCCCATAAATTCAAGAAAAATCTACAAAAATAGTTTTACCAATATACTTTGATAAACAAACATGCTTGCACAAAATCAAGGCATGTTACAAATAATTTGAACTATTTTTGTAACTTGAAAAAATTGGCTCAAATGAAAAACTGTATTTTCCAAAGTAGATTTTCCAAAACTAGTTTTTCTAAAAACTTCACCAAATACAAAAACAAGATATTTAAACTCATTTGAAGCATAGTGTGTATGGATATGATCTACTACACAAACATGATGAAATATCTATGTTTTTGACATTAAGCTCTAAAAATGATTTATATAGTCTTTAACCAAAACCGTAATTTTCCAAAATAAAAAGTCTTTTCTAAACTGAAAATTCTTTTATAAAAACTTATCTAAATCAAGAGTGTGTGTATATATGTACTTGAGCAATCCACCAACTATTCTATCCTTTACATTTTAACTAAAAACAAAATCTTAAACAAACCTAGACACAAGCTTTCATCTTCTTGAAGTCTTCACTTGAAGTCTTCTCATCTTCTTGACTTGGTCCAAACATGATCCATAGAGCTAGACTCCTCTTGAGTACTTGATGTGGTCTTGATGTACAAGCTCTTGAATCAAACCGTGTAAGCTCCAAAACTTGACTTTAAATCCTTTGTTGAAGCTACACACCTACTAAGATCATGATCATGAATCTGTCACAAATTAAACACAAGATCATTAGTACTATAACTACATGAGTTGATCATCATCAAAACTAGAGTGATGGGCCTTTGGGCCAACACATTCTTCCTTGGTATTAAAAGAGTCGGTATGGCACATGAACTCATGCTCTCTCTAATACGTCCCTTGCGTATCAGCTCTTCTACCTTTTCCTTTAGAACTTCACTCTCATTGGCATTCATTCGGTAGCGTGAAAGATTAGGTAGGCTTGCTCCCAAAATAAAATCAATATGATGTTGGATGTTTTCCATAAGTGGTAATCCTTCTGGAAGCTCATCGTGCACAACTCCTTTAAGCTCTTCCAACAATGATCTTATTTTCTCAGAAATTTCAGCAGGTGGAGTAACTTCTTTCTTGATCACTAAAGCAATATTTCCTTTTTTTTCCTTTAATTTCACTAAAAACTCCCCTTGGTTGCATATGAATATGAATTAAGGCTTCTTTTCTTTTATAGACTTTAGGTTAGGTGGAATTGGTCTCATGGAAACTCTTTTGCCCTTTAAGGTGAACATATAAATGTTCCTTTTACATCTGTGGTAGCATCAACATCGTGATGTCATGCTCTTCGCAAAAGAATATGACATGCGTCCATATCAACCACATCACATGCAATGGAAACTTGATAAAACTTGCCAATTGAAATAGAAATATTTCATAGATCTTTTACCTTGATAGATGGGCCCTTCTTGATCCAACCATGGCATAAGGATGAGGGTGTGGTTCCATCTCTAACTTCAAATAGTCCATAAGTGCTCTAGAAACGATATTCTCATAACTTCCATTTATGAAGTTACATACTTTGCTTTTAACCGAACACCTTGAATAAAAGTTTTAACGTCATTGTGTAGCGTCGGGGGATTTCTAGTTGTACAATAATTTTTGAACAACAAAAGTTGTAAATTCCCCATGCTCATCGGCAAAGTCGGAATCATTTAGTTCTTCAATATCGAATTCTTCCTCTTCCTCATTTTCATAAACCACCACATTAACTTGCTTCCCTTTAGGGCATTCACTAGACTTGTGTTCAAGCTCTCCACAGCTTTAACACTTGCCAACCTCAGGCTTGGCATAGAGATTCTCCTTATTCTTTATAGTTGTAGTGGTTGTTACTTGTGCTAATGCAGGGACATTGGTCGACTGACAGGTTGGTGATCGATCAATCATTGTGAAACTCGGTTGAACTCCTATGCCACTTGCTGACTTTTTTATTGGTGTTGAACGCCTGAAAGGTAGAGACCTACTTTGTATTCTTTCAATTTTCAATGCCTTATTGTGAGCTTCATCAATGGAGAACACATCATGAAGGATCGCTCTCTTGAATAGAGTACTTTAAACCACTAATATACTTCGTTGCTTGTTGCTTTTCCATCATAGATAAATCACATCGTAATGATAGTCAATAGAATTCCTTCATATACGTCATGACAGTCCTTGTACCTCGTTGACAATATTCAAATTTATTGTAAAGGATTTGTTGATAATCAGGTGGAAGGAATCTACCTCGAAGTAATAGTTTAATGTGCCTCCCTGTCATCACGGGTGACTTGCCTTGACGTATTCTTGTGATTTGCAATTGGTCCAACCATACGGTCACTCCTCCCTTGAGTTTGTACGCCACAAAATAAACTTGCTTCTCCACGGGGACATAAGCCATGTTAAAGAACTTCTCCACTTCATAAACACAATCCAAGAAGGACTCACTATCAAGGTTTTCACTAGAAGAAAGAATCTCATTTTTTATTTGATACTCATTAAAACTTGGGTACTCTCCTTTCCTATCATGATTAGGATAAGAAAATATGTCTCCCCTGTTAGGATTAGAAAATCAGCCTCTCCTGTTTGGGTTAAGATTAGCGAATCTTCTTTGTCTTCCATAGGCCATCCCTTCATCTTCATATTCATCTTCAAAATTATCGTATTGATAAATGAGATTGTTCAATTCTTCCTCATCAGAAAATTCATCAAATTGGAGATTTCGTAGAGGATGTCTCGGTGGTGGATGATATGGTCGTGGTTAATAAGGAGGTGGTTGTAAGGGAGGTGGCTAATTTGGTGGTGGTTGATGAGGGGGTGATTGTAATAGAGATGGTTAATTTGGTGGTGGTTGCTGTTGTGGAAGTAAGAGTGAAGGTGATGGTGGAAGTTTAGTTGAGAGATGATCCCGTCTATTTCGGTCTGTACCATCGGCTATACTTCGGTCATCAGACAATCTCTTGAGTTCTTGGACCACATTGTCCAAAGTTGATTTGATAGCTCTGATCTCCCCTTCAATAATGTTCTTCCTTGTGGAAAGGTCTTACAATCCATCGTTGTCTTCTGTCATCGCCAGAAATTAGCAGAATCTCTGATACCACTTAACGCAGATAACAAAGAGAACAACACTGACTAGATCTCCTTTTAGTGCTAAAGAACCCTAAAAAAATCCTTCAGGTAGAATATAACACTCGAATTCATGAGCAAAGGATGAATAATTTGAATCCAAGAGCAATTGGAAAGGAAAAAACTCAATTTTTATTGATGATCAAACTTGAATATAAAAATCCAAGATACAATGACCTTGTATAGACAATAAAAGAATAATAATAATCTAATCAGGAAATCTAATCAAACAAAAAAAATAAAACAAATCAAAAATCAATTTGGAGTTAAAAATTGAATCCTGTTCAGAATCGAATACGCAGATATGTACATGCATGTCGACAGCTGATATGCCATGTCGACAAACTGTAAAACCCAACCCTTGGAAACGCATCTTGCAGGCAGTTTGTCGACAGCTGAGTTTTTCTTTTAACAGCTTGGGCTCAGTCTATCGACAGCTGAGTTTGTCTGTCCACAACTAGGGCTCTGTCTTAATCTATTGTCTTGATTTTCTGCCTTGATCTCCTACATCAACAACCATGAAAATGACAGTTCCTTGACAAAATTCCACTTAAAGCTGGATAGTTGAAACTACCCAATTCACTAGGATCAGAGATTAAAGACTTCAGTATTTTAGTACAGCTGGTGAATAAAAATTACGCACCCTGATTCCCTGCAAAGGGAGGATGTTAGACCCACAACTAAGAGGCGATAGATGAAACATTTCAAATCTACAAAAGGTAGTGCAAATTTGTGTAATTGATAAATGGGTCGTAAAGCCTTTTCTTTTGGGCTCTCAAGAGAAGACACCTGGTGGGATGGTGCAAATTTATTCGGTAAGGGTTGTGGATCTCTTAGATTGTGGTCTACGGAGGAATCAAAGGGTTCTTGCTCTCTGAAATTTCATTTGGATGTTAACTATAACATTTATGTTTTCAGGAAATTGTTGATAAATTTCATTTGTGTAGTTCCAAGTTTGTATTCAGGGGATGTATGGCTCTATTTGAGTGAGTAGGATTCGTGTTGAGAGAGTTTCTCAGCCGGCGGGACGTGACAACATAATAGCCACGAAATTGTCATAAATTTTGGCGGACAAAAACCTGAGAAATCCTGCCTAAATTACTATCAGTCACCTCAACATTATATTTGATAAAAATACCCCCCTCACAACTTTTTACCTTATGTAAAATATTTCCTTTCAAAAAAATTTACGGATCTAAAATTTCACCTAATCATTTTGAAGAGATTAGTTCTATTGTTTCACAAATTTTCTCAGTTTTTTAAATATGGCGCCAAAGAAATCATCCGCGGAAAAAGGTAATGGGAAACCCTAGAAATTATTTTTAGGGTTTGTGAATTATAGTAGTTATATTTTTTTTCGGATTTGATTCCGTTTCTGTCACTTTTTTTTTGAAAACTTGGGACCATGGTCACAAATAACAGAGAGATTCTCAAACTTGAGATCATGAATACCTTTTTAAATTTATAAATTTTGTAACATAGCGACAAAGGTCCAATTTTTTTCAAGTTTTTTTATTTCCTTCTCTGTCTACCATGGTCGCAGTTGTTTGGAAAAGCGCTGTAGATTTATGCGACCTTGGTCGTAGCGTTTTAACAATTATTTTTTTTCATACAATTTTTGTCGACCTGAGTCGCAGTTGTTTGAATTAGAGTTGCAGATGTATGCGACCTTGGTCGTAGCGTTTTAAAATTTATTTATTTTTTTCATACCCTTTCAGTCTAACTGGGTCGCAGTTGTTTGACTTTGAGTTGTAGATGTATGCGACTTTGGTCGCAGTATATGAAACATCCTTTGTTTTACATTCCCTAATCTGACGACCTAGGTGGCAGTTGTTTAACTTTGTGTTTTAGATGTATGCGACTTTGATCGCAGTTTTTTACAAATTATTTGTATTTCTTTTCCTTTTCTGACGACATGGGTCGCAATTGTTTCAATTTGCGTTGTAGAGTTATGCGACCTTGGTCCCAGTATATTAATCATCATTTATTTTTCATTCCCTTCTCTGTCGATCTGGGTCGCAGTTGTTTAAATTTTCGTGGTAGATGTATGTGACCTTGGTCGCAGTGTTTTAAAAATCATTTATTTTTTATTCCCTTTTAATCTTTAAATAAACATTAAAGTAAAGTTTTTAATGTTTCTTCATCTATAGGTAAACAACAACTGAAGGTTCGTCCTCTGAGATCGAGCCTAAAACCTATGTGCGAATTCATTAAGAAATTCAAAAGCACATTCAGGGCGATTTCATAGATGCGATCAAGAAGACCCCATTTGGCCCAATCTTCATAGCCTTCTACGATAAGGAATTTGGAGTTAAAAAAGGTCTAAAATCAAACATTAGTGTACTTAAAATTTTTGACCAGTATGATAGGGATACAAGGACCTTTAGAATTGGGGGCAAACAAATTGAGTTAACAGTGGAGGATGTTGCCCTAACTTTTGGTCTACCTATCATTGGGGCGGATTTTATTATGAATAAGACCTATACAATGAAGAGCAGAGGGGTTATAAAACATTATTTCCCTAATATAAAGAAGATCACGAAAGTATCTATTGAAGAAGCTTTGGATGATCTTCTGGTCAAGAAAAGAAGGAGTGAATTAGATGTGATCAAGGATGAACAGCTTGAGCAGCAAGTGACTTTAAATGAAATTATAAGAGACAGACAAAGACTTGCAGCTCAAGACTTTACGACAATAATCATCCTATACATGTCGGCCACTCTATTCTTTTCTGACAGTAAATGCACTGTGCCGTGGTATATTGTAGAACAGATCGCCAATATACAGCTAATGAGGACAATATGCTGGGCTAAAGCTGTTTGGCAATTCCTGATTGAGTCAATGGACATCTTCAGGCACACCACGTACGAGCTGCAAGGATGCTCCGTGCAAATTATTGTAAGTATGAATATCAAATTTGGCAAACATTCTATGAAATTTTCCGATATCTTGTGAATATTTGTGTAAACTAATTTAATTATGCATTTTGCAGTATTGGCTCTGTGAGAGGGCTCTTATTTTTGAGCCGAGGTCTGGTTTGGAGGACAAAACCCCACTCGTAGTAAGATGGGACCTCCAAAACATTAGCAGAGCTCTGCTTGAAGTTGATCTAAATGAGCTTGACGCAAATATCGTAAGTTTTTAAATATTAAATATCATATACTGTTGATTAAAATTTTATACATTTAAATAGACTGCGACTTCGGTTGCAGTGCAATTTATGTGCAGTACAATTTTGTGCGACCATGGTCGCATTCTCTTGATAAATACCTTATACATAAACTGCGACCATGATCGCAATCTTGAACTGCAAGTCTTTGCAGTTCATGTTATGTGCATTACAATTGTGTGCGACCATGATCGCATTCTATAGCTAAATACCCTATACATAAACTGCGACCATGGTCGCAGTCTTTAACTGCAAGTCTTTGCAGTTCATTTTATATGCAGTACAATTGTGTGCGACCATGGTCGCATTCTTTTGATAAGTCGTGGTAAATAATAATCGACCATGGTCGCAGTTATAATTATTTCATTGTTTTGTGCTGTGACCATTGTCGCAGAGTTTAATTGTTTGTCTGATGTAATGCTTATAACTGCGTCCTAGGTCGCAGTTCCTTGTTAACTATTCTGGAAAATGTTTTATTCATCTACGGTAAAACTATAAAATTTCTATATCATTTTAAGTTTAATTTTTTTTTTTAGATTTTGTGTCGAATGGTCAACATCTCTAATGAAGAAAGAAATATAATTGGCCTTCCTGTTGAAGGAGAAAAGGAGGAAGAAGAACAAGAACAAGAACATACACAAAATGAAGCTAACATCCCGGCAAAAACAGAGCCAGAAGTAGCCGAAATTGTTGAGGAACGAACGAGTGAGCAAGAACCAACTATTGCAGGTTATTTGCCACCACCACGGTATGAACAAGCTGAAGAAATTGAAGTTTTGAGGAATCAAAATCAGTACTTGAGAGAATATGTTTATCAGCTAGAAAGAAAAATTGAAAAAATGGAGACTGAGAACAGACACAAGGCTGAATTAAAGAAAAAAAGAAGAGACAGAAGAGAGAGAAAAAATTAAAAAAGCAGCAAAGGAAATTAAAAGTGAAAGAAGAAGAAGAAGAGCTGCTGAGAGCAGCCACTGCTGCGGAGGAGAAGGAGAAGGAGAAGAGAAGGAGGGAAGAGGAGGAGCGTGAGAGGAGGAGGAGGAAAGAGGAGGAGAAGGAAAAGGAGGAAAGGAGGAGGAGAAGGAAAAGGAGGAGAGGAGGAGAGCAGAGGAAGAGCAGAAAAAAGAGGAGAGGAGGAGAGAAGATGAGGAGCAGGAGAGGAGGCGGAGGGAAGAGGAGGAGAAGGAAAAGGAGGAGAGGAGGAGGGAAGAGGAGGAGCAGGAGAGAAGGAGGAGGGAAGAGGAGACGAAGGAGAAGGAGAAGAGAAGGAAAGAAGAAGAGGAGTAGGAAAAGGAGAAGAGGAGGACGTTAAAGGAGGAGAAGAAGAGGCAGGAGAAAAGGAAGAAAGAGGGGGAAGAGAGGAAGGAGAGGATGAAAGAAGATGAGAGGAGAAGGAAGGGAGAAAAGGAGAAGAAGCAGAAAAGGATGAGGGAGCAGATGGAGAAGCAGGCAGAAGAGAATAAGAAAAAAATTGGAAGAGGATGAAATCAAGGGTTCTGAATTTATTGTAAATATTTCTGGGAAAGATTTCCCAGTTTTTCTTTAAATATAACTCAACAGATTCAAGAGCTCCAAAAAGATAGAGCTTCTGAAGAAAAAAAATCAAGAACAGACTCCGGCTCAGAAGCAATCCTTAAAAAGAAAAGTTTTGGATTACTCTAAAGGAACGATAGAAAGGGGAGTCAAAGAACGCAAGCGCACTGAAAGAGATCGCGATGACTCCGACTTCGTTTATCCAAAACAGAGAAAGAAAATTAATGAACATCCTCTTCCACAGCCTGCGACTCAGACTTCTGCCACTGGTTTCGGCAACGAACAGATTTCTGATACTCAGCTAAAAATCAGGGAATTGACTGAAACCACAGCATACAGAATTTTGCAGCCCTATCTGAAAAGTCACCTAGAGGGGGGGTGAATAGGTGACAATGCTAATCAAAGGGCAAATTAAAAATTTAAAGCTACAACAATTACCAATCAAGATTCACAAGATGAATGCAAGCAAGTAAATATGACAATGATTATGATGAGTAAGAATAAGAGCAAGTATAGTAAAGTAAAGAGTGCAAGAAAGTAAACCAATCGCAAACACAAGGATATGTTATCGAGGTTCGAGCACCCAGCTCTACTCCCCGCCTTCCCCAGAAGGATTCTAGCTACTTCCACTATCACAAAGAACAATTACAACCGGAGTACCTAACTCCACAATTACAATCACAAGAATCTCTGAGTAGTCACAAGACCACAAACTCTCTCTTTCAAAAATCTCTTCCCTTACAAAGGTCCTTAGAGAATAATGAGTAGAATTGAAGCTCTTTTGTGTGTAAGGAAAAGAAATTGAAATCAGAGAAAATCTTTTGAAAACCCTTCAGAAAATTGAGAGAATTTAGCACAAAAACCAAGAACTTTTGAAAGCCTTAAACTTTTGAATTTTGTAGCAATAATTGTTGTAACAAATCTCTCCCCAAACACCCCTATTTATAGGAGAGGGCTAGGGTTTAGGGATAAAACATAATTACTGAAGTTTAGGAGGCAATTAGTTCAGAATATATTAATTAAACTAATTTTAAACACAAAAAGACAAAAATAAACAGCTCTTTAAAAACTGCCCGTTACTGTTCAACGGCTAGCTCGGTCGACCGGTGCGGTCGACCGCTAGTTCAAAATTTTGACCGTTACAGGCATTCGGTCGACCGACCCGGTCGACCGGAAAAACCAGAGAGCAAAAACTATAGTCCGGTCGACCGTGTCGGTCGACCGACAGACATGCACACGGATACGTGCATCTGCCAGAACCTCGGTCGACTGGGACGGTCGACCGGTATAGCCTGACACAGATTCGGTCGACCGGCCGGTCGACCAGAAC
This sequence comes from Agave tequilana, assembly GCA_038442645.1. Taxonomy (NCBI): domain Eukaryota; kingdom Viridiplantae; phylum Streptophyta; class Magnoliopsida; order Asparagales; family Asparagaceae; genus Agave; species Agave tequilana. Next base: position 186,834 of record JAVJIF010032993.1, on the reverse strand, counting down.
TGGTCAAAAATCAGACTTCGAAGGAATTTAAGAAAAGATTAAAATTTTGATAAAAATACTTTTGAACAGGGATTAGTATAAAACACAAATATATATCTGTAGGCAAAATCTTGTATGCAAAATATTTTTGTATAAATTATAGGAAAACATTTTGGATTGAACATGTGCGCAAAAACGTGTGTGATAGAGCTTCAAACCTATCCACTATTCTTTAACAAACTTCTAAACTATAAAACTAAAAAATAAAGTATGCATAGCAATCTTCACAATTTTTGAGCCATGCTATCCTTGCTAGAGCCTTCTTCTTCTATGATCCTTCCTTGATGTGCACTATGCCTTCATAGCTTCATGAACCTAGAAGATGTTGCAATAGCAAGTAATGACCTCCAAAATTTGTACAAACCTGAAACTCATCTTAATAAACTTATTAGTACCAAATAGCTCATATTTGGTTTGTCATCATCAAAACCAAAAACAAATGGAGAGTGTAACCTTTTGGGCCAACAATCTCCCCCTTTTTGATGATGACAAAACAAATAGGCTATAAATAAAAATATAGGGGAGGAGAAAACTCCCCCTCAAATTTTGCTATATAATTAAACTCAAAACACAAGAATTCATAGAAAACATAAAGACATGTTCTTGATATTAAATGAAACCAAATTAAAATAATACCAATAGAAACAAAATACAAGAATTCTCAATTTCATAAAACACAAAACTCATAAAACCAAAACATATAAATTCATATGGAACCAAGACCAAATGAACTTATTTTTGTCCATGTAAACTTATTCTCCCCCTTTTTGTCATACATCAAAAAGGGTTATGAAAAACATGTCTATTCAATAATACAAACATTAAGTTCTCCACAAATAAACGAAAATCTAGCAAAATCAAGAGGTTTAGTGAAAATATCGGCTAGTTGTAAATCCGTGGAAACATAATCAATATCTATATCACCTTTCTCAAAATGATCTCTAAGAAAGTGATATCTAATCTCAATGTGCTTGGTCTTACTATGTTGATTTGCATTTTTGGTCATGTGTATAGTACTAGTATTATCACAAAATATTTTTATATGATCAAAGTGCAAATCAAAATCAAGGAGAGTATGTTTCATCCAAAGGACTTGTGCACAACAAGCCCCCGCGGCAACATACTCCGCCTCGGCGGTTGAGAGAGCTACGGAATTTTATTTCCTAGAGGACCATGAAACAAGACAATTACCAAGAAATTGACATGTCCCAGTAGTACTCTTTCTATCTACTCTACAACCCGCATAGTCGGCATCCGAATAACTAGTCATTGAAAAATCTCTAGTTTTCGGATACCAAAGACCCATTCCAATTGTGCCCTTAATATAACGAATAATGCGTTTTACCGCAATAAGATGAGACTCTTTAGGACACGATTGAAATTTAGCACAAAGACACACACTAAACATGATATCCGGCCTACTTGCCGTTAAATATAAAAGACTTCCTATCATGCTTCTATATAATTTAATATCAACATTTTTACCTTGATCGTCCTTATCAAGCTTGGTTGTAGTTGCCATTGGAGTGTTGCAAGCCTTTGATCCTTCAAGCCCAAACTTCTTTACTAGCTCCTTTGCGTACTTGGCTTGGTTAATGAAGGTTCCGTCTTGCAATTGCTTGATTTGGAGTCCAAGAAAGAAATTGAGCTCACCCATGGAAGACATTTCAAATTCTAGTTGCATTACCTTTTCAAACTCCTTGCACAAAAGCTCATTAGTAGATCCAAAATTATATCATCAACATAAATTTGCACAATTAAAATATCTTTATCAGCATGCTTAGTAAAAAGAGTTGTGTCTACTTTGCCTTTAACAAAATCATTTGAAATGAGAAAACTAGAAAGCCTTTCATACCAAGCTCTTGGAGCTTGTTTCAATCCATACAAAGCTTTATCAAGTTTAAAAACAAAATCGGGATGAACATGATCAACAAAACCGGGAGGTTGAGAAACATAAACTTATTCATTAATAAAACCATTTAAAAATGCACTTTTTACATCCATTTGAAAAAGTTTAAAATTTTTAAAACATGCAAAAGCTAGTGTCATCCGTATGGCTTCAAGCCGTGCTACGGGTGCAAAGGTCTCCTCAAAGTCAATTCCTTCAACTTGAGTGTAACCTTGGGCCACTAACCTAGCTTTATTCCTAATGACATTTCCGGACTCATCCATCTTGTTTCTAAAGATCCACTTAGTACCAATTATTGGTCTATCGTGGGGCTTAGGAATAAGGTGCCAAACTTGGTTGCGCTCAAATTGATTGAGTTCCTCTTGCATGGCAAGCAACCAATATGGGTCCGTCTCGGCTTCGAGAATGCCTTTGGGTTCAAAATGAGAAATGAAAGCAAAGTTACCACATAGGTCATGGAGTTTGGAGCGCGTAGTGACTCCTCTAGATGCATCACCCAAGATGAGCTCCTTCAGATGATTTGTAGCGTATCTCCAAGTTTTAGGAAGCGGTTGAGAGCTTTCCTCCTTATCCTCTTGAACTTCACCAATAGGATCTAGCTTTTCTTCTTGAGCGGGTGAGTCCTTCAAGGATAGTCTCTCCATGTCTTCACCTAATGGTTCAATCTCTACAACATTCTCAACAAGCACATTAGATTCTTCAAATTTAACATGCATGGATTCTTCTATGATAAGTGTAGATCTATTGAAAACTCTATATGCTTTGCTAGTAGAAGAATATCCAACAAAGATAGCTTCATAAGCCTTAGCATCAAATTTACCCAAATTATCCTTAGTATTTAAAACAAAACACTTGCATCCAAAAACTTTAAAATATGCAACATTTGATTTTCTAGAATGATACATTTCAAAAGAAGTTTTTGAAGAATTTTTGCATAAATAAATACGATTCGATATATAGCATGCGGTGTTTACGGCCTCGGCCCATAAATATTGAGGGAGGTCATACTCACTAATCATTGTCCTAGCCATCTCTTGAAGTGTTCTATTTTTCCTTTCTACAACTCTATTTTGTTGTGGAGTTCTAGGACAAGACATTTCATGCTTAATTCCTTTTTCATCACAATAAGTCATGAAGAGTTGGTTAACAAACTCACCACCTCTATCACTCCTTATTTTCAAAATCGGAAAACCTTTTTCTTTTTCAACTCTTTTTCGAAAAATCTTAAAATGAGAAAAAGTTTGATTTTTATGTTGCAAAAAGAAAACCCAAGTAAAACGGGAGAAATCATCAACCAAAACAAATGCAAATCTACTTCCATTTAAACTCTTAGTTTTAGTTGGTCCAAAAAGATCCATATGAATTAATTCTAAAGGCCTAGTTGACATGATATCCTTGATTGGTTTAAAGGAAGACTTGGTTTGTTTCCCAAGTTAGCACGCACCACAAATGCGGTCTTTCTCAAAATTCAAGTAAGGTATACCCTTCACCAATTCCTTTGAATTAATCCTAGAAATATGGTCAAAAGATGCATGTCCTAGTCTTCTATGCCAATGCCAAGAATTTTCATCAAAAGCATTCAAGCATTTAGTAGAACAATCTAAATTAAGCATGTCAATAATATAAACATTATTATCACGAAAACCGGTGAGAATACAAACATCGGATTTAACATCAAAAATCTTGCAAGAAGTATCATCAAAAACAACTTTAAGTCCACGGTCACAAAGTTGACTAATGCTAAGCAAATTATGTTTTAAATCATCTACTAAAACAACATTCTCAATAATAGGAGATGCACCAATTTGAATGTTACCTATACCGATGATAGTTCCTTTGGAGTCATCCCCGAAGGTGACGGTGCCACCTTCCATGTACCTTGATAGGGTTGTGAAGTTGTTGATGTCCCGTGTCATGTGTCTTGAACAACCACTATCAAGGTACCACCGCTCCCTACGTCTTGGAGCTTTGGTGTGTACCTACATCAAACAATTTAAGACTTGATTTTGGTACCCACATTTTCTTGGGTCCTCTAGGGTTAGTGTCATGAACCCAAACAAGATTATTTGTTCTATTTAGTTGATCATAGCAAAACTTAGCTAAATGTCCATTTTTACCACAATATGTGCATCTATACACTCTACCATATTTAAAAGCATAGTGAGTGTGTGATTTGTGAGCATGAGAAACTTTAGCATGAGTGGTGTGAGCATGAGAAACTTTAGCATGAGTGGTGTGAGCATGAGAATTCTTAGCTTGTGAAGTGTTAGCATGTGAAGTGTGCTTTTTAGAAAACATGTTCTCAAGTTTCTTGGTATTAAAAGCACAATCATTTAAAACTTTTTCAAAATCATTCATTTTTGATTTAAAGGAAGAAATTTCTTGTTCATCAATAATAGGAGATTTTGCTTTACAAGAAACTTTGTAAGCATTAAATTCTTTTTGTATAGAAATGAGATTAGAAGAAATATTATCCTTTTCTTTAGAAACCATAGCAAGTTCATTCTTAAGAAAAGCAACTTCTTTTTGTAATTTTATGCATTCAAGTTTCTTGTTATCATAAGTTTCAGAAAGTTCTACAAAAGCATGCACTAGAACTTCCTTACTTACATCATCATCTTCATCATCAAGGGATTGAGGGGTTACCTTGGGTGTGTTTGCCATGAAACACATATTAGCTTGATCCACCTCCTCTTCGGACTCGCTTTCCGAATCCCACGTAGCTTTGTAAGCTTTCTTTTCCTCCGGCTTCTTTGGCTTGAAGGAGGAAGTCATTTTCTTCTTGAACTCCGGACAATCCGCCATGATATGTCCGGGTTTGCGGCAATTGTAGCATATGATCCTCCGCTCCTCTTTGCCTTCAAATTTTCTCCAGAAGTTGAGCTTGTTCTTCCGGTACATCCTCTTGACGTTGCGCACAAGTAGAGTAAGCTCCTCATCTTCTTCTTCGTCATCTTCATCGTCATCATTGGTGGATGAAGTCTTGAAGGCTATGGATTTCTTCCTTGAAGTAGTGGCCTCTTCTCTTGCCTTCTTCTCCATCTCATTGGTCTTTAGGTTCCCAATGAGACTAATGAGGTCCATCTCGTCCTTGTCGTTCAACTCCTTCAAGGTGGTGGCCTTGATCTCCCATGATGAAGGAAGAGCCCGAATTACTTTCCGCACCTTTTGATCGTTGGAGATGTCATCACCTAAGGAAGAAAGACCATTAGTGATTTTAGTAAACCTTGTAGCCATACTATCAATAGACTCATCATCAAGCATTTTAAATGACTCATATTGGGACCTCAAGAGATCTATCTTAGCTCTCTTGACTTGTGAAGTCCCCTCGTGTGTGACCAATAAGTGTTGCCAAATCTCATAGGCGGATTGGCAATGAATTACCCGTGTAAGGTCATCCTCATTCAAGGCGGTTAATAGGGAGTTTTGGGCCTTGGAGTTAGCCTCATATAGTTTAAAGTCAAGGTCGGTCCAAGTGCTCTCATCACCATCGGGTGCTTCATAGGGTTTGGTCAAGGACTTGGCTACTAAGTGATTATGTACTAAAAAGGGTGTACTAATTATGTAGTAAATGTGTTTGATGTACCCTTTCTTGTCTCCGCTATAGCATAGAGCTATACCGAGTCAGATCTCAGGGAGAGCTAGCGATAGAAGCTTTCACGATACTTGTGAGGAATTCAAACGAGACTTCTTCTTTGTGTAAAAGAATAAAGAATCAAAAGAAAAGCAAATGAAAGAATTGGTGGCTATGTTCATGTGGAAATAGGGAGAAAATCAAGATTGAGGTTGGATTGTGACTAACAACTAAAAAGAAATCAAAAACAAGAAAACTTGGAATGTAAGAAATCCATGACTAGCTAACCTTGCTATCTTGCTAAACTAACTAAACTCCGTGATAGTGATGCGTGCCTCATGTTAATTCATTGGCATGGATATGTCTTGCATGTGATCTAATTACTTTCTCACTATGATGATGGGGATCATTCTTGGACTTGACTTGTAGCCTCCATAGATGGTCATCGGCCTACAAGATGGACTTTCACTAATGGAATCACAAGAGATACACTCAAGGGATGCAAATGAAGAACATACAACATACACTAATGGAAGTAGTGAAGTTATACATCAAATAGCATATTGGTGCTCCATCTCCATGTTCCATCAAGACACTAGTTCGAAGACTAGGCTCCAAGTGAGGCACACATGAATCATATGGAGAGTTACAACAAGATACTTGCCAAGAAATGAAAAGAAACCCATCGGAGAAGAGAAGACCATACAAATTGCAAGATTAAGTAAAGCAATCACCCATGAGATAGTAGCTAGCAAGAGTAGTGGTTAACTAGTACATGGAAGAAAAATCTAGCTACTAGCCATTACCAAAGCAAAACAAAGCATGATTAAATTGCTAGAAAGTAAAGCAAGTAAAGAGAAAGGAAACAAACTAGAATCAAGCTCAAGTAGATATGTAGAGAATGGATCAATCCTTGTATAGCTCCAAGTTGTCACTCCTTGTTAATACAAGCTCTCTCTCTCATACAAATCTCTCTTGCAATGAAATCTAGGGAGGAGAAGATCCTAGAGAGAACTAAAATCCTAAAGAAAACCTAAGAAAATTACAATCTATTCACTAATCTCTCTCTCTTCTCTGATCAGTCTTTTCTCGCAGGTACAAATGAAGTATTTATAGGAGAACTGAGAAGCTTCCAGAGAGTAGTCTGTTGCCACAAAATCCGGGGATCTAACGGCCCAGGATTGCCGCGCCCATGCCGCGGGCCGCGGCAATCTCGTGGCCGTTGGATCTGATCTTTTGGTTGGAGATTGGTTGAGAAGTGGTTATCCACGTGGCATGGTTAGTTTCTTAGTTTGTTGCGAGGATCTCTCTGGATCTGGTTTGAGATTTGACTTTATCTTGAATCTTTAACTAATCACCTTGATTATTGCTAATTAAGGTAATTAATTACTTTATCTCCTTTTGAATATGTACCTGCAAATAAGTAGAGAAGAGGATTAAAAATCACTTATTTATTTGTATTATGCATGGGGAATATGATGTATAATATGCAATATTGTGTACTAATCACACCCCCACACTTATTCGTTTGCTCGTCCCGAGCAAAACAAAGAAAGAAAATCTAAACTACCAATTTTATTACACCACTTTCGCAGGTGACGCGATTGCACTGAGCTTGTGCAACAAGCCGTTAAACCTCTAGGTTACCCTAGAGGAGGAGTGTTGTCTCCTGAGGGTTTTCAGCGGATTACACCCACAAAATCCATAAAGAAAGAAGACAAATGTTAGTATTTTGAAAACGCATTTTGAATAAGAGACATGTTTACGAACTATTTTTGCAAAAATATAAGTGATCCTAGGTCATAAGTCCACCTATAATTATTCTTCCTTAAACTTAGTCTCCATGCAAGATCTTGTTTTTAATTAAGGTAAGAGTTCAAAATTGGATTGAATATTTTATCTTTCATAAAAGACCTAGATAGTATGCACACCGTGTAAGTGAAGATTTCTGGGATTTCAACTCCAACCATAAAGCCATTTATTTATTAATATATATATTTTTTTTCTTTTTTTTCTTTTTTTCATCCCTTAGTTTTCTTAGGCTTTCTAGTTCACCCATGTAGCGAGCCTTTAACCGATGACTCCCAAACCAGATGGTTTTAGGGCACCAGATGAGAAAACATCCCTCGGGTTTAAGGTCTCAAGTGAAAAAGGCCACAAAACTAAAGGGGATTATTTATATGATCACCGTTAGGCGTGAATAATCATGCTTCTTGAGGCACAATTATCCAGCTTAATAAGTGAGATCACTGTTAGGCGTGAGTCATTATGCTTCTTGAGGCACAATTTCCCAGCTTAATAGGTGATTTTTTATTTATATATATTTTTTTTCTCTTTTTTTTTTTTTATTTTATATATATGGCATTTTTGGTCTTTGTATCCTTCCCAAGAAATGTGTAAGTGTGTAGTGCATATTTATCTAAGGCAAAAATTCAAGATAAGAATATCTCACCAATTTTACTTACTTAGCCTATAATTTCCAACAAGATCTATTACTTCAACTAGATTTAAGATATCATAATTAAGGCTTTCTTAATCTCTAAGATACATCTTAATTTTCTTAAAAATAAATCAAAACTTTGTCACTTATTTCAAAAAGTTTTTATTTTTATTTTTTTATTTTCTTTATTATTCTAAAAGAAGTGTAAAAGAAAGAAGAACTAAAAACTCTAAGTTAGTAAACCCTCCCCCACACTTATTTCATGCATTGTCCTCAATGCATCATGAAATATGTATGCATGAAACAAAATGGAAGGAAAGGAATTTTTATTTACAAAAAAAAAAAAAAATTATTTACAAGGAATATACAAGTGTAACTCTTACCTGGGTTTTTGGTCGCTTCCCTCTAGCCCGTTTCCCATCGTTCCAATGTGTTCTCTTTCTTGAGCTCCATTGGGAAACGGTCTGAATTATTCTTACCCTAGGTGATTCCAGTTTCAATTTGTTATTATGTTCATCCATACCCATTCCACCACATCCTTCACAAACAAAGTCCTTATCCTCACTCACACTCAGAATCTCATCACTTCCAATGTTCAGAAATTTCAGCTCTTCTCCATATAATTCTTCAAAACTCACATCAACATCCGGAAGTGGACAATCAGCTAATTCACCCCGAGTGGACTCATCTAAACACATGATTTCATCAGCAAACAAGTCTTCAAAGGATATATCAATTGGAGGTTCTTGAAGAGAATCACAGAATTGTGACTCATCTTTTAAATCCTCACAATTGTCCTCAATAAAGCTAACCTCAAATGTTTCATCTTTTGTTTTGTGAGGCTGTGTGTGGAAGACATTGTGTTCATGTGTCATGTTACCAAAAGTTAACCGCATTGATCCATTCCGGCAATTAATGATTGCATTTGCAGTAGCCAGAATGGTCGACCCAGAATGACAGGAATTTGTGCCCTTTGATTGGAATTTGAGACTGGTTTTGTTTCAAGGACAACAAAGTCAACTGGATAAAAGAATTCTCCAACTTTGACAAGGACATCTTGAACTACCCCCTTGGGTTTAGTAACAGAGCGATCAGCCAATTGAATATTCATTTGGGTCGGGAGAAGATCACCTAACCCCAATTGTTGGTACACAGAGAAAGGCAGGAGATTGATGCTGGCCCCCAAATCAAGAAGTGCCCTATTTATTGTAGTCTGTCCTATGATGCATGAAATGGTGGGGCTCCCTGGGTCTTTGTATTTAACAGGAATAGGACCAGTGAGCAACTCAGTGATGGATGATGCTAGGAAGACTTTTTAGGGACTTGGGTCTTTCTCTTCTTGGTGCACATTTCCTTCAAAAATTTGGCATATGAAGGCACTTGTTGAATGGCATCTAGAAGAGGGACATTGATTTGGACCTTATTGAATGTTTCTTTTATTTTCTCCATGTGAGCATTTGACTTGTTATTTCTCAACCTATTTGGGTATGGAACAATAGGCTTGTATGTATGCTCATCTACCTTTTCTTCACCCTTGGCCTTGGAAGTGGATGGCTCTGAACTAGAGGATGGTTTGTCAAAAGTTGGTGACATTGGGACATGAGGAGTTTGCTTTGGTACTGGATGAGATTGTGGACTAGAAACCTTATTGTCAATTTGTTTACCAGATCTCAGGGTGTGAATGGCATGACAGTGACTGGGTCCTGAATTTTCAACTTTGGGATTTAGCAATGGCTGGCTTGGGAACATTCCTTTTTGATTCTCAGCCAATTGCTTGATCTGGACCTTCATTTCTTTCAACTCCTGCTGCTGGTTCTTTGTTAAGGTTTCTATCATTTGTTTCAACTCAGATATCTCAGAATTATCTTGGGGTGGATGTTGAGGATATGGAGATTGGAACTGTGATTGGTAATATGGTGGTGGATTCTGATAAGATTGATATGACTGTGGTGGACTTTGAGATGGATGAACATACAGTGAATTCTGACTGAAACTGGATGGATGAAACTGAGCATTGTTTGGATATGGAAGTGGTGGCATATGATGCTCAGGACCAGACTGACTCCATGGAAAATTTGGATGGTTCTGCCATCCTGAATTGTAAGTATTGGAGTATGGATGATTATTAGGTCTGGTGAATGCTGCATTCATGTTCTCCTGAAATGGGGGCTGATACAATGGACACTCCTCAACAACATGGCTAAGGTCATGACAATTGGTGCAACCTGGTCTAATCAAAGGCAATGGGTTGACCTGGTTGACCACAGAATTCCCTTTTGACTCAAGCAACTCCATCCTCTTCATTAATTGTGTGATCTTGGTTTCTGCATCTAGAGAGGATTCTTTGGAGTGTGTACCAGTTCTGGAAGTGGTGGGAGTCGGTTTATCAGGGCATGACTCCCACTGAATGGTTTTCTCAGCTAGGGTTTCAAAGAGATCCCACCCCTGATGTTCATCTTTTTTCAAGAATTCCCCTTGGCACATGGATTCTAAAAGAGTTTTCGTTTGGTAATCTAATCCATCATAGATAATCTGGCATAGACGCCATTTCTCTATGCCGTGATGGGGACATAGGGCAAGGAGGTCTTTGAAACGCTCAAGATACTTCCAGAAAGGTTCATTTGGGTCCTGCTTGAATTGCATTATGTTTTTTCTCATGAGGGCTGTTTTGTGGATAGAATAGAATTTCCTAAGAAAGACCTTAACAAAATCATCCCATGAAGATATGGAACTGACTGGAAGATTATAAAGCCATTTCTTAGCTAAGTCCTTAAGTGCAAACGGTATAAACCGTAACCTAACAGCATCCTCAGACAGTTGGGAGATTCTCATCATTTGGCATACCTCTTCAAACTCACGAATGAAGAGGTACGCGTCCTCAGACTCTAGACCATGGAAATGGGGAAGTGTATTAATGAATTGTGGTTTCAGCTCAAAATGATTTCCATTAGGCTCGGGGAGAAGAATGCATGAAGGAATGGAGGTGCGAATCGGATAAAATCGATCTTGAAGTGAGACGTTGTTGGTCATGATGTAGTGATTGTGGAAGTGTAAGTGTAGAAAGAATTAGGATCACAATACCACTATTGTATATACAATCACAAACAACGTGCACCGATCACACCAGCGAAAAAGAAAAATAACAAACAAACAAAAGAAAAAATCAATCCAAGCTTGTCTAGGGTTTCTGGTCCTAGGTGACTCCTAAATAGACTGTCCACAGGGGGTTTGGTGCAGACGGTGACTATAAGCAAATCAGCCAGGGAAGGGTAAAGTCGTTGGGAGGTTGTCCGTCCGAAGACGTTCCTTAATTAAGTAACCAACAACCTTCGGGCTTTCGGCCCTTAACCCCTTTCCTAGACACCGATTTTACGAAAGTCACTTTCCAACACTTTTCCCCCTTAGGATAATCTCCTAAGTGAGTCCGGATGTCCCTAGGGCCAACGTCTATCAAATTTTATTTACAAGCTTAGGATTGTGAGTACGTGGGGAAAATGATTTCCGGGCTAAGGAAAGGGTAATGACCTCCCTCACCTTATCTTATTTACAGGAATTGCCCTTAGAATTAATTGTGCAAGTGTACGATATAAAAACAAACAAGGTTCACTCCAAGTAAGAAAAATCAAACAAAGAGTGAGTCCTAGTCTATATGCAATGAATCACGTACCTTGTCCCACGCACTCTTCAACAGTAAATTTAAAGAATTGAAAGACACGTGCCTAAATGCAATTGTCTAACAATTTTTAGCAATTATCAACCAATTTCTTACTGTTGAATTAATTAAACAGGTACAAGCAGGAAATGAAGTATAGAAGCAGCAGTATCTTGCAGAGCAGAAGCCCCTGCAAAAATTTTGTAAGTAGTGAACTCTAAAGTGCCGCGTTTGCGCGGCTTTTGCCGCGGGAACGCGGCACAATAGAGGGATCCTGGGCTCTGCTTTCTTGAGCAGAGGCCCAGGTCCACTTATATGATTCTGCTGTAGATAGTTTCCTGTTTTCTTCTCCTGTAACCTGCAACAGAGAAGAAATATCGTTTAGTTTCTCACTTTTAAAAATAATACCGTCGCTCTCCCCGGCAACGGCGCCAAAAATTGATTATGTACTAAAAAGGGTGTACTAATTATGTAGTAAATGTGTTTGATGTACCCTTTCTTGTCTCCGCTATAGCATAGAGCTATACCGAGTCGGATCTCAGGGAGAGCTAGCGATAGAAGCTTTCACGATACTTGTGAGGAATTCAAACGAGACTTCTTCTTTGTGTAAAAGAATAAAGAATCAAAAGAAAAGCAAATGAAAGAATTGGTGGCTATGTTCATGTGGAAATAGGGAGAAAATCAAGATTGAGGTTGGATTGTGACTAACAACTAAAAAGAAATCAAAAACAAGAAAACTTGGAATGTAAGAAATCCATGACTAGCTAACCTTGCTATCTTGCTAAACTAACTAAACTCCGTGATAGTGATGCGTGCCTCATGTTAATTCATTGGCATGGATATGTCTTGCATGTGATCTAATTACTTTCTCACTATGATGATGGGGATCATTCTTGGACTTGACTTGTAGCCTCCATAGATGGTCATCGGCCTACAAGATGGACTTTCACTAATGGAATCACAAGAGATACACTCAAGGGATGCAAATGAAGAACATACAACATACACTAATGGAAGTAGTGAAGTTATACATCAAATAGCATATTGGTGCTCCATCTCCATGTTCCATCAAGACACTAGTTCGAAGACTAGGCTCCAAGTGAGGCACACATGAATCATATGGAGAGTTACAACAAGATACTTGCCAAGAAATGAAAAGAAACCCATCGGAGAAGAGAAGACCATACAAATTGCAAGATTAAGTAAAGCAATCACCCATGAGATAGTAGCTAGCAAGAGTAGTGGTTAACTAGTACATGGAAGAAAAATCTAGCTACTAGCCATTACCAAAGCAAAACAAAGCATGATTAAATTGCTAGAAAGTAAAGCAAGTAAAGAGAAAGGAAACAAACTAGAATCAAGCTCAAGTAGATATGTAGAGAATGGATCAATCCTTGTATAGCTCCAAGTTGTCACTCCTTGTTGATACAAGCTCTCTCTCTCATACAAATCTCTCTTGCAATGAAATCTAGGGAGGAGAAGATCCTAGAGAGAACTAAAAATCCTAAAGAAAACCTAAGAAAATTACAATCTATTCACTAATCTCTCTCTCTTCTCTGATCAGTCTTTTCTCGCAGGTACAAATGAAGTATTTATAGGAGAACTGAGAAGCTTCCAGAGAGTAGTCTGTTGCCACAAAATCCGGGGATCTAACGGCCCAGGATTGCCGCGCCCATGCCGCGGGCCGCGGCAATCTCGTGGCCGTTGGATCTGATCTTTTGGTTGGAGATTGGTTGAGAAGTGGTTATCCACGTGGCATGGTTAGTTTCTTAGTTTGTTGCGAGGATCTCTCTGGATCTGGTTTGAGATTTGACTTTATCTTGAATCTTTAACTAATCACCTTGATTATTGCTAATTAAGGTAATTAATTACTTTATCTCCTTTTGAATATGTACCTGCAAATAAGTAGAGAAGAGGATTAAAAATCACTTATTTATTTGTATTATGCATGGGGAATATGATGTATAATATGCAATATTGTGTACTAATCACTAAGCTACCCAAAGATTGCAAAATATAGTCATCCTAACCTTCCAAATTGGGAAATTTAGGCCATCAAATTTAGGTGGGGATTTAATGTTGTCGGCCATGTTTACTAGTGATGAATGAATGAAATGAAAATGTTAATTAGCAAGTTTTAAGGATCTCTCTATGGATGTTAAGCCAAACCTAGAGTCCAAGCTCTGATACCAATTGAAAAGTCACCTAGAGGGGGGGGTGAATAGGTGACAATGCTAATCAAAGGGCAAATTAAAAATTTAAAGCTACAACAATTACCAATCAAGATTCACAAGATGAATGCAAGCAAGTAAATATGACAATGATTATGATGAGCAAGAATAAGAGCAAGTATAGTAAAGTAAAGAGTGCAAGAAAGTAAACCAATCGCAAACACAAGGATATGTTATCGAGGTTCGAGCACCCAGCTCTACTCCCGCCTTCCCCAGAAGGATTCTAGCTACTTCCACTATCACAAAGAATAATTACAACCGGAGTACCCAACTCCACAATTACAATCACAAGAATCTCTGAGTAGTCACAAGACCACAAACTCTCTCTTTCAAAAATCTCTTCCCTTACAAAGGTCCTTAAAGAATAATGAGTAGAATTGAAGCTCTTTTGTGTGTAAGGAAAAGAAATTGAAATCAGAGAAAATCTTTTGAAAACCCTTCAGAAAATTGAGAGAATTTAGCACAAAAACCAAGAACTTTTGAAAGCCTTAAACTTTTGAATTTTGTAGCAATAATTGTTGTAACAAATCTCTCCCCAAATACCCCTATTTATAGGAGAGGGCTAGGGTTTAGGGATAAAACATAATTACTGAAGTTTAGGAGGCAATTAGTTCAGAATATATTAATTAAACTAATTTTAAACACAAAAAGACAAAAATAAACAGCTCTTTAAAAACTGCCCGTTACTGTTCAACGGCTAGCTCGGTCGACCGGTGCGGTCGACCGTTAGTTCAAATTTTGACCGTTACAGGCATTCGGTCGACCGACCCGGTCGACCGGAAAAAACCAGAGAGCAAAAACTATAGTCCGGTCGACCGTGTCGGTCGACCGACAGACATGCACACGGATACGTGCATCTGCCAGAACCTCGATCGACTGGGACGGTCGACCGGTATAGCCTGACACAGATTCGGTCGACCGGCCGGTCGACCGGAACTGGTCAAAAATCAGACTTCGAAGGAATTTAAGAAAAGATTAAGATTTTGATAAAAATACTTTTGAACAGGGATTAGTATAAAACACAAATATATATCTGTAGGCAAAATCTTGTATGCAAAATATTTTTGTATAAATTATAGGAAAACATTTTGGATTGAACATGTGCGCAAAAACGTGTGTGATAGAGCTTCAAACCTATCCACTATTCTTTAACAAACTTCTAAACTATAAAACTAAAAAAATAAAGTATGCATAGCAATCTTCACAATCTTTGAGCCATGCTATCCTTGCTAGAGCCTTCTTCTTCTATGATCCTTCCTTGATGTGCACTATGCCTTCATAGCTTCATGAACCTAGAAGATGTTGCAATAGCAAGTAATGACCTCCAAAATTTGTACAAACCTGAAACTCATCTTAATAAACTTATTAGTACCAAATAGCTCATATTTGGTTTGTCATCATCAAAACCAAAAACAAATGGAGAGCGTAACCTTTTGGGCCAACAATATCAACAAGCTCTCATAAAAACTTTCTTGGACAAGGCCTTCTCTGAGTAAGTTAATTAATTTTGTTTTAAATCATATCAAACACTATTAGATATTTATATAAGAACAATATAATTCTTAACTTTGTTTTGAATATCTTGCAGTTCTACTGCATATCAGGATACCGACAATGGATTCATTGTTGCGAAAAATGACATTGAGGATCTGATGTTCAGTAGAGAGTTAGATGCGAATATAACTCATTTCTACATGAAGCATCTAGAGAAAAGAGGAGGATTAAAAAGTATATTCTTTCGGAGTGAAGCTTGGGTAAACATCTATTTTCTCCTTTATGGTTAATTGAAATATCATTTTCCTAATTAATTTATTGAATTAAATTTTTGAACGTTAAATATTCTACTAGTAGTCTTTATTGCTGAAAAGGCATAACGAATGTACTGCGACGAAGGTCGCAGTATTTGATTAAATTAATCCCCACGAATATCAATTTAGTAATGAAGGTTACGACTTTGGTCGCAGTTGCTGGCGGCGGTCATAATCAATAACAACACTGCGAACTTGATCGCTATGCATGTTAATATAAAAGACCGGTAGCTAACGAATTTACTGCGACCTAGGTCGCAATTGATGATTAAATTAATCACCACGAATATCATTTTAGTAATGAAAGGATGCGACCTAGATCGCAGTTGCTGACAATCTTAATCAATAACAACACTGTGACCTTAGTCGCAGCATATATTAATATGAAAGACGGGGTTCATAAGAAATGCTTAAAAATTAAACATGGATACCGGTGATGGCGTTCAAGGTCGCAGCGTAAAGTATGTTAATCAAAAAGCACTGCGATCATGATCGCAGTCTGTTGTCTTGTCGTAATAACATCTGTTTAGTATAATGTTTTTTATATTTTGAATTCATTTTGGAATTTATTTTTTTGTTGTTCACAGCACGGTGTTGTATCTAAAAGTAGAGATCTTGAAGATTATTTCATCAAGCAGCTGTTGAAAAACTGGATAGTTGATGTGCAGTACATGTTCTTCCCGATCAATCACAAACACAGTGCCAACGATCCCGGATTTCACTGGACCTTGTTGGTATTTGATTTTCATACAGAAGAGTGAATTTTTTACAACTCTTTGGTTCCAGCTGAAAAATCAAGTAGTACATTAAAGCTTTATCAAAGAGATGCAAGAATAATGGTGAATTGAATTTTAATATTTTGATTACTGAATACTTGCATTTAATTTGATTAATACTGATATTTTTTTCTATTGACAATGTAGAAAGAAAGGTTATTACAGATTTTTAAAATTGATTTCAATAAATTAATGAAAAAAGCAAATATAAAATATACAAGATGCCCCCAACAAGCAAACAGGTATTTAATTTTTTGGTGACGTTTATCTATCATATTTCCTACTTTTTTTTTTAGTACAGAAATCTAATTTCGTTTAATGATTACTCTGTACAATTTTCAGTGTTGATTGCGCTGTATATGTATGCAAGTACATGGAAAGTATAATATTTGGTAGTCCATCAGCTATTGATACTGTTACGGCTGCCGATGTACAGAGACTAAGAAGTGAGCTTGCATACATGATACTTGCAGACACAGAGAAAAGTTGGGATGAAGAAATAGAAATTATAAGAAGGATGGTATTTGAAGACTGACAGTTGACAATTCATTGACGTACCTCAATTTTTATTTATAAATGTAAAAATAAATGCAATTCATTGATCTGTTTGTTTTATTAATTTAATTTATAAACAATTTTATACATTTATTTATTATGAAATTCAGTGAGATTTCTTTAATTCCAATCTACTTCTGTTACACAGTGCAATTTACTAATTCGTATTGATATTATAAACAAACATGAGTTCAGAAAGTTGTACTGCGACCAAAGTCGCAGTCATGAACTGTTTGAGTTACATCCTGTCCTTATATTGTGATACTGTAATCGAGACAGCGATCGCGGTCGCAGTTACTGAATCATTTATCAGATCCAAATGCGACTCTGGTCGCACTTCCATAATCGAGAGACAAAGCTTTTGTACACATAGCCCTTTATATATGTTTTAATTTAATTAACTTCATTAATTTATGTTATCGTAAACATAATCCTTCCTGCATTTTTCTACCATAAGATATTAAAACAATAATAATCTTCACGTGTTCAAAGTACAAAGTAACTTGATGTAAGAATGTAGTAACTTTTTAACTGTTTTAGAGAACTGAACAGTCACCTGGAAAGTATACAATTTATAGGGAAAGGGCAGAAAATAAATTTGGGACATGTTCACGTCGTTTGAGAGCTTAAACCTTTTGGAATTCTGGGATTAAAAATATATAAAGGGTCATCATTACAGGATTATAAACATACTAAATAGATTTTGCTCAAATTCGTTTCTTTCAATATTCGGAAACAGATTCAAAAATGTCTTCTCCACCGTCTTCACCGGAAAGAAGCCAATCATCTAATGATAATTGGATGTATAGTTCTGAATCGATCCCTCGCTACGGGTCAGAGGATGAGCTTGATACGGACGAACCATTCTGGGAGTTCATTGATGAACCAAAATACTGGCATGAAGAGGAAGAAAGCGAAGAGGAGATTGTTGGCAAAGAGGCGGAAGAGACGGAAAGCGATGCGGAAGACGACCACAGTCATAATATTGAGGACGAATCTGATTATGATGGTGATGACGAAGACGAATGATTAGAACTTTAAAATTTGTATTTCGATTTTTTATAAATATATAAGCCTATTTTCTAATGTTAATTGTGTTCTTTATAATTTTTACTACTTAATCTTGGTTGAAATGTTGTACCTTTGTCACAAATTTAATTCATGTGGTTGATCGAAATGGATGTTAAAATTAAAATATATATATATATCGTCAGCCAACTGCGACTCTGGTCGCAGTCATGAAACTGGTGTAGACATCCAGACAGAACGTTCAAATGGGCAAATATGAACATGCGATCATGGTCGCAGTGTTACTTTATGTTCAGTGGACTGAAGCACAACATAGAGCGAAAATGTCGAAATGGAAGTTAAAAAATAAATATATATATCGTCAGCCAACTGCGACTCTGGTCGCAGTCATGAAACTAGTGTAGATATCCAGACAGAACGTTCAAATGGGCAAATATGAACTTGCGATCATGATCGCAGTGTTACTTTATGTTCAGTGGACTGAAGCACAACATAGGGCGAAAATGTTGAAATGGAAGTTAAAAAATAAAAAATATATATATATCGTCAGCTAACTGCGACTCTGGTCGCAGACATGAAACTGGTGTAGACATCCAGACAGAACGTTCAAATGCGCAAATATGAACATATGATCATGGTCGCAGTGTTACTTTATGTTCAGTGGACTGAATCACAACATAGGGCGACAATGTCGAAATAGAAGTTAAAAATAAAAATATATATATATTGTCAGCTAACTGCGACTCTGGTCGTAGTCATGAAACTGGTGTAGACATCCAGACAGAACGTTCAAATGGGAAAATATGAACATGCGATCATGGTCGCAGTATTTTTTATGTTCAATGGACTAAAGCACAACATAGGGCGAAAATGTCGAAATGGAAGTTAAAATTAAATGAAAAAGGGAACGCTGCGATTATTGTCGAAGACAGAAAAAAATAACATCAGCCAACTGCGACTCTGGTCGCAGTCGTAGAACTGTTGTAGATTACGAGAAAGTCAATATTCAAATGTGCAAATATGGATGCGACCATGGTCGCAGTATTACTTTATGTTCAGTGGAATAAAGAAGAACATAGGGCAAAATTGTCGAAATTATATTTGTGCGGAAAATTTTAATTATATTCAGATGTTATAATAATATACCAAGAGACGGGGGCAATTTTAAAAGCAACAAACCAATTTCCCCGGCATAGAAGCACTGCGACCACGGTCGCAATTATCCTCATACACTGCTTATATTTGCGACCAAAGTCGCTGTCTACGTTAAAGTAACTAAAAGGTAAACTATATAGGCCAAGTTTGTAACAGTGAAACTCTAAAGTACAACTACTTACAAAAAAGTACAGCAAAAGTGAAAAATGATATTAAAATCTACTTATAATGACACGCCAGTGGCAGCATGCGACATGTATCTCTCTGCACTGTGCGACCCTGGTCGCAGTTCATGACTGAAACTGTCAAAATGAACACTTTATTCCTTCTAGGTGGACGCAACCCGAACCTACTTCTTCTGCCATTAAAAGGAAAAGTAAGAATTTTAAACATAAATCATTAGAAAGAACTGTATAACAGGTTTAATTTAATTCCAGTAATGGACAACCAGTCCTATAATGGCCCAGCTCTTGACAGTTACCACATCTTCGATGCTTCACTTCCTTCTGATATAGAGAATCTTCAAAACCAGACTTAAGCCTGGATGCAGCTCTAGGCCCCCCTTGGTTGGTACAGGACTAATTGGATCACGTATATTCAATTCTTCACCATCTCGCAGAACGACGACGGATCCACTGGAGCCAATAGTAGTTTTAGACTGTGATGACTGATAATTTGCTGACATGGCTTTGTATTCACTAGTGGTTTCTTCAGCAAATCTTTCTAAAAATGCGTCCAACTTTGAAAGATGGATATCAGAATCGGCGACCATCCCAAGAATTGCATTAAATTTTGAGCGAAGTGTCCACAATCTAGCCGTCCGTGGAGTGCCTTGACTGGGAAAAGGCCTGATGCCATTTTCAATTGAAACATTTTTATAACGAGCATTCAACCTCAATCTCTGAAGTATATATGATTCTGGTATATGCGTAACGTGATTGCGCCACAAAATACACAGAATATGTTTACAATGGATACCCTCTGTTTCAAATAATAAGCAACTACAAGACACATGAAGTTCCTCAGTCTTCTCATAACTGACCTTTTCCCAGCTGTCTTTTAATTCTAAAAAATTACCAACCAGATATTTTGATCCAGGTCCGTCGTGTTCCAACTCTTCTGAAAACAGTATCGTTACAACTGCCAATTCCTTTTGGAATAACTGAAAAATCTTCGGGGTGTTCAACTTTGAAACCTGTATCTCATATGGATTCGATGTACAGTTGGGCACAGAATCAAACCCCGAAAATCTTGTTGAGATTCAGAACTACGACAGGCAGTAACAGCTTTATCATATTGGTGAACAAATTTCACTAGTTTCGTGTTTGCATTAACAAAACTATCAAAGAAAGAATTAATACTCTCGGACCTCTGGCTGGTTGTCATTCCAGCACAGAAAACATCCTTGAGATATGCATTAACCCAGTGTCCACGCAGTCTGTGCATCTTCAACAACCAACTGTCTTCTTCTTCTTCTAAATGATATTTTTCATTCATCAGACGCCATCGCTCCTCGCATGTGCTTATATCACGGGAGGTGTACCAATGATGGAATTCAGAGACCATATCTTCTCCATACTTGTTTGTCATCGGGATTTGTTACTCGGCAATATGCTTCCGTACATGCCAGAAACAGTACCGGTACCGAGTAGTTGGAAAAACAATCTTGATGGCATCACCAATCTGGGCATCCTGATCAGTAATAATCAACTTAGGTGTAACTCCATGCATGCACTTGAGCCATTTTTGGAATAGCCACACAAACGTATCCCTCTGCTCATCAGCAAGCAATGCACAGCCAAACAAAATTGACTGCCGATGATGATTTACTCCAGTGAATGGAGCAAATGGCAAGCTCAAGTGATTAGTCCTGTATGTTGTGTCAAAAACAATCACATCACAGAACCTCAAATACGAGGAAATAGCTCTTCCATCAGCCCAAAAAATGCTTCTAAGTGTGCCCGCATTATCAACTTCACTTGCAAAGAAAAATTCTGGATCGGTCCCGGCTTTCTCTTGGAAATATTTGATGATCGAAATAAACTCATGGCCAATGTTATTTTTACGTTGACGAGTAAAATCAATAACTTGTTGCGGGCTTACTTCTTCACAACCTTCTCCCTGGCTTATTGCATTCACAACACGGGAAATATTTGAAGGGCGCATTCCCACATCAACCAAATTGCTTATAATGCTTCTGCTAATCTTTGATTGATGAGTCTGGTGAGAGTAATGGTGATGTACCTTATCCGGGCTTGACAATTCATGTGAATGAGAATTAACAAATTTGGTGACAACCCAATATCTTCCGTCAAATAAAAAACGAAGACGAACATGCATCTCAGCAGGACACGCTACTCTAGTGTCAATTCGACGGTGCACTGTAAGTCCCTCTTATCTTTTGTCACACAACTTCTTCACACCTTCCTTGTTGCAGCAAAATTTTCTGCAAATAATTTCATAAGGAGGCCTCCGTGACTTATCTATTCCTTTTCTTCTCACGCCAAAACCTCTGTTCCTTGCATAAGAATTGTAGAAATTGTATGCTTTCACATCCATGAAAAACTGTTTCCCTAAAAAAATATTTAAGCTTCCAGACATTTCTCCATGTGCATTCAGATCCTACAAAAACAAATTGACGAACTACATAAATATAAATAATTTTTAAATATTACACGTCTAAACTTTAATTACTAAAACTGCGACCAAGGTCGCAGATGTAATGAAATCTATATAACTTCTTACTAAAAGACTGCGATCATAGTCGCAGTTTTCCGTATGAGAAGATTTTTTAAAAAACTGAATAATAACTGTGCAACTCTCTAATGAATATATAAAATGGATATAATTGACATAGAAACGTGTAAGAATTATAACAACAAGTAATGCGACTTAGGTCGCAGTTACAAAAATAGCTTTCACAGCCGGAGATTATTTTCATACCAAATTGCGACCGTGATCGCAGTTCTTAAACTTTAGAACAAGTGATTATTCTGTTCTGTAAAACGAATTATAGGTCGCAGTACCATATACGCTACAGAGAAAGATTCTACATTAAAGAAATTGCGGGAAAAAAATTGACACAAAAACCTGTTGATCGGCATGCAAAGATGTCAACCCTTCAATACTTTCAATATTCTGAGAGAAAGTTGAACCAAATGATATATTCTCCATAGTTAGATCAGGAGATAGAGATCGCTTACGACTGCGACCAGAATTGGCAGGGGAAGTAGACTGCTCCGACGTCGACATTAAATAAAAAGGATAAAAAACTGCTCTGAAAATCGATATTTTCAGAGAAAGCTTTATCGCAGGCTAGAAAAGGAGAACCTAAATCTGACAAAGAGCGGTAAAGAAATAGGAAAAAAATAATAATAAACAATAACCTAAATCTTATAAAGAGCGGTAAAAAAAGGGGGGAAAATAATAATAAACAATAACCTAAATCTGACAACGAGCGGTCAAAATTTGGGGGTGGGGAAATAATAATAAACAATAACGGAGCAAGTAGCTTTTACCAAGGGGTATTTAGTAATTTAACTTGTTCCTATAAGCAGGGCGCAAGTTAGTAGGGTGGCAAATATTGAGCCACGTCACCGCAGGCTGAGAGAGTCTCTCAGCCGTCAGCTGATATACATTTTTCTCATATATATATATATATATATATATATATATATATATATATATATATATATATATATATATATATATTTACAGAAATATGTAAATCAGCCGACAGCTGAGAGTCCCTCTCAGCCTGCGATGACGTGGCACATTATGAGCCACATAATTCGACAATCTAAAATGACGCCCCGCTTTTGAAAATAATTGAAATTACTAAAAGCCCCTATCGTTTATCTTTTCTTGGAATGATGTATTAGTTTTATATTCTTTATTATTTTTTTTCTCCCTTTTTATATGTCTACCTCTCTGTGTCTTCTCACGCTGTCAGATCTAGATTTTTGACTTGTAGAGAATGTCGTTCTAAAAAAGCGAGAGCGGGATCAGATATTAATTTTTAGTTACAGACCTAGATCCCCAACAACTATTTTGACAGGTTCATGTTCCCTCGGGATGTCATCTTCAATATTTTCATCGTGATTCTTCTCTTCTTCTTTTTCTTCCAAGGAAAGCCTATATGAAATTTTTCATCATCGAAAATATTGGCTATTTGATTTAAAATTTGAAAGACAAAATAAAATACACATAAATATATAACCAATCTATCAGAGATGCTACTGAAGTCGCAAGAAAAAAATTATTTTAAAAGTTGTCATTTTCATCAAGACTGCGACTTTGGTCGCATTCATAATAATAAATTTTTAGATAAAATTGAATTCTGTGACCATAGTCGCAATATGAAATTTCATCTTCAAACTATTTGTTTTACAAGACAGCGACCAAAGTCGCAGTCCAATTAAAATTTATTAATAAAAAGACTGCGACCTTGGTTGAAAAAAGGGAAAATAAGTTATGAAATACTGCAACCAAGGTCACAGTGTTATCAAACAAAATTTTTCAAAAAGACTGCTATTACATAAGACTGCGACTAATGTCGCAATCTTCGGTCGCAGTCTTCTAACCATCTTAATTACTTAACTTTCGAGACCTTGTTCACTACTTTAATTGACTCTCTCTTATTTCATGTAGCACCCCGTACTCGGGATACGTACCCAGATACGAGTCCCAAAATTTTTCGACCATATTGTTCAGTTTTCTTCCTGTATGTGTTTTTGAGTTGTGATTACTTATATTTTTGTGCATCGGATCTGGATTCTCAGATCTAGAGTAAGCCATGACCCGGACTGGGAACCCGATACAGCCAGTAGCCCGATTTGACTTCCTGGTAATCTAATTTGACCGATTTTAGTTTCAGATACTGTTTTCTAATATTTTAGACTTTTCATGATTTTCTGGAATTTTCTGAAATTTTTCTGCAAAATCTCCAAAACCGGTGTCGGTCGGCATCGTTGACTGATTCTTAGATTTTTAATTTTCAAACGGATTTGAATTTTTAGAAACGGCTTTCACAGTACTTCTTAGAATTCCATTTTCTATCTAAATACATTTTTTGAGATGTTTCTAAATTTATCAAAATTTGACCGAATCTGGTGTCGGCCGGTGTCGCCGGAAGATTTCAAGATTTTTAATTTGAAAAGTACATTAAATTTCTCGAATCCGATTTCACCGTGTATATTAGAATAATATTTTCTATTTTTGAGAATTTTTTGAAACGTTTCTGAAACAGTCAAATTTTTGCCTCATTTAAATAATAATATTTTACCGGCGATTTCTTTTCTTGCTTTTCCCTCCTCTACTCCCCTAGTTTATACTATCAAAAATTATAATAAATAAATTAGTTAATGATAAAAATTTAAACTATTTTATTTCCTTTTTTTCTTATTTTTTTTAATTTTCTTTCTTTTCTTTCTTTTTCTTTTCTTCACTTTGATCCCCCCCACAATTAGCGCCTTGATCCCTGCCAAAGCCGCCCGCAGCCGCCACCTACAGTCGTAGGGCTGCTGCCACATCCCTATCACCCCCCTAAACCATCTTTTCAGTTCCCCTCTCATCACCTATTAAACCACCACACCACCATTCAATTCAAACTAAAATCCAAAATCAAACTTCATCTCCTTCAACCAAATAACCCACTCACGCATTCACCATGGCCGCCGCCTCCACCTTCACCACCACCGTCGCCGGCCACTCCTAGGCCACCCAACCAACTCCCCAACACCTCCTCTTTACACCACCACTTCCTTCAACCTCCAACAACCTTCCTCCTCCTCCAATTTCAACAAAAACCCACCACTCTTCTTCCTTCTCTTCTCTAAAATTCACCATCCCCCCCACCAATTCCACCACTCCAACCAACCCAACATCATCTCCTCCTCCTCCTCTAACTCTCCATCACCTCCAATCATCACCACTACCACCACCACCACCATCTTCCACCACCACCAAAACAACCCAACAACAACCACAACAACAAAGCAACCACCTCCCACTCCTCCCCTTGGGCCGCGCGCGGCCCGGCTCTCCCTGGCGGTGGCGCCGCTGCCGCCAGACCGCCGGCGGTGGCCGGCCGGCCGGACACTCCACCCCCTCCATTTTCTTTCCTTCTTTCTTTCTTCTTTCTTTCTTTAATTCCCTCTTTCTTTCTTTTCATTTCTTTTCCCTTTCTTTTCCCTAATATAAACACTCTTTTCCCTCATTCCAAAAATACCCCTCCCCTCATTCCCTTATTACTTCACTATATTTACAACCCTACCCCCTTTCATTTTAATTCCTATTTTCCTTTTAAAAAACACCACATTTCTCTCTCTTTCTCTCTCTCTCCTTCCTACAACTTTCGCTCTCCTCTCTCTCTCCTCTCTCTTTCCCTCTTTAATATTTATATAAATATTTATATTTATATATTTTAATATACAACTACGGGCTAGTGGATTTCTCGTGCGGATCGCCGATTTCTCGGATTTTTAACCGGTATTTCACCCCGGTTTAAGGCGAGTGCTTATTATAATTTAAAAATAATTACACTTGTATTTATAACATGATATTGACATGTGGATATTTTAATATGCCTAATACTTGCTATTGTAATTTTTAGTACATGACTCCATGCTATATATGACACCGGTACTTTCCATGCTATATTTGACACATGATATCGGACACCAGTATTTGCCATATTTGACACCGACACTTGCCATGATATATTTGACACCGATATTTGTCGTGCTATATATGACACTGGTACCCGCCATGCTATATTTGACATATGATACCTGACATCGGTACTTGCCATGCTATATTTGACACTTGATATATGACACCGGTATTTGACATGCTATATTTGCCATATGATATATAACACCTGATACTTGACACCTGACACCTGGCACCTATATTACCTGGTATATCCATGATTATTATGTGACCAGACATCCGGCACTCCTGTATCTCATGAACTCCTGCACTCCTAAACTCCTGTACTCCTGAACCCCTGAAAAAGAATGACTCCTGATATTATACTTCTGGTATTATACTCCTGTTTCCGTAAGTTGAAAATTTATGGTTATACTGTATACACTTGCGGACATTATCTTTGGGCAATATATATAATAAAATACTTAACTTACACTGGGGTGAGGGAAACTCATGGAAACCGGTATGATGTCATATTTATAATGGTGATATTTCTGAAGTGTCGTGTGGGGCCCGTAATGATAAGCCCCGGAAGCTGTAGCCTGAATCTGAAGTGTCGTGTGGGGCGCGTAATGATAAATCCCCGGAAGCAGTAGCCTGAATCTGAAGTGTCGTGTGGGCGCGTAATGATAAGTCCCCGAAAGCAGTAGCCTGTACTCCTGAGCTAGTCCCGGGCAGAGACGGGACCCACTATAAATATAAGCCATCAGATTTATCAGTTTTTAAATAATAACTCGTCTTATTCATAAGTGGATGTATGTGTACCGTTAGCACATACAAAAGCATATGAATCGGATGAATAACATAAAACAACCAAACAGTAATAATGTTAGGAACGTGTGATATTTGGTCTCTCCTTTGTTCGGGTCCTGGTACTCACATATCAGACCCGGGTAAGTTCTACAGAGTGCAAACTCTAATATAGACTGTCGGTGATATGAGGCGCTGGTAGGGAGGCGATTGAAATATCAAACGGTACGATTATTATTATTAGATTAATTAAAATGTAACACCTTATATTCTCCAGTTACAGTATTATGCTCTGAATTGACACCCTGTTTTATAACACATGACCTCTGTGATACCATGGTTACTCCAAACACACTCTAGTTCTGTTACCTTGAGGGCAACTCAAGTTGTATGAATTCAGATAATGGTGACATCGGATATGTGGTATATAGATGAGGGTTTCCTTATTTGGATTATCCATTAGTGTATTTATCACATGTTGCCATATTTTGTCACATGTTTATGTGTACCTATGCTCTTTATACCATTTTCCATGCATGTTTTCCGATTCAGACTTACTGATATACATGTATTTACTTGATCTCGGATTTACTGTCATTTTCCTTCTATTACTTGTCATTTCCTGTACCTGCATGCCTGGATCACATCACTTGATCATGTATATGTGTGCCTGTTATGCATGCCATTTGGCTTTATAATATGTACTCGCTGGGTTGCTAATAACCCTGAATTCTCATGTCCAGATCCTGGAGTCTAGACCCTGGTGATCTTGCTGTACCTGATCAGAGTGCACAGCGGATCCTCCCGTGGTGATCGGAGTGCAGCAGAAGCTCGGACATCGCCGTAATTCTTCCTCCTAGCTTATCTCATGTTTGGCTCTCAAGGCCCTTCTTGTCGTATCGTGAGCATCTCTTAGTTTTTATTATGCACATCCCTTCATGTATTGTACTCTTGTATTTTCTACTGATGTAATATTCCTGTAATATTGTATCGCTTTCTGTGATAATCATATACTTGTACTATTCTGTTGGAATGTATATTACCACTGTGCTTCCGCCTCTGATTCTTGCTTGTACTGAAGCTTAGCGTATATACGTGAGGGTCTTTCCGACCTGCGTATATACGTCGCAGTGGCGTCCCCGTACCCGCCGGATCGGGGCGTCACATTTCATGAGAATGTGACCATGGTCGTAGTATTCTATTTAGATTACTTAATAAAAAAATATTATGATCAAGGTCGCATTGTTATCAAACAAAATATTCTCAAAGAAACTACTGTTACATAAGACTGCGACCGAAATCGCAATCTTCTAATAATCTTAATTAATTAACTTACGAGATTATTGTCACTGCTTCAATTGACTGCGACTCGTATTTCATAATACTGCGACCACGGTCGCAGTATCCTATTTAGATTAGTAAGGTCGAAAAAATACTACGACCCTAATCGAAAAAATAAAAAAAGGCTGCAATACTGCGACCAAAGGTCGCAATGTAAACCAAAAATAAACCTAAAAAATGAAAATGATATTAAAATAATTTAAATCCAAAATTTTTCTTTTTAGAAACTGCGACTTCGATTGTAGTTTCAGAAAACAAAAAATAAAATAAAATAAACTATTTCAAGTCGCAGTAATAGATTTTTATTGTGATTAAAACATCTTTCAAAAAAAATTTGAACATTAATGCGACCATGGTTGCATTCTTTTAAAATAATTTATTTTTCTAAAATTTAGTAATCAAGATCTGTAATTTTTTTATTTAAAAAACTCAAAATTTTCAGATCTGTAATTGTTTTTAGTGGAGGAACAGTTGTAACTAGGTTAAAAGTGAAACTGAGGGTATTTTAGTCATTGGGTAACAAAAAGTGGTTGAGGGTCTCCTTTTACCGCCTTAATTTTTGACTTCTCTGCGGCTAATATGAAGCCACGTCATGTCGGCTGAGAAACTCTCTCAGCTATCGGCTGAGGTATAGTAACCCTATATATATATATATATATATATATATATATTTGTGTCTTTCCAAAAAGATTTGAGCTTGAATCCTTCCCACTCAAATTCAACCCTCCGACATTTGAATACAAGATCCACTCAATTGAAGTTGATCTATATTATTTCAAGTATTTATAAACCAAAAGTCAAGCCTTTTTAATACTTTTTGCCCATCCATCACGTAGGGGAAAAGCAGACGGCATATATAGTGATTTGGTTAGTTTAATGGTATAGAACATTTGCAACATAACCAAAATTGGTTTGTGTAGGTTTTTAAATGTTTAGATCATAATGAAATGGTCAGATCGAGAATTTGTATGTATAAAGACATATATCTAACCAACTCACTACTTTGGGCCGTCCATTTTGTGTCGCTTGATGGATGGGAAAAAAGTATTAAAAACGCTTGATTTTTAGTTTATAGATACTTGAAATAATATATATCAGCTTCAAAAGAATGGATCCTGTATTCGAATGTCGGAGAGTTGAATTTGAGTAGGAAGCATTCAAATCCTTTTGGAAGGACACAAGTCTATTTATATATATACACGCACGCACGCACGCACGCACGCACGCACGCACACGCACACGCACACGCACATAGTGGTGATCCAGTGATACAGGTAGCTTAGGTGAGAAGATGAAAGGAATCACAGGAGCTGTCAAATTATCTTTTGGGTGGTTGAGATTAGTTTTTGGGTTGATTAAGTTAGTTTTGGTTGATTAATTTAGTTTTTGGGTTTTAGTTTTATTTTCTCCAAATCTAATCTCAACCACCCAAAAACAAATCCAACAGTTCTTATGCCCCTATCTCATCTTCTCACATAAGCTAGTCTTCTTACCATATCACTACTCTATATATATATATATATATATATATATATATTGCCCTCCTTGTTTTTATTTCATGTTTGATGTTTTGATTTTTTTTTCTTTTGTTTGTCCCTCGATGCTTCCTTTTATTTTTCTTTGATTCCATTCTCTCTTTAAATACTTTTTTTCTTTTTCTTCTTTGATTTTCTTCTTTAGCTTTTCTGCTATTTTTTTTATATTTCTTTTGTTCTCTTAGTTTATTCTTTCTTTTTATTTCATTCCTTGTTTAAACTTTTTTCTGATTGTTTATTTTTTAAAATTTGTGTTTTTTTATTATTTTAAAACTGGGTTATTATTTCATGATTCTTTTCCTGATTCTTTTCTTTCACTAATGTATTCTTTTTATATTTATATTGTATTCTTCATTCTTTTCTTTCAGGAATTTCCTTTTACTTTCGATTTTCTTATATTCTTTTTTCTCTCTTTTTCCAATTTTTCTTTCTTTCCTGCTCCATTCCACTTATTATTTATCCTTTGTTTAATTTTTATCAAAAATTGCTTATCTTCTTTTTTTTATATTTTCTTTCTACTTTATAAGATTCTTTTTTCTTTTACTTTGGTTCTACTTTCATTTTTTCTATTTTTTTATTATTTTCTATTATTTTTGTTTTTTTCTTATACTCTCATTTTCTTGTTCTGGATACCTTTCTACTTATTTAATTCTTTCTTTGCTTTCTAGTTTAAATTTTTTTCTTGTTTCGAATTTTTTTCCCTGTGAATTTCTACTTTTCATTTTTCACAGATACTTTTATTTTTAATTTTATTTTTTTCTATGATTCGATCATACTTTTTATTCCTTTAATTGAACTTTACAAAGTTAGTTTTTATAATATTTTATGCTTTTGTCATTCTATTTATTTTATTTATTATTATGTTCAACATTTTCTTGTTTTTCTTTTCCATTATTTCCAAATCCCCTGTTGGTTTGGTTGGTTATTTTTCTTTTTTTCTCCATTTTTAAAAAAATTTTCCTTTTCCTTTCTTTCCAATTTTCTGTAACCCCCTGATCCTTGATGTACGTATCACAGGATCAACGCTCGATAAGATGTATAACATTGATTGGACCTTCCTGGTAGTCAGATTGAGCCAATTTCAATTTTAGATATTATTTTCTAATATTTTAGATTTTTCAAAATTTTCTGAAATTTTTCAGAATTATTTTGGAAACTCTTCGAAGTCGGTGTCGACCGATACCGATAATCGGATCTATGATTTTTATTTCACAAATGGAGTTAAATTTTGGGAATCTGCTTTCATCTTGTATCTTAGAATCATATTATCTATTTCATGGTATTTTTGAAGATTTTTCTGAATTATTGCAATATCGGGTCAAACCGGTATCGCCTAGTACCGGTGAAACTTTTCAGGACTTTTAATTTACAAATTAGACTGAATTTATTCAAACCGTTTTTATATTATATCTCAGGATAATATTCTCTATTTTATGTAATTTTTGGGAACTTGTTCGGGACTAGTCGAATTTTGGACACAATTAAATAATATTAAGTTAATCGAATTTAATCCTTTTCTTTTTCTTTCCCCTCTCCCCTTCTCTGGATTTTTCCTTTTCCACCGACATTCTCAAGTCATCGCCTTTCCCTCTCTTTTTCTCCCCCCGCCTCTCTCCCACCGCCTCTCTCTTCCCTTTAAATAATTCCTCTCTCACACACACACACTCTCTCTCTCCTCTATCTCTCCTTACTTTATCTTTCCACCTCTTCGCCTGTGTTCTGCCGGCCGTCAGACCACCACCAGCGACCGGCTGGGCGGAGTCGCCACCGGCGACAAGCCGGCGCATCACTGCCCCCCCCACCGGGCGCCACCCTCTCCCCTTCTCCTACTTCTTCTTTTTTCCTCTCTTCTTCTTTTTCCTCTTCTTCTCTTTCTTCTTTCTCTTTAAAGTCTCTCTCTCTCATGCTCTGCTCCCGGAGCCACCACCGGCGGCGTCCCTTCCTCGCCGGCTGGCCTCCCTCCCTGGCCCGCGCGCAAGCAGCAACAGCAGATGCTGCTGTTGTGCACCTGTATGGGTTCACAACCCATACCGGGTGTAAACCCATTTCTTGAACCCAAACCCAACCATTTGGATAACAGGTTGGCTTATTGAATGTAAACCCTACCCGTTATCTTACCCAACCCGCATCTAAAACCTAATAAAGGTAATATGACATAAAACCCCCTGCTCAATAATGTGTATTACATGATGAACCTCATCTATTACATATTTAACCTATTTTTATTATTTTTAGTGTCCGGGTGATAACTGGAGCATCCGGAGTCCGATTTGGACGATCCTGGACCGTTGCGATCGTGAAAAAGAGAGCTACCTCCACATGGCCAGTTTGTGAGTGTTTTTATTTTATAAATTATAGTTATTCATTTGTAATCAATTGAGTGATTGCTTTAGTTAATAAATTATGGATATGGATAAATCACTATAAATGTTAATTAGTAACTTTAAGTCATCTCTTGTAATAAGAAGATGCATGTGATAGATGATTAATTAAATAAATTCTATTTTGATAAATACTGTAAGAATTTTATCTATTCCACATGTTTTAGTTATATCTATCACATCACTAGACATTGTCACTTCATGTGGTTACGCAATACTGCTATATGTACACTGATACACGCGTACTCCATTATATCGGACATTGTCACTATTACACTGTCACCATTACCGACCCAACGATACACTGGACACAGTATTGCATGTAAATATATGTTACACTACACAGGATACTATTATTTCATGTTCATGACCACTGATACATGAATACTCGGCACTGTCATCACCATCCCACGGACATTCTAATATACTGAACACAATATGTTATGTCAATACATGTTACACTAGATACCATTATTTCATGTTATTCCATGTCCATGTCTCACTTACACAGATATTGATACACTGCCACTGCTATTGTACGTTATTGAATCACCTGCACACAGATACGTTAATACAATAGAGACCATTACATGGATACTATGTATACTATTATTTCTTATTCATATCCCACTTGTACACGGATACACTAATTCACGGACTACTATCATTTCATATATTGTTATCATCGTTACATGGATGCTCGATACACAATTATGTCATGTTTACACATTACTGTTACACATACATGTATTGTTTCTATATTCTTGTCATATGGATCACTATTCATATTGCATGTCTTATTATTGCATGTATACTCCTGTATTCCTGTTGCATGATTGTTTCCCTTTACTGACATGCCCGTTACTGGATACGTAAGTTGTTGATATGCGATGTGTGAAACTAAGTGTCATGTGAATCTCAGCCACGGGGGCCACCTCTAGAATCCCGCATCTCTTGTATATCGTTTCCCGTTATCTTGTTTCCTGATATCAACAAAGCTCATATCCTATTATCGTATTATTTGTACCATGCACTGTTCTAGCACTTGATATACTGTGTAATTCATACTTGTATTATGGTATACCAGTTATTAGCACAGTCACGCCAGCGTCTGGCAGAACATGTGTGGAACTAAGTATCACACGGAGCAAAGTGCCACATCACACCTATCCGTGGTGGGGGCCACCTCTTGAATCCGTGGAGGCCACCTCTAGAATCCTCACTCCGCCTGGTGTTGGGCGACGAGAATGTCTCCGGTGCTCTTGTTATTGATATTGTTACTGACCAGACTCAGTATTCTTTTTATATTGTATTCCTATTATACGCACGGTCATGCTGGCGTCCGGTACATGGTGTGTGGAACTACACGGAACAAAGTGCCACACAGACATGGTGGGGGCCACCTCTTGAATCCGTGGGGGCCACTTCTACAATCCCACATCGCGGGGTACCGGCATGATGAAGGCATCCTCAGTGCTCTTGCTATTCAGACCCAATACCTGATACATCTAATAACCCAACAATAGTGACTTCAGGAACACTTGTTATTTGGTCACTCTCTCGTTTGGATAATGGTACCCATATGCTATGTCTGAATGGGTTCGACTGGAGTGCGAGTTCCAGTATGAACTGTCAGTGGTATGAGACACTGGAAGAGATTAATTCAAATACCAGATAGTACTGATTGTTATTATTGTATAAATAATATGTCTTACTTGATACATGTATATTATTGTTTCGTTGTACTTGTTACTGTTCCTGATACGTTATCCACGATCATGTTACATGTATACGTTGTTACATTGCTGGGTACATATTACACTTTCTGTTATAGCACACTACTCTGCATACCATGTATTGTTCTGTTCTATATATTCTTCGTGCATACACCATGCTTGTACACTCATGACACTATAATAAGATTATTCATGTTTCACAATGACACTGTCAGGTTACTATTATGGTATCCACAATCATATCACCTGTATACCTTATTACACTTCTTAATATTCGTTACACTCCATGTGATAACACACTCATGTATATGTAAACGCTGCATTTCATATATACGTTGTAGCCTTCATTACTGTATATGCACAACACAGTCGTATGGTTATGTTGCACAACACAGTCGTATGGTTATGTTGCATCCTGCACATCTGCATGTTCATTTCCATCACGTCATCACTATACAACGGTATGTATTATATAAAACTGGATATTACTATAGACATGATCTGATGATAACATGCTAGGTAGTGATAGTATTAAAATATGACATTTGTTTATTTTTACTGATTCTTACATTCCTATTATATTGTATCACTGATATAACATGTATTATATATTATTATCGTGCTTTAGTACTATAGCACATATTACTACTGCCTCCTTCATTTTACCACTCACTAGGTCGCTTTCTGACGACCATGGGTTTGCATGCCCAGGTTGGAGATCCGAGTAATCGTATTGTTAGATATTTCATTGGATTCACATGAGGCTCGTCATCGATATCATTCATATTTATCTTTATTATTTAGTCTTTAGTTCCTTATTTTCCCATATTTCTATATCTCTCATGATCACTGACCCCTTTTGCAGGTATTCTTATACTTATTTAATGCTGGAACTCTTATATATATGGAAGCTTTTTCCTGTACTGAGGCTTAGCGTACGTACGTGAGGGTATCTCCACCCTGCGTATGTACGTCGCCATAACGTCCCCGTATCCGTGGGATCGGGGCGTTACATTTTCTCTTTGTTCAAGATTTTATTTTTCCTTTTTCTTTCAGATTTCTTTCTTTTGTTTCTTTCATAATTCTTTTCTTTTTTTTCTCATTATTCATTCATTGTTTCCTTAACTCTGTCCTTATTTTCTATTCTATTTTTTATTTTCTTTTTTTTTTCATTTATTTTTCTAATCTTTCTTTTCTTTCTTCTTTGTTTTCCATTTTAATATTTTTGACTGGTTCTTTTTTTTTTTCCTTAAATTTTTTTCTTATACTTTCTTAGGATCTTTCATTTGCTACGATCCTTGTTTGTGAATCTTCCTTATTTGTAATTTAATTTTTGGGTTTAAGGGCTTCCAAAATACAACTAATTCTGTATCTGTCAAAATATATATAACTTTAAGTTAATTTTCTCAAAACTATCATAAACTTTCATAGTTTTCCCAAATAACCCATTAAACTTCTAAAATTTCAAAGTAGTACTATCGTAAATTAGTCGTATGATAAACACGTGACGTTCCTCAAAAGGTGTGCTGTCAAGATAGGGATGTAAAGGGAAACTAGTAATCTACTCTGAGTCTAATTTTGTTCCTATTGACAAATATGAATATCTATATCTGCTCCGTTTAAAATATGGATATGGACAAAGATGGCATTCAACTATCTGAATGGATATCCGAATAACTGAATACATGTTCTACATTCAAAAATATGTTTTCTGAGCATATATTTAAATATGGATACTAAGTTCGGTATCCGATCATTATCCATATTCATATTCATATTCCCTACAAGAAAACAAATGCGGATATGGTAATACTAATATTCGCTCCGTATCCAAATTGTTTACATCCCTGCTAACGTATGATAGTTTTTTGAGAGTTTTGGGAATTTTTTTTGGTAGTAATTTGATATTTTAAAATTTTAGGGAGGTTACTTGGGAAAACTATGGAAGTTTATGATAGATTTGAGAAAATCAACCCTGATTCTATGCAACCTAAAACTACCTACTTGCATCAGTTATAAGCAAACATCACTTTCCAAACATCACCAGATCTCTAGTTCAAGGCCCCTCCAGCAAATTCCATTCAAAATTTGCAGCTTAAATTCCAACAATATCTCATAGTAAGCAAATTTGGAAGTTTACACAAATTATTGGCCAAAGACCACAGTACCACACATGGAATGTTGCTTGAAGCCCTACACAGAATCTCAAAATACATTTTTGAGCCAAAAGAATCCTATAAAACATGAGAAAGGCTCTTTTTTTTGTATATATATCTCGGTTCTGATCCTGAATAGTTCAAGTCTGGAACAAAGGAGCCAGGGACACATCATGCAGGATGCCACATTCGTGCTCACTTCCGATGTACATATTCCTATAAGAAAGTTGCTACAGATTAATCTCAGCGAAGCTCGACAAGTCCTACATCACCATCCCACCATCAATGGTGAACACCTGCAAATTATGCACAAACATATCACCATCATAATTAAAAGCAACAGGAACCCAAACGATCAGGCTCTCGTGTCACACGGTCATTGGGATCCTGATATAAACCGGAGACAATTTCATTGTTATCCAAAATGAATCGATCAAGTCGGTTAATGGTACCTGTCCAGTAATGTAGCTCGCAGCAGGATTAAGAGACAAAAACTCCACCAAGCCAGCTACTTCTCCTGGTTTTCCGAACCTTCCTGCAAAGTGGCGTTATGCAAATAAGAGCTCTCAATTATTTTGAAAGGTTGATGCATGTTACATGAATGAGCAAGAAGATAAATATATTTAATAAAGGGTTTTGAACTTAGGCAAGATACGAAAATAACCAATGCAGATCATATTGATCCGAAGGTGGAAATTTTACAAATAAATCTTTTGACACAATATTTCACTTATATAATGGCAAACTATTAATTCTTCAGTAATTGAGACATTTTTTTTGTTGCTGCATTAAAAATTTCAGCAGAGAACACTAGAGTGTTGTTTTTATTTTGGTTGTTGCATAGAAAGTGATATTTGCCTACTGATGCAGGTACTCAGATTTTAAGCTACAGCCTAGACAGTCAATAGCTCATGCTTACCTAAAGGGATATTCTGCAAATATTCTTCTCAATATCTTCTCCAAGTGTCGCAGTCAAATCAGATACAATAAACCCAGGGGCAACAGCATTTACCTGAATAGGCGTTTAATCTAATCAAACTAGCTTTCAGAGACTAGTTAGAGGTTTACAAACAATTTACAAAAGCAGTAAACTCACTGTAATGTTTCTGCTTGCATATTCCTTTGCTACACTTTTGGTTAAACCAATCACTCCAGCCTTTGCAGCGCTATAATTGGCTTGACCAACGTTTCCAACAAGACCAATAACAGATGCTATATTGACAATTCTTCCCTGCACCAAATAGTAATCAAGCAGTAAAAAGAGAATCAGATATATACATAATTTTCCAAATAAGATAGCCAATATGATGTAACTGGCCAGTTCACCTTATAGCAGTGTTCTGTCAGTATCTTCTTGTCAGACATGAGGAGGGAATATGGAACCTCCGCTTTTAACTCCAGAAGGAGCATTAGTGAATATGATGTGATTAACAGGTACAGATATTAAAGTAGTTCAGAGCTTTATGTGTCTTCTAGCTATTCTGGGGCTTAGACTGAGGAAAAATGAGCCAGCTAATTTAAGGAAAATCTCATTGCGCACAATTCCACTATAGATGTATGCTCATTCAGACACGCGTGATCATTTTATTCCACTAATGGGAAACTAAACTGTCAGGTAAAATGCAAAACGCCTGTGGCTAGCAGGGGCCAAAATGAAGCCGGTCATAATAACATGGGCCACCATATATACACATCAACCACCCGAAGTAAAATCTCTTACATCTTAATTTGTATAGCCTTTTGCTTAGAAGACCTACGAAAAATAGAGATTTGCATCTACCCTGCTTGTAGGCAATTCCAATGTCTCATTTTACATGTGCAAAACATGCCAAAAAAACTAGTATATACATACTTAAACGAGGAACAGACATCAAGTTTATTGAAACAAGTGAAACGTTACTCAACACTGATTTTTTATCATCCTACATATTAGCTTAATATGAATATCAGGAATGGGAAGAAATTTTGGAACTGTTGGGACATAATTTTCTTCTCTAGTGTAATTATCACAAGTCTGCTCCCAGCTCCAAACAGACAGGCCAAACGACCAAGTCTCCTCTGCATTTAATATGCTTTAATGAGTGCCACAAAAATTATATCAATAGTCGAAAATTTACTCAAAAATGATCACACAAGCCAACTTTTATCAACATGTCAAATGAATTTGCAAGCAGAAGGCAGATACCAAATGATGAACTGTATTTCCAACACTCTTTGATTAACCCAGTCCAAGTAACTTAGATTTTCTATAGAAGTGACAGGAAAAGGAAAAATCAAACGGTAAAATAATAATACAAACTTGACCTACCTTTTTCTTTTTCGTCATTATTTTGGCTGCAGCCTGCAAAAGAATGTCTAGAAGTGAAAATAGGATACAGGCGATAGTGAAACAATTCTCTCAAATCAAAATAAATATGCACCTGCGTACAAAGGAAGACACCTGTAAGATTCAGGTCAATAACATCCTGCCATTGTGATTTCTTCATTCTTATTAGTAAAGTATCTCGTATAATTCCTGGAAGCATCACGAGTCTTGAATTATATAAAGAAAAGGAAATATATCAGGAAGCTAAAAATTAGATCTTTAATAACCTGCGTTGTTTATCAAAATATCAACAGTTCCCCATGCATCAACTGCCTGCAATTATCACAATGTTGTGATATGAGTTCAAGCAATGTAATGAAAATGCAATCATTGTTCTAGAAACTTTCAGCACTGCAGTGCTATATCCTCACAGTTTTAATCATAGATTCCACATCAGCTTCTTTTGAAACATCTCCACCAAAAGTAAGGGCTTGACCACCATAGGCCTCAATCTGCAGCCAAAAACACATGAAGGTCTTATATGCTAAAGATTAAATCTGACTCATAGTTAAGACTTAAGAGAGGAAACATGTAAACTCAGTCGAAAAGAAAAACTTACAGGGTCAACAAAGTATTTATGTAGACTAGAGGCAATATTCTAAGCTTTAGCAACAGCCATGCTACTGCAACAACATCAAC
The DNA here is from genome assembly GCA_038442645.1 of Agave tequilana. Lineage (NCBI taxonomy): Eukaryota > Viridiplantae > Streptophyta > Magnoliopsida > Asparagales > Asparagaceae > Agave > Agave tequilana. The sequence continues at coordinate 148,052 of JAVJIF010032993.1, read as the reverse complement.
AATATATTCACTTACCTCAATTCTTTGAGCCAAAAAACAATTATACTACGTAATCTCAATCTGCAAAACTTTAGTTGGATATAGCCACGACATAATTGTATAATCCAGTATACTAGAATGCTAACTGATCCTTGGGGCCACAAAGACACATTATGATGTTTGGTAGCTAATTATTACTAGTATATTGGCATGTCTGATGCACATATGCAAAATATGGATGAGACGCGACTACACGCATAAATTAATAGTAATAGATAAAAGAAAGCAAAAAAAAAGTATTTCTGTCTTCATAGTCACATGAAAAGATTATAGATGGGTAGCTGTGTAACCATTTTGACCTTAAGAGCATAACCGGATAGACGTGTATATTGGTGATTGGAAATTGTGATTATCAAGAAAGATTGACATGGCAAAGTTGCACTTTTTGTAACTTTTAGTAATTTTTAGGCTTATTTTGAGAGGGGATATCGTTAGGCCATCCAAATGAACCAATGAACACCTGAGATTTGCTATACCAAGATGTTAGTTAGGTTACCAATGTGGGCATGCCATAGTTACGAAAGCATGCATTAGATAATCAAATTAAGCTGAAATCACAAACCCCTCTTAGGGATGTGTGATGAGGACATCACGCAGTTCTTTATCTTGTCATGCCTTAGCTTATTCGGGAGATTTAGTATGTTGTTTCAGCTTTATTTGAGTTGGTATTTTAGCTTTATTTGTGTTCCTTTGTGGGCGTTTAGTACCACATCGGTTATTTCCCAGTAGTGTTCTTTTGTAAAGCCTATATAAGGCCCCCTAGACTATTGTATGGGATTAATTAATGAATGAATGATTAAAACTTTTCCTCAAATTATTTGTTAAATTCTTGAGTTCTGCTGCTCTCGAGTTTAGGGTGAGAAGCCCGTGCAAGGGGTGGAAACCCAAATCTTATCTTGTTCGCAATTTAAATTTTGGTTGTGATTTGAAGGTGATTGCGATCCAGGTGGTTTTACATCATTTTGGTATCAGAGCACCGGTTTTCAATCCCCTTCAAATTTTGGCTTTTTTCCAAATTTTCTTCCAGTCTTCAAACCCTAGATCTACATCAGCTCCAGATTTAGATCCATTCAAAAAAAAAAGATTACACTGTTTCAAAAAAAAAAAATACAGTGAAAAAAATCATCAACGAAAATCCCTGGAAAATCCAAATTCCCACTGTTCATCTCCTCTCCCTGATCACCAAATTCCGCCGCCCGTGACCATCCACGCCACTGCTGCCGTTCGCAGCCACGCCCTCCGCCGCCGCCGACAGTCCACCGTCCTCATCTCTACCCAACGACGTCATCATCGTCGTCGATCATCCTCGCCGCTGCGACTTCGCTGGGCCGACGCCGACAAAGTTTCGTCCTCACCTCTGCCCAACGAAGACGCCCTCACCGTCGATCCAGGACTACGCCGCCGCCAGCATCTCAGTCCCCGACAGAGCCGACGTCGCCCCAGGTCTCATCCACCGCCGCCGCTCGTCGTTGTCGTCATCCCTGCCCCACGCCGCCATCAAGCAGCCGCCGTAAGCTTCGTCGTCCTCGCCAAAGCATCATCGGGGCTTCATCGCCCTCACAAGAGCATCGAAGTCCTTGCCAGAAGGCTCGCCGACCTCATCTGTCGTCGGAGCTCCGCCATCTTCTTCAAGTCGCCGCCGCCGCCGCTGCTCCGTTCTGCCCTAGCCGTGAGATCGAAATAGGGAGAAGGAATTGGGTGGAAAGAGAACGGGTTGAATCCCGTTCAACCCAATCCATTTAAACTGGCGAATCGGGTCGGGTCCTTGCAAAATACCCAAACCCGACCCGCAGGGAGCTTCAAACTGAACAGATCAGGCCCAGTTTTGAACCGGGTCTGGTTCAACTCGAATTCAGACCAGACCACACCCGAGTTGACTCGTACCCGGTTCAGACCAAGTCTGGGTCAAATACAGTTCAGACCCAATTCAGTTCAGTGGCAGACCAGATCTTCCAGAGGTCGTTCAGGGCCCGTTTCAAGTCCGAATTGACCCGTTTTCGAGGCAGTGGATTCGTGACGACCAGTACTACGCGCCTACAGCAGTCTCATTCCGGTTTGAGTTACGGTCGCCTCCCCAGGTTCAGCTCAGCGCGCCAGAGTTTGTTCCTGCCCAGGTTAAAGCCTGATTGGCTCCATTCTCGAGGTGATATCATAACTTGATCTAAGTTGTTAACTGTTAATTACTTGCAACTACTACACGGATTGCTATAATTTGTTGGTAGAAATGCTATTTGCTTCGATCTAGTGGTTGCATCTTTTCATCATTTTAGGAATGTATTTTATTTACATTTAAAGCTTAAACTTTAGGGAATTTTTTTGTTTAGTGCATGCATTTAGTTTACCCGACTTTAGGGCTCTCCATTGCATCTGCTTGCTTGCTTGAGTCATCATGACTAATCAGCATGATAGGGACTCCCACTTAGACCAGCTACACAGTCTCCATCAGGGTCATATGTCCGTTCATGAGTACATTACCATATTTAAGGACTTAACCCATCACAGTGAAGTGAGAGAGCACCCTTCTGAGACTCTAACCAGGTTTATTTGGGGTTTACGGCCTAAAATAAAACGTGCTATGATTACTGGCCCCTATGACTTAGACACTGTTGAAGATGCCTTTGATGTGGCATTAAGATTGGACTTGACTTTCAAAACGCTGGTCAATGCCAAGGTCAAATGTTCTAAATGTAAGGGCTATGGACATTATAATTATCAGTGCCCCTCAGAGAGTCAACATGTTAGGCCTGTGCCCACTAATGAAGTTGATAATTCGAAGGCTGTTAAGGATGATCAAGTTTCTTCTAAAACTGTTGATATAATTGAAGACATAGCAGTTGATTCTGTCACACAGATTATTGATGAAATTCACATGTCTTGTGATAGTGTCAATGATGACGTGGACGAGACAGTTGAGCCTAATATACCCACTGTGTCTAATCAGCCATTCGAGTCTCCTTGTGTTGAACCTAATTTTATGGTCATTCCTATCAATTCATCTTTTAGGGAGTCACCTGAATTTCTTGCCAAGGTCCAGCAACTGATTTCTAATACTTCTTTCTCGGGTTGTTTAGAGTTTGTGTCCGAGTCCCGTATACCTCCATTGTTAGATGTGTGTCCTTCTAAGCATATTATATCTCTCGTTCTCCCATCGTTAGGAGCTATGCTTAGAATACTTACTGCTTTGCATCTGCCTGTTGCACCTATTGATGATATCACTAGGCTGATAGCAATTTGCAATAACACCTACAAATTTGCTGCATACCCATATAGTATTTTGCAGGAATTTATAGTTGATGATAGGGTGATGATTACGAGTCACTCTGAGGCCACGAGAAAGTTGCACGCTTGGCGTGAAGATTTCGAAATGACTCTGAAGAGGATTGCATACATTGCTTACGAGTTGGATAGCCCGTGGGATCCTGGTATCAGCTCCATTTTCAGCCAGGATGATGCACATCGCTCTACTCTCTGTTCCTTGATCGTGCTGCTATCTTCCACCACCGATCTGTCATGGAGACCAGCTCCTCCTCCGCCACCATGGTCTCGACATGATGTTCCCATGCTGCTGCCACGACCACCACCTTGGCCCGATTGAGATGTTTCGTGAGGAGAGTCCTCATTCGACAGGGTCGAGTTCCTCCCACCCCGAGGGAATTGATGAGGACATCACGCAGTTATTTATCTTTTCATGCCTTAGCTTATTTAGAGGATTTAGTGTTTTGTTTCAGCTTTATTTGAGTTGGTGTTTTAGCTTTATTTGTGTTCCTTTGTGGGCGTTTAGTACCACATCGGTTATTTCCCAGTAGTCTTCTTTTGTAAAGCCTATATAAGGCCCCCTAAACTATTGTATAAATTAATGAATGAATGAATGATTAAAACTTTTCCTCAAATTATTTGTTAAATTCTTGAGTTCTGCTGCTCTCGAGTTTAGGGTGAGAAGCCCGTGCAAGGGGTGGAAACCCAAATCTTTCTTGTTCGCAATTTAAATTTTGGTTGTGATTTGAAGGTGATTGCGATCCAGGTGGTTTTACATCAATGTGTGCTATGCATAATAAATTCTAAACACATGTAGCCTGCTCTCTTCTTTCACCTTCTTCTCCTCCCTTCTCATCACTGACTCTTACCGGATTTGCACCAAGCCCATTATATTCTCTTTCCTACTCTCTACTACATTTTCAAATTCCCCTTTCTATAAAGTTTTATAAATATATTTTTTCGATATAACTATTACCTTAAAAAGAGAACTAAAAATTGGTAGGAGGATCAAATAAGTGAGATGAAAGCTAAAAATATTAAGGGTAAAGTCAACAAAAACTCCTAACATTCTACTTTGAGCACTTTCAACACTTCTGATGTCAGAACTATAACTTCTGTTAAATTTTATTTATTCTCATTGCACAAATGTCCTAATCTTAAAAATCAGGTTCAGTTAATTCTTTCACTCATTCACTAAAAACTAAATACCTCCTATAGTTCTCCTCGATTATTCTCCGATTGTTGGTTGTTCTCGTCGTCATCAAGCCTTGAGTGTGTAGTCACTGTGATGTCTTTGTTTGGTGGCGCTGAACCACTCATGTAAACTCAAATGTGCTGAAAAATTTTGTGTTGAAAGGGGTGTCCAGTGGAACTTTAAATTTCTTAGTGGCAGTGGATTTTTTTACGTAATTATCATGGCTCTCTATTTTCTAGCTTATAATTGTATTGGCAAAGTTGCAACAATCTCAGTTTATGGAAAATACTCCTTAATTAGTCATATCTTCATGAATTGAATTGAGGCTTTTGATATAAATATGACTGCAAATGTATGGAACTGAATGTATCATAAATAAATCTTGAATGACCTATGTAGCACGGATGCTACTACAACGAAGTTGTATCAAGCTGCACACGTGTCGGACACACGTCTTGTGCGTAACTTAAGAACTTGTCACGTGTTGACATGTCGTGTCCATGTTCGTGTGTCTGTTTACGTGCAACATAGATTATGACTAGTCATTTGAATGTACTTTTTTTTGTTTGGAAGCACAAATGCATAAATTGGAAAGAAATCTTGAGTGCCTTTGGATTTGTCCAAATACTGCAACTTTTGTCTACTTATCTAAAATGAAAGCTTTGGCCAGTAATATTTTGCCAGACTTGTGTTTGTTTCCAATTGCATTGGTCCCCTCTTAGTATGGTTTTGCACGGGATTATAGAACTGATTCCCACTTAATCATGTAGCAGTTCACTATGTTCTTACAGTGGTGTAGCTTAAAATTAATGGTTAAAAGTAGAATATTGTTCTTTAGTGGTGATGTATATTTGTTCTTTCCATTATATCTTAAAGACATGGAAATTGCAAATGAGAAGTTTTGCCTCAACAACAAGGATAATAACAAGTAAATGGTTAAATTAATACACTTGTGTCAACATACAAATGACAATAGTAAGAAATTACAATTCCATGCTTCTAAAGACTACAATAAACTAAGATACATTATTGAGATTCTCCACAAAATTGTGGAATGAGGGGTGGCTGTTATAGCAAATTTCTCACGATGCTGTCCATGATGAGTCCCTCCAAAGCAACAATCCATGATGCAATTTGCCCTTAACAAGGCCCTTGGCTGATGAAATCACTACAAATTTTGGTAGGGGGTAGAATTTTCTCATAACGCCATATTTCAAGAAAGCTATGAATTCCCTCAAAGAAAAAAGTCCAAGTGATTTTGATTATTTAGACCCAGTAAAGAAGTTTTTATGGACTGATTGTTTTTCCTTTTGCTTCTAATTCTAACCTAGATTGTTTTTCCTTTTGCTTCTAATTCTAACCTATTCTACAACAATATTTGTGAGTCTTTTAATAACTATACTTAAAACTTGAGACAAGTCAGTTATTGTAATGATGGACGTGATAAGGAGAATGAACATGAAGAGGTTGACTCAGAATGCAACATCCATGTCCTTTGGCCACCGAAATGATGTCCGCAATGAAGCATGCCCAAAAGTTCAAAAGCTCTCGACAAAAGAATTAACTAAGATTTAATTGTTGAGTGCCAACCTGATCGGAGCCATCCAGTCTTCATGGAATTCATGGTTTGATGTAGAAAATCAAGGCAGAAAATAGCAGAGCAACTATCGACAACCTCCATCAGCTGTTGACAGCCGAAGTTCAGTTGTCGATAGCGGCCTCTACCCTATCGACAGACTGACTTCAACAGCCCTTCCCGAGAGTTTGGAGTCTTGGGACTATACAGTCTGTCGACAGGGCCCTTTTGCTATCGACAGGCCTGAGCGTATCAGCAGTATCTGACTCTGAACAGGATTCAGATTTCAAATTTGAATTGAACTCTAAATGGTTTTATTTTCTTTTATTTAGTTAGGTTTTCTAGTTAGAGTAGTATTCTTCTTTTATTTGCCTATACAAGGCCATTGTAACTTTGTTTTAGTATTCAACTTTTGATAATCAATAAATTAAAGTTTTTTTCTTTAAATTGCTCGTGGATTTAAGTTGTTCATCCTTTGCTCGTGGATTCGAGTGCTTTTCCTACCTGGAACTATCTTTCAGGGTTCGTTGGTGCTAAAATGAGATCTAGCCGGCACCGTCACTTCCTTGCTTGCGTCAAGTAGTGTCAGAGCTTCGGCTACTTTCTGATGATGACAAGAGACGGCAATAGATTGTAAGGTATTTCCACAAGGATTGGCACTATTAAAGGAAAAATTCGGCTATCAACTCAACCTTGGACAGCATAGCCCAAGAGCTCAAGATCTTGTCTCTCAAGATCAATGATCAAAGTCTGACCGATGGTATGTATCGAAGAGGACAGGTATCACCCATCAACTAATCTTCCTCCACCACCTCCACCCTCACACCAACCACATCAACCACTATCATATCACCCATCAACTAATCTTCCTCCACCACCTCCACCCTCGCATCCACTACAGCAACTACCATCTCAACCACCACTAATATACACCCTTACATCCATCAATGAATCTACAACTTGTGTTGTCTAGAAATTGCAGTGCAACCAAAAGACCCCGGCACTATGCAGCGACATCAAATCTTTTATTCAAGATGTTCGGTCAAGAACAAGCTATGCAACCTCATCATTGACAACGAAAGCTGCGAGAACATGGTGTCTAGAGCGCTTATAAATCACTTGAAGTTAGAGACGGAACCACACCCTCATCCTTACACCATTGGTTAGACCAAGAAGGGCCCCTCCATCAAGGTAACAGATTTATGTCATGATCCTATTTCAATTGGCAAATATTATCAAGATATTGTTGCTTGTGATGTGATTGACATGGACGCATGTCATATTCTTTTGAGGAGACCATAGTAACACGATGTTGATGCTACCCATAAAGGTAAACAGAACATTTATATATTCGATTGGAAGGAAGAGTTCATGAGATCAATTCCATCTGTTCCAAATTCTACAAAAAAGGAGCCTAAATTCGTATCCATATGCAATCGAGGCTAATTTTTTGGAATCGAAGGAAACGAAGCAAATATTTGCTTTAGTGGTCAAGGAAAAAGTTACTCCACCCACTAAAATTTGTGAGAATATGAGACCATTCTTGAAAGAGTTTAAAGGAGTTGTACACGATGAGCTTCCGGAAGGATTACCACCCATGAGAGATATCCAACATCATATTCCGAAAGTAAGTCTACCTAAGCATCCACACTACCGGATGAATCCCAAGAAGAGTGAAATTCTAAAAGAGAAGGTTCGATTGAAGTTTGAGAAAATTAATAGTATAAAGCGACAGCTAATAAGAAAAGGCGGGAGAAACTCTTTAAGAGATGGCATTGTCCAAATCATTCAATATGGCGGATCTCTATGAACATCACCTACCAAGCAGATATATCCAGATTATAACTCGATGACGAGTTCTTTTGAAGAATGAGAGACTGATGTAGAAAATCAAAGCAGAAAACAACAGAATTGTCGACAGCCTCCATCAGCTATCAACAGCCGAAGTTCAATTGTCGACAACGACCTCAACCCTATCGACATACTGACTTCAACAGCTTTCCCAAAAGTTAGGACTATACAGTCTGTCGACATTACCCTTTTGTTGTCGACAGGCCTGGACGTATCGGCAATATCTAACTCTGAACAGGATTCAATTTCCAAGTTTGAATTGAACACTGATTGGTTTTATTTTTCTTTTATTTAGTTAGGTTTTCTAGTTAGAATAGTATTCTTCTTTATTTGCTTATATATCTTTGTTTTAGTATTCAACTTTTGATTCAACTTTTGATAATCAATAAATTTTAGTTTTTCTCTTTAAATTGCTCATGAATTTGAGATGTTCATCCTTTGCTCATGGATTCGAGTGCCTTTTATATCTGGAACAATCTTTCAGGATTCGTTGGCGTTAGAACGAGATCTAGCCGGCATTGTTCACTTCCTTGTCCGTGTCATAGTTATAGCAACTATTGACAGATTCGGACCATGTTGGTGGGCAGGTAGGCCTATCTCTTCTATTCATGTTGTTTAACCTCATTCAACCAACAAAAAGAACCTAGATGAAGTTAAAATAATAAAAGTTGTTATTCCCAATATCATTCATGTTTGGGTTCAAAAAGTCATAAGGCCAAATCAAATCAAATTCTGGTTTAGAAGATTAAGAAAAGAAAGGAGAAGAAGTATAATAAAGCAACAAGAATTATCCTGTATAGTAGGGAATTTCAGCATGGTTTCAGGAAATTTACACTAAAAGGATTACATTCTTTGATATTTTTAGAGAATAGGGATATTTGATAGTAGGATTTACTGGTGTAAGAACTTCAATATATTTCTGCAAAAATGAGTTGCAACAGTAACATTGATTAGCCTTGGTGGCAGGGTCCACTGAATATCTATTAGTTTTTGAACAGAAGATATAAAGAAAGAAGGATAGAGAGAATTCATGATGATGTAGTTCAATTATAGTCAATAGATAATGAATACATGGAACTAAAGTAATAGGTAACTGATTCAACAATGGTCTGAACAGATGCAAGAGCTGCAAAATAATAGGAATAGTGCACTTTATTAGCACATGATGTCGATGGAAAATAGAGTTTACAAATATAAAGTAAGCCATTTGGTAGAATGTTCCTATTATGTTTCAAAATATATCGTATGATCACTTTAATCATCAGAAGGTTATTCTATGTAATATGATAATGAAATGAACATCTTCGATAAAAGAAACATAAGCAAATCAAAGAAATATACGACGAAGGAATATCATGCTTACTACTTTGGAAACCTCTTCAGCCTCCTTTGACGACCTTGCATAGTTAACAAGGACCTAATATAGAATTAGAGGGTAGTCAGCATCGATTTTACAAAACGGCAAATGACAGATACCACCTATAAATATACAACGCACAACAGGTTGTAACAAGATCAATCAGGTACTTACGAAATTGTTGTTCAGGGAGATAAAAACATGGAAGACATTAACAGTACATGACATCAAATGATCGCTGAAATAGTTCTCGTGTGATTAACTTGGAACCATAATCAGAATAAAATAACAAGTAATAGCAAAGAAACTAGTTGCAAAAGGATCCTTATATTATAGTCCATAGCTCAATTGTCTCTTCATAGTGCATGGCTCACTCTTCACCCAACTAATGTTTAATTAGGCTTCTCAAAGTAACTACAAGATATTGCCACAAATTTCCTTTTAATTTTTTGATACCGATGGTACAGTTTGAGGAGCTGAAAATTCAATCAAATTTGTTTCATCTGGGAATGCTTAATAAGGGTTTTATGCCTGTAACCAGTTTAACGAAGAGACAAAACGTGTGCACACATGTTCCTGTAAGGACACATGCTAAATCTTTTATATTCAATTTCAAGCTTCAAGTTAATCTGTCACTTCCCTAAGCTAACTCATTATGAGGTCCTATGAAGCAGAGACATTTTAAAGTGAGTGTTGTGTATGTGTGACACTGACAGTTGACAGACACTTGCCTAATATGCATCGGACACTCCAAAGCCATCTTGGAACTTTAGAAACTAAAATCGTGGGCAACACCATGTTAGCTTTAAATAAAATCTAAAGATCGCGTCTTGGGCATCTGAGAGCCACATGTCGCTTAAAATAAGATGAAAGATAAAGTATACATAAGCAAATAATATGTTTGTAGAATCTAAAACACCTCATGAACTATGTGAGCCACATGTCGCTTAAAAAAACATTAAAGATAAACTATACATGAGCGAATAATATGTTAGTAGCATCTAAACACCTCATGAATGTGAGGCATTAATTAGATTATTTCATATTATTCTTGTTTTGGTTTTGTTATTCCCTTAGAAGAATGTAAATCATTTAGATTTTATTTTGTTTTCCATTTTATTTTTATATAACACATCCTAATCACTCTGGGTTTTGATATTTATTACATATAGCTACACACATACACAAAATCACCGTGTCCCGGTATCATTTTACAGATTCATCATGTCATCGTGTCTGTCGTTTCATATCTATGTCCCCTGTCCATGCTTCATAAATGAGGTTTGGCCTAAAGTCACATCATATCTACCTTATTTTTCTTCTTCTTTATCTCAGTGTTCGCTTAAATAGTCTTTCTTCACACTATTCAAAACCAACTATAACCGCCGCCTCATGATGCATTAGCAAGTATACACTGTATAGTTTATACAGTGTAATGTAACTCTGATGAATCATCCTTATAGTCCTCTCTAATACACTGAAGGAAAAGTACACATGACTATTCTTGACTATCTATTGGACAACAATTTTAAGATGGCCATTTTCATATGCAACGGCAGTGAGATTTTGCAGCATCATACGTCCATTAGAAAATTTTAGACCTTTATCATCTAAATAAATTTATCTTAACTTCAAAATCATTTGCACCATTGCCCATGTTTCGCTACTAACGTACCACCGACAAAAACACAATTGTCTGGCCTCTCATCAACCACCAAAATCCAACTCACCTATGAGCATTTTGAATTCAAGATCACCTCTGTTTGCAGTCAGTTTTATTCTAGAAATCAGAAAATTTTTCCTCTCAATATTTCTTTCATGAAACTGACACGAATTCCCAAGATTCTGTAGTATATGATTCCTTATATTAAATCTTCACAGAGCTTTTGCTCTTAAAAAGAACTTCTGACCAAAACATTAGCGTCAGCACACATAAAAAAACTCTTTACATATAGTTGAATTCATTCTCAAAAGTTTCCTCATCCATTCCAGAAAAGTCAAAGGACAACAATAAGCTCAATCCACCAACACTTGATCCAACTGTGTGTAAACATGTCACCGCCTTTACTGTAATGGTTGCTAAAATAATCCCCTCGTTCTTTGTGTCTTCATTCTTTATTCTTAATTCTTTTTTACTTTCTCCCTTTTTTCCTCTTCTATTTCTTCTCCACAGTACAACATTCTTACATTTAGTTCACTGATTTCTATTTTCCTTTTTCAGTTTTTTCCCCCCATTTTTTCATCTTCCTTTACTGTTTTTGATGTTATACAGCAACCCCCACTACTAGAATTTAATTTCATTTGCTTCATTCTTCAGTATTGAGTTTCTTTCAACATGCTGCTTAAGAAGCAAGTCAGGGAGACCGCTTCGCTTAATTCTCCCCTTTCTAAAACATTACCTATGATAGAAAATTCTTACAAGAAAGTCCTAAACACGCACGCACGCAACGCAGATCTATTGGCTGATGATCCACATAGTGCTTGGTACAATCAATGGAGACACTATAGCTTCTGGGAGAAATTTTGTTCAGTTAAGGTCATCAATTTAGCGATTAAACTATTTAATAAGCTCTATGTCCTGAAGTATGCCGCTAAATATAATCTTCAAGTATGTGTATCTTTATGCATATTTGAAGCCTTTGAAGAACCTTGTAACTTGATTTACATTTACCAAATATTTTTAATGTATACTTTTCAGCAATAGGTCTGAATGAGTTCTAGGCAATCATCAGTAACAATACTTTATTATTTTTCAAACTACAGATACAAAAGATGATGGAAAATTGCTATTATAAATATTTTCAAAATAAGAATCAGAAACAGGATAGAGGGCATAAATGACTGCCTGATCAAAAAAGTTGGATGAAGATATTCTATGATTAGGGAGTGCTTAATTGTAGAAAAGAACAATAAACAAAATTTCACCAAACTGCCATTAAGCCCCTAGCTCAGTGGTAAAAGGATGTGAGTGGATTGTGTAAAACCGAACTTCAAGTCCAGGCAACTCTAAAACCAAATGTGCCTGTATGTGCTGGTGGTCTTCTGGTAGGGCTTTAATATTAGCCCTACCAGAGATCCATCCACAATCACCCTGACACTCCTGCCCTAATTACTTCAATAGTGCTATGGTTGGAATGTGATAATCTAATGAGTTTCAAACATGGATCAGGTTTGGTAATGGAGGTTAAGCCTGCATGCAAGCCTTAAACTGGATTTGGGTGCATTAATTAGATGGAGTAGGATCTGTCCTGTGCTCTGGCCATTGTGGAACTTCATCAATATGGGTGCCAAAGTTTTATATATAGCTAATTAAACACCAATAGAATCCCATTTTCACACCCAATATTTGAATTAAAATAACGAATGGCTGGCAAAATGGAAATGTACAAGCATATCCCTACAAAGGGAATCAACAAATTTTGCTCCCGAAAGATAGGAGAGTTAAACAAGACATAACATAGAAAAATTTTAAGAACATGTAACTAGGTAACTTTTGGCTAGCAGCAGGGAAAGAAATCACTCTTACCACGCGCACAAAATATCCAAAATACAGGTATAAACACCTCACATAAAAGGAGGGGTGACGGATTTTTACAATCCATTCCGCAATCACCAAAGCCACCCATCCCCCAACCACGCCCATAAAAAGAAAAAAAAATCACCACCCAAGAAAAAAAATTACGAACTAATCTAGTTCCCCCTTAATGATGGGACTAGACTCACCTATTCTTTTTTTTTTCCTCTCTCTTTTGGTTTTTCTAGAAGGAGTTAGTTAAATTTCACAAGGAAATAGGATTCCTATTTATGAAGATACCATACATATTTTGAAACAGGTTAACCATTTACTTCTTAAGGTTTCCTAAAGAATGCTGATTAAAAAAGAAAAGTGGAAGGCTTGTATGAACTTACTGACCTTGCAACCAGCTTTACCCATAGCCAATGCAATCGCCTTTCCAATACCTCTAGAAGCTCCAGTTATTACAACAACAGGTGCTTCAACTTTTGGAGTTTCCTCAACTGTTGCTTGCTTAACAGCTGCAACATGAGTTCTCACACCTGTGTATCATTTACAAAACCATAGTTAAGAATGATTATTGTGATACATTAAGCTTAATGTAAACAGAAAATACTGCCTGCAGTATGACGAAGCACACAAACACAGATACAATATCCGCCTCTGAATATAGCTTCAGCAAGTAAGGTGCAACAGAGGAACTTATATAATTGATAAGAAAAAACATTTATTACACTGCAATCTCAGCAGAAACAAACTTTTTTATTGGGAAGTATGAGAAATGCACAGCATAAGTAACAATGTTGACTTCACAATATAGGTTTATTTAAAAGGAAAAATATAAATTTTAGATTGCAGAACTTTGTACTGTGTTAATGTTTCTTAGCATTTGCAATATCCCTGGGATTATTTTTGTATATGGTTAGAATAACTGAAACAGTGATGTTACAGAGTGTTGATAAACAATTTTTGTGTTCGTCAATTGCCAAAGGCTCAATAAACATCATATTGAGCTGAACTTTTGCTGAGTGCTCAAGTCAAGGTTAATTGAGTTTGCATGATGTGTAACAGGCGATATAGTAAATCACAGAGAGTATATATCCAGGTACCAGCTGCTATGTGTTACTGAGAATAGAGCCAACTGATTCTTAACTTATAGGCACATCTTTACTGCAAAGCTGCTTTACAAGTCTCAGAACTATTCTTCTAGAACCCACAGACAGGAAAATATACTTCACAATGTAGCCAGAACATTAGAATTTGTGTGTATGGTGGGGGTTTGTTGGGATTTGAGTCAAACAAATAGTCCCACATCGACTAGACATAGGGAAGGTCTTGGAAATATAAGGATTTGGGAAACTCCACCCAGAATGATAGTCTTTTGGGATGGTGTCCCAAGCCCTTCAATTGGTACCAGAGTCATGCCCCCTGAACTTAGTTGTGTGTGTGGTTGATGTTCGATGTTGTTGATCCCCCAATTTGGCGCAAGGAAGGTACAGTAGTGGGTCCCTGTAAAGCAATTTGGCTTGCGAGATATTTGACAGTAGTGCTCCTTTGCAATGGGCATGCCGGCACCCATGCGGTGTAGAGGAGTGGTCAACTGCAATTGGTGCTTCACATAAGGCGTGTTTACCCCCACGCAGTGAAGAGTTGGATCTCAATAGAGCATTTCGTCTTTCATTGTGAAGAAAGTTGAGCTTGCAGGGAGACTCTTTATTCGAGGGGGGTTGTTGAGATTTGAGTCTAACAAATAGCCCCACATCGGCTAAGACATAGGGATGGTCTTGGGTATATAAGAATTTGGGCAACTCCACATAGAAGGCTAGTCTTTTGAGATGGTGCCCCAAGTCCTTCATGGTTGTTAACTTAATTAGTAGTATCATACCCTAAATCTTCTTTTGGGCATCTTACTAAGATAAGCTTCAGTCATACTGTCAATCCAACTTAGAAATATAAATCATAAATTATTTATATATGCTAACATTAGTTGACCACACACATGCAAGCATAGCCTTGGCTCTTTTCGCTAGTTCTTTGGACAGAAATCTGTCAATCTCAAAAGTGTTATAAAACATCCTAATTGCAAATTCACTTTATTCAAGTTAATATATGCTATTTAGAGTCTAAAATAAAATATCAAACTATTTTGAGCGTTCAAGTAGCACAATGTATAGCCGAAAATAGCAAGTTTCCAAGATCCATGGTATGGGGCTATTAAGTGTTTAGGTACATTATTAGCTGGCAACCCATCACTCAAGCTTTGGGAAAAAACAATTTCTATAACATAGCACCAAGTTCAAGCCTCATCATTTGTAATTTAAAATTATTTATCAATCCCCCATTTATTCAGCTTTTCTAAACAAGTCATGTTTATGTGGGAGGCCTCTTTCGATGCAGCCTAATGGACCACGTAAGAGAGCGTTTAGTGTAGATAGCCTGATATATTGTTAACCCATGACCAATAGTAAATGTTTCTTTGGATAGACATAAATTGAGAATCCAAACATTTAATCTTGATCTTGATCTTGCTCTTTCCACACCAATCATTATTGGGGTTGAAACATTGACAACCATTTATCCAAACAACTTGATACTTTCAGCCATCTTTTTTGTGGCTACTTAATGCATAGGTGAAAAGCTTAAGACCATTTGAATTTTAATTTCTAGGCATTCTAAATGGTATAGGTCAAATTGAATGGAGTGGTTTTTCAATTTAATGGCCCGTAATTAGATTGAAGGGAATATTATAACTGGACACCAATTTTATTGGAATTAAAATATTTGCAACCATACATCTAAACGACTTGATACTTTCGACAATTTTTTTGTGGCTACTTGATGCGTTGGTGAAAAAAAAACTTAAGAACATTTGCGTTTTAATTTCTAGGCATTCTAAAAGTTCAGGGTCAACTACAATAGAGTTGATCAACTAGAATAGAGTTGATCAACTAGAATAGAGCGGTTTTACAATTTGAATGGCCTATCATTAGATTTGGAAGGAAGAACTATTACTAGATTTGAACAGACAGGATTTGACGCAGACGGGGAAGCGAGGAAGACGATCGACGCCGGGTAGATTTCATTCTAGCACTGATGAACCCTGAAGAGATCTCCAGGTAGGGGTAATGATCCGAATCAATGAGCCAAAACGAACAACTCGAATCCACGAGCAAATATGAGGAAAAAAAATCAAAAGTTTATTGATAAAAGTTGAATGATTAAAAATAAAGAGTACAAGAGGCCTATTTATAGGCTTACAATAAATCATATTCTATCTATGAAAACTAAATTTATTATAGGCTTCCAATAAATCATATTCTATCTATGAAAACTAAATTCAAGATAAAGAAAGAAAGTTCAAAATAAAAAGGATAAAATCTATCAGAATTCAAATTTGAAACCCAAAATAGAATCCTAATCAAACTCAGATACTCTGTTACATAATTAAAATGTCGACAGCTGAAGAGTGCTATCGACAGCCAAGGAGAAAACTACAAGTCCTGACTTTCGAGAAAATCCTGTCGACAATCCAAAAAAAAGGCTGTCACAGGTCAAGTTATTTGGCATGTTATTTGTCTTTCCTTATTCTTCGGTCTCCTACATCAGTCCCTCCCTCTTTAAAAGAACTCGCCCTCGAGTTCCTATCACTTTGATTACACCGGGATACAGGTGAAGGCACCCTTTTCTTTGTAGATCTGGTAGCCAGTGGAATTGGTCTCATGACAACTCTCTTACCCTTCCAAGTAAACATATATATGTTCTCTCTTCCTCGATGGGTAGCATCAATGTCATGTTGTCATGGTCCTCCCAAAAGAATAAGACACTTGTCCATGTCAACGATATCACAAGTAATGGAATCTTGATAGAACTTTTTAATAGAAATAGGAACATAACATAAATTCGTTACCTTGATGCATAAGCCTTTCTTGATCCACCCAATGTCGTAGGGATGATGATGTGGCTTTGTCTCTAGCTTCAAGTAATCCACGAGTGCTCTAGAGACGATGTTCTCGCAGGTTCCATTGTCAATGATAAGATTACAGACCTTATTCTTGACCAGACACCTTGAATAAAAGATTTGATGTCTCTGCGTGGTGTGAGGGATCTTCTAACTGCAAAGCAACTTCTGAATAAAACAAGTGACGGGATCGCCATGTTCTTTGACGAAATCAGAATCCTCCGGCTCTCTCTATCAACACATCGTCTCCTTCATGATCGACCATATTGACTTGTCTTCTCTTCGAATACTCATTGGACTTATGTCCTGGTTCGCCACACCTGCAACACTTGTCAACTCCGGGCTTGGTGTAAGGATTATCTTTGCTCTTTGCGATCGCGTGGGTTGTTGGTGTCGATGTAGAGGCTTTGGATGGTGGTTGCACTATCGGTTGACCAGTCGTCGTGAAGTTCGGCGGGACTACGTCGTCTTCTACGGGCTCTTCGATTGATAAAGGATGCCTGGAAGGTGGAGCTCTGCTTCATAACCTCTCTATCTTCATGGCTTTATTTTGGGCTTCATCGACAGAGAACACGTCCTAGATGGCAACACGTTCCTGGATGGGGTAGTTTAACCCATAGGTGTACTTCACAATTTGTTGCTCCTCGATCAGAGATAAATCACACCGCGATGAGAGGCGATAGAACTCCTCTGTGTATGCTAACACAGTCCTCGTACCTTACTTGCATTGCTCAAATTGATTGTAGATGATTTGTTGATAATCGGGTGAAAGGAATCTATCTTGTATGTCATCACAGGTTGTTTTTCTTGACACCTTCGTAAGACTAGCAATTAATCCCACCATGCGGCTGCTCCTCCCTTGAGGTTGTACGCTATAAATTTGACTTGTTTCTCCATGGGTTCATAAGTCATGTCAAAGAATTTATCCACCTCGTGTATCCAATCCAGAAAGGATTCAATATCAAGATTTCCGCTGAAAGAGGAGATGTCAACCCTCATCCGTACTCATGAGGATTGGTTATCCTCCTTCCCTACCATGATTAGGATAAGAGACTCTAGCCTCCTTGTTAGGATTAGGAAACTTGTCTCTCCTATTTGGATTAGGATTAAAGAATATCCCACGCCTTCTATAGACTAGGCCGTCATCTCCAAAGTCGTCGTACTGATAAGCGGGGTGGTTGAACTCCTCGTCGGAGAAGTCGTCAATTTGTGGATGTCGCAGAGGGTCGTTTGGTGGCATATGGTATTGATATTGGTGATATAGGAGTGATTGATTTGGGTGTAGTGGATATGAGGGTGGTTGATATGGGGGTGACAGTAACGAGGGTGGTTGAAGTGCAGTGGTTGAATTGGATGTGGTTGGTTTAGTGGTGGGGATTGTGGATGAGGATTACCTGATGGTGGTGGAAGAAGATTGTTCGATGAACGTTCACGCCCTCTTCGGTACGCACCATCGGCAAGGTTTCATTCATCGAATTTGAGATATAGCCTTTTGATTTCTTGGATCATACTGCCCATGGTCAATTAAAGAGCATCAAGTCTACCTTCAACAGTGCCTACTCTCGTGGAGAGGCTGAATTGCTCGTTGTCGTCTCTGGGCATCATCGAAGCGTTTGCCAAAACTCTAATACCACTTGATGCAGATGGGAAAGCAAGAAAGACGATCAACGCGGGCTAAATCTCGTTCTACCACTGACGAACCCTTAAGAGACCTCCAGGTAGGGGTAACTACTCGAATCCACGAGCAAGAACGACCTGAATCCATGAGCCAAAAGGAACAACTCGAATCCACGAGCAAATATGAGAACAAAACTCAAAAGTTTATTAATAAAAGTTGGATGACTAAAATAAAGAGTATAAGAGGCATATTTATAGGCTTACAATAAATCATATTCTATCTATGAAAACTTAATTCAAAATAAAGAAAGAAAGTTCAAAATAAAGAAAATGTAAAATCTATCGGAATTCAAATTTGAAACCCAAAACAGAATCCTAATCAAACTCAGATATTCTGCTACGTAATTGAGTTGTCAACAGTTGAAGGGTGCTGTCAATAGCAAAGGAGAAAACTGACAAGCCCTGGCTTTCGAGAAAAGCCTGTCGACAGTCCAAACGAAGGGATGTCGATAGGTCAAGTTATTTGGCTTGTTTGTTTTGCCTTATTCTTTGATCTCCTACATCAGGATTTGCTTCCAAATTCTCCCTAAAGGAGCCAAACTTTGAGGAAGCGACGATTGCCAATGCTCACAACCCCTTCCAAGTAAGAGTTCAACATATGGACAGAGAAAATCAGAATTAAGAAGAATGGATTTAAATAAAAGGATATGTCAAAC
Source organism: Agave tequilana (assembly GCA_038442645.1). Classification (NCBI taxonomy): domain Eukaryota; kingdom Viridiplantae; phylum Streptophyta; class Magnoliopsida; order Asparagales; family Asparagaceae; genus Agave; species Agave tequilana. Next base: position 128,974 of record JAVJIF010032993.1, on the reverse strand, counting down.
TCAATATTTAAACGTAAAGGCCAACATGAATCGATTGTATGCATCCATCGATCATGCACGCACGCACGGACCCACGCATACCATCGTAATGGGAAAAAGGCAATTATGATGACGACGACAATGATGACATTACATGACACGATGATGTTGGGCCAATCAGTACCACAATTTTTAATTTAAAGGTTTAAAAATTAGTAGACAGAAATCATGAACGACAAAATAAACAAATTGTGGCACAACATATGAATCTTATCAAATAGATATGTCAGAAACAATCTAACTCTTTGCTACATAAAGTTATTATTAGTTTCTTGTTGGAATACAACCTAATCAATTAGGCATCATCTTACATATAACCATCATACCAAGTCTATACCCATGAGCTCAAGATCACAGTCAAATGCCAATTATATGCTAACATTCATTGACCACATGCAAGCAAGCATAGACTTGGCTCCTTTCAATAGTGCTTTGGAAGAATCTGCCAATTCAAAAATGAGTTATAAAACATCCAAATTGCAAATTAACGTTGTTCAAAGTTGATCTATACTATTTAGGCATCATACTATTTTGAGTGTTCAAGTAGCACAAAATGGATCACCGAAAATAGCAAGTTTCAAGATCCATGTATGGGCTATTAAGTGTTTAAGTTGGCATGATATACATTGTTAGCATGTAACCCATGAGTGCAAGCATTCAGGAGAAACAATTTTTTGTGACAGAGCTCCAATTTCCAACCTCATCATTTGTATTAAAATTATTTATTAATCCCCATTAGCTTTTCTAAGCGAGTCATGTTTATGTCGGAGGCCTCTTTTAACATGGCCTAATGTAAGAGAGACTGTTAAGTGTTAAATAGCTTGATATACAACTTTAGCCCGCAAGGCCACAACCAGTAGTAAGTGTTTATGTGGACAGGCATACAAATTGAGAATCCAAACATTCAATCTTGATCTTGATTATAGAATTTTTGCACACCAATCATTGTTGGGGTTGAAACATTTATGACCATTGATCTAAACAACTTGATACTTTCAGCCATCTTTCTACAGCTACATTATGCATAGTGAAAAACTTAAGACCATTTGAATTTTAGTTTCTAGGCATTCTAATTGGTATAGGTCAACTTGAATAGAGTGGTTTTTCAATTTGTATGGCCTGTGATTAGATTGAAGGGAAGGATTATCACCGGACACCAAATTTTGTGGGGATTAAAATATATGCAACCATACATCTAAACAACTTGATACTTTCGGCAAACTTTTTGTAGCTACTTGATGCATTGGTGAAAAAAACTGAAGAGCATTTGCATTTTAATCTCTAGGCGTTCAAAATGTTATGGTTCAACTAGAATAGAGTTGGTCAACTAGAACTGAGTGGTATTTCAATTTGAATGGCCTCATTAGATTTGAAAGGAAAGAATTATTACTAGATTTCAACAGAGAGGATTTGCTTTCAAATCCTTCCTAAAGGAGCAAAGCTTCAAGGAAGAGACAATTGCCAATGCTCCCAGCCCTTACCAAGTAAGAGTTCAACATATGGAGAGAGGAAAGAAGAGTTAAGATGAATGAATTTAAATATAAAAGGATACATCAAACTCAGTATTTAAACATGAAGGCCAACAAGAATCAATTATATGCATCTGTTGATCATGCATGCACGCACGCATACACATCGTAACGAGGGAAAAGGTAGTGATGATGACATTACAAGACACGATGATGCTGGGACAATTAATACCACAAATTTTAATTTAAAGGTTTAAAAATTAGAAGACAGAAATCAATGAACGATAAAATAAACAATTCGTAGCCTAGGTTCAGAGGCACAACATATGAATCTTATCAAGTAGATATGCCTGCAACAATTTCTAATCAAAACCAACCGAGCGAAACGAAGGAGGTTTTTTTCCTGTGACTCCTATTATAAAATTGTCTGTTTGTCTGTCCGTCTGTCCATCTTCAAGCTCCCCTCTTATTCTCCCCCTCCCTCTCTCGCTCTCCGATCCGCCTCTCTTTGGCTCTCCGATCTGCCCCCTCTCACCTCTCTTCGCTCTACAATCTGCTGCATGCCTTAGCTCTCCTCTCTTTCCCCTCACCCCTCTCCGACCTCTCTCTCTCTCTCTCTTTGTCTCAATTTTTGTTTCTAATGTCTCCCCCTCCCCTCTCTCTCTCTTGCTCTCCGATCTGCCCCTGCATGCAGCCATCTTTGATCTGCCCCTGCAAGCCGCCGCCAGTCGCTACTCCAAACGCAAGCGAGCTTACCCACCCAATTCTGTTGCTGCTGCTGAAGTTGTAATTTTGTCTGTTTTCAGGCATGATTGTCACATTAGCACTGATCATATGGAAGGGATTGATGTGCGTCACCGGCAGCGAGTCACCGGTCGTCATCATTCTTTTCGAAGCATGGAACCTGGTTTCAAAAGGGTCAGTTTGTTTACCCCTTAGCGAATTTTAACTGAAAGCTTCAATTTGGGAAGTTATGATAGTGAGCAAGACTCTAATATTAAAGAAAAGCATTGATTCTGAAAAATTCGGTCTGGAATCTACTTTTACAAAGTGGGTTTTACAATTAGATCAGGATAAAGTGATAAAAATGTGGAAAGAATGACTATTTGGAAGAATTAGAGTTAAGTGAACCAATTGACCCTTCTTTCTCAAGGTTAGGGCAAAAAAGCCTTTCTTTTTCCTTAACAAAAGGAATTTAATTATGTTTCTGATGATGGCATTAGTCGGAGAGACGTGTTAAGGGTAATGTTGGGTTTCACATCACGAATGGGGGCTGATAGTTGCAAAAAAAAAAAAAAAGTGGCAGGGATTATCATTTTCTAGAGAAGGCAGAAATTACATGGTTGCTTAATGACTTTTCATCATTTTCTCAGTAATCTGCATTCAACTAGATAGCATTACAGTATTGTCTCTTCATGTGTCCTTTATCACCATATGGGGACGGAAGAGAGGGGGGACACAAACAATGCTTCTCAAGAAAAGAATCTATGAAGCATATGAATTGAAGAAGGAGGTGAAAATTAGAACTGTCATTTTGGGACTTGGTGTTAAACATGTTTCTCTGCAGTTGAGGCTTAATGTTTTGATTTTGGTGAGCTTGGTTCTCTACAGCATTTGGATCGGAAAAAATTTGCTTCAGAGCACAATTTCTATGTGGGTTCAAGTATGCACTTGCATTCTAATGGAGATTCCATGATGGTTTTCCCTTTTTATTTGTTTGTGCAAATTTTGTGGTTGAAAAAGAACTCAGTGTTGATGAAGAAAATTTAAGGTGAGTATGTGGGATTATTGAACTTTGGGACAGCGGCAAGGTTGGTTGGTGGGTACCATTTTTCTATTGGGGACAAATCAGTTAAACCTATTTCTTAGGGTTAGTTGTTATACTATGGAAGGTAGAGAGCGAAAATAAAATGTTTGAGAAATAGATTGAGACAGTACTAATTTTAATTCTTTGAATGGGATTGTTCAAATTTCTAGATTTTCTCTTGGTTGGGTAGTTTAAGCAATGTTGATGGTGGAGAATTTATCTAAAAGTGATTAATCTAGCATACTTCACAGTGTGATGGTGGTTGGGAAGTTCTTGATGTGGAAGAGACGGAGTAATCTGAAGAAAGTAGTTGAGGGTGAAGAAAGTAGTTGAGGGAGGAACATGTGGGAGAAGCATAATGTTGTTGAGAAGGTTGTTTTATGTGATGAGAACATAAGAAAATTAGAATACAGGGATGTTGAGAATTGGGGGTATAATCTGTTTACTGGTTTTCTGAGGAGGTTCTTTTGAATGACTGAAGATCTTATGTAGTCATGTTATGCAGAGAAGAAATAGGAACTTGCCTTAAGAATTTATTGTGGAGATTTTTAAGTGTTTATTAGTTTCTGGTTTTTACTGGAATGCACCAATTTCTTTGCATATCAAAGACTGAAAGGAGATTTTCTGGAAGGGGAATGATCATCAGTTGTTAAGGGAGTGGGTCATAATATGCTTAATATTGGTGTGCAGGTGATTGTTTCTGATGAAGGGAGGCATTTTGCGGATGCTCTGGAGGTGCAAGAGATGGTGAATGTATGTTGTACATATGAAGAGCCTAATCGGTGATGCAATTGGCCTTGTTGCAACCTCGTGCAGAAGATCCTGGTTGTAGGAAGCATAGAGGAAAAAGTGTTTCACTTGAGGTTGAGGGCTCTGTGCAAGTAAGTATAAAGAGGGAAGCCCATCGTAAAGCCTTGCAGGGATCTTCTTTTTGTTTTGCATGGGTGTTCTGCCATTGATGATGGTTCCAGGAGCTTTATCTAGTGAGTGGTTAGAATCTCTACATTGTTCAAAAAAATTGTTGCTTTTACTGGTACATAATTGGTCGTTTCAGAAAATGTGGTTTTGAATTGTGTTCACGTGGACCTGGTAGGATACTTGGATGATTAGAAAGAGAATGAGAAGGTTTCAAATTATTAAAAATGATTAATTAGAATAATCAAAACCGACAGAGCGAAGCGAACGAGGTTTTCTCCGGTGACTCCTATATTAATTTTGTGCCTTTGTCTGTCTTCAACTTTCCTCCTCTCCCTGTCCGATTGCCTGTCACCACTCCAATGTCGGTCGGTTCCCACCACTTCACGGTATACTAGTTTAAACTTAGTTGCCGAGCTCAACGTCACAGTCAAATGCCAGGTACATTAATAACAAAGTTTTTAAATTAACCAAAATTAACCATTTTTCTAATAAATAAGCATCCAACCTCTCCAACGATGACAATTAAATCAAAGATCAAGAAAAAGGGAAGGTCTTGGGTTTGGTTACCGGAGAATGCGGGGGACGCACCGGAGGATCTGAGGGCGGGGCGAAGCTGGGGGCACCGGGCGGTGAGCAGAAGAGGGAGGCAGGTGTTGAGAAGCGGCACGGTGCTCCGTCGAGCAGCGGGCTTTGAGGAGATGAGGGACGACGGCGGGAAAAAGGCGGCGGCGGCCGCGGCGGCCATGAGAAGAGATGATCGGCGGCAGAGATTGAGAGTGGGTCTCGAGGTTTCCAGATCAAAACAATGAGAGAGGAGCGAGAGAGTTTATATAGGGAGAAAGACATGTGGTGATTTCTCTTTGGGGACTCCGCCTACGAGAGAGAGAGAGAGAGAGAGAGTCGGGACATCGCCTCCGCTGGGCAAAAGAGTCGGTGATGTGGGCCCTGGAATTCCCCAACCACAGACGAACTTTGGAGATGGGCCGGGTGGGCCACAATTCTAGAGCACCTGTGGTACAGTACGGAGATGTATTATTACTGTATGTCTATACATAATACAACCTACTAATCTTCGCAAAATAATATTTAAATCGTCGTTTTTTCAAAAAAGACACGTGTTTTCAAACAACTATTATAAAATTAAACACGTTCTTACATATTTTTTTTTTATTGTCTTTAAGAAATTTTCTTTTCTTTTCTGAAACTTGTTTAATGTTAAACTCCCATCTAGAGATGCATTGTTACTGTATATCTATGCAACTTATTAATCTTACTAATTATAATTCTAAAGCGTCCAACATCTAAATTTGGATACGAGGAAGATGCCCAATTAGAGCACCAGTGGTCCGGTCCGATACCAGCGTCCATTGTTAGCAAAATGGTGTTTAAATCATTAATCGTTCTTGTTTTTTCAAAAGAAAAGACATGTGTTTCAAAAAATCATTTTAGACTTAAACACATTCTTATATTTTTTTTTTCAATAGTTTTTTTTAAGAAATAATTTTATAGATTAGATTAGATGATTACTAGTGTCATTTTCTATTGATACCTTTTAGTATTATATGTATGGGTTTTTTCCATATCGACAACTAAAATCGTTCTTCATTTCGTATTCACCCTCGAGATCTTCATATTTTCGTATCGATCTCCCAAATCTTTTTAAAATGGGACGACCCCTCAATTAGTTTTTCTGTTTATAAACAAAATATTCTTGAAATATTCTCTTTTTACATTCAGATATCCTAAAATAATATGTGAACTTATTATTACACCCTTCATCTCTTTCTTTTTTTTCCTGCTCAACAAACTCATTTTTCTTTCACACACAAATCGAATTTTGTATTTGAATTTGAATGATTCTCCGTCATCTTCATTTCGGTAACCACTCCTTCCCCCAATGCATACTCTTAAATCTCCATCTCTTGAATCCCAAGAGCCTCAAATATCTCTGCCAACAAAATCATCCCGGCCGCTATGAACTCCACGTCCTCAAGAACCCCAATCTCTTCACCCCTTCCAACCTTAACCACTCAAAATCAGTAATTTGTCAACAACACTCTCCAATTCATCTCTATTGTGTTGGCCCGGAGGCCTTCCTCTCTAGTTTTGATGATGATTAACTCATGTAGTTATGTTTACTAATAATCTTGTGATTTTAGTTTCAGATCATGTAACAAGATATTAGTTGGTGATTGCTTCAAAAAGAGGAGTTTGGAAGCCTTCACTTGGTGATTCCAGTGCCCGAGCATCAAGATCATACCTTTGCACTCGGGGATCACGTTTGGGATCAAGTCGACTTGAAGATGAAGATCATCAAGAAGACTTAGGATCCTAATTTAGTTTAGTGTGTTTTAGATCCATGTGTAAAGATAAGAATAGTTGATATGCTCAAGTGCACACAAACAAGTTTTATGTTTGGATTTGGTTTTCATGAATAGATTGATCAAATAAGTTTACATGGTTTATATGTATAATAGATGTATTCTACTTATACATGCATGCTTAAACTTCTTATACAAACTTATTTTGATATGTCTATTCATGAGTTTTAGGAAAAATCAGATTTCCTATTGAAAAATCCAAGTTTGATAAAATACAAGTTTTGGTTTTTGGCAAAAATGATAAAACACAAAAATGGTTTCATATGCTTGATATTTGAGTTGAAATTTTTATCACATGTTTATATATCAATGCAAAATGATAAAACTATTTTTGGGTATTTTTACAAGACTTAAAAGAATTTTTAGGAATATTTTAACATGTTTTTCTGACCCAGTTTTCTGTCCCAGAACTGGCTGACAGGCCAGGTCGGCCGACCGCACGGTCGACCGAACCAAGGGTCGGTCGACCCTTGCGGTCGACCGACATGCACAGGCTTGTGCACGTTTGGCAGACACAGGGACGGTCGGCCGGGCGGCCGACCGGACCAGAGAGCTTGCTCTCTGTATCTGGGCGGTCGGCCGGGCGGCCGACCGGGTTGCCTAATGGTCACATTTATGACCGTTGGCGGTCGGCCGGGCCGGCCGACCGCTAGCCTGTCAGGCTGCCAGATCAGCCTAACGGCTAGTTTTCTGTTTCGCCTATATAAACCCCATTTCTTTGGGATTTTGGCCAAGTTTTTTAGAGCAAAATTTCCAGAACTTCTTTGGTGTTTTAAAGTGTTTTCAAAAGAGTTTAAATGCCAAAAGATCAATCTTATTTGTTTTAAGTGTTTTGTTTATTTCAAAGAAATTAGGGTTTTGGAATTAGTTTTTGATCTAAACTTCTATATCTTTTTGGTGTTTTCCCAAGAGAATTTCTTTGATCAAAACACTTGTTTTCCACACTTGAGCTATCTTCTATCCTAATCTATTTAGGATCTTTGTTTGTGGAAAAAGAGAGTTTGTAGTTGAAAGAAACCACTTGTTGTAAAACCCTTACTTTGATTGGGTTGCTCCCTCTTTGGTAGAGGTTGAGATTGTGGTTTACTCCCTCTAGTGAGATGTGGAGTTGGTTGTTGTTTGCTCCCTCTAGTGAGAGGTGGAGTTTGGTTTGTATCCCTCTTCGGTAGAGGTGATTGTGGTTGTATTGGCTACGGGCCTACCCCTCGGTTGTGAGGCGGTGTTTGAGAGAGGAGTTCGGTACTCCTAGTGTTGTAACAAATCCTCCTCGGTGGAGGTTCCCTCGGTAGGAGTATAGTGGATTAGAAATCCTTCTCGGTGAAGGCGGGGACGTAGAGCTAGGGGCTCGAACCTCGGAACATATCTTTGTGTTTGCGTTTGATCCATTATCTCTCTAACTCTCTCTTATATTTGTGCAAAGCATCATTATTCATTTCATACATTCATATTTGCTTGTGTTGTCCTTGCATTGATTCATATTGCTTATTCATTATATGCTTGGATTGTTTGTGTGTGCCTCACTTGTACTTAACCACAAGAGCTTCATATAGCACCTCAACCCATATCTAGGGGAATCAAGAGGAGTTAGTCCAGAACCCTTCACGGGGAATTCGGCTACACTTGTGTGTTGTACTAAGTGTGTTGAAATTAGTTTTTAAGCTTCCGCATTTAGCGCATTTAGTTCACTAGATTAGCACTTACACCTATTCACCCCCCTCTAGGTGTTTTCATATTGAACCTTCACTTCCCCCGAAATCATCGCCTTTTCGATCACCTTCACCGTCTCCAACGAATCAACGGCGACCTTAACACGATCTCTTTACCTCTTCAACCACGCAAACTCGTCAAGAACCGTACGGCATGGCGCCAATGCTCGACGAACTGCTTGTTGAAGGAGTCGGTGAGGGTGATGTTGTAGGAAACTTGCACTCTGATACTATTGTTGCACAAATCAGTATGCTATGATACCAATTGTTACTCCCGGGATAGACGTTTGCGGAACTTAACAATATGATAACACTTGCAAAAGAAAATTTATTGTAAAACAAACAAGCAATACATAGACAAGAGAGTAATAGCAAACAACATGAGGATTTAACTTAGTGCAGCCCAAACTTGGCCTGCATCCACGGAGAGAGAACCTGAGAGAGATTTATTAATAAATTGATACAAAGAGATCTAGCTTTCCTTTTAATCCCACAAGAGTATTCACCTTCCCTTTGAATCTGGACCTAGATTACAAGAATACATTCTCTCCATGCACCTTCACTTTGCTCCTCTTTTTTTGGTTCCTCTGATTTCTTCAAGATTTTCTTGGTATTCTCCACACAATAGCCTATAGGTTTACAACTTTTATTTATAGAATTTTACAATATAACTCTTATTTGGACTATGAGATGATCTTGGTCATCGGTTGCTTGAAGAATCTTGATCAATCCTATTAAGAGTTGCTCTCATTGATCTAGAAGAATTCTAGACCCTTCAACTTTAGAAACGAACCTTCATTGAATAGAATCTGAATCTTAATTATACTCCTTCAGAAACGGAAACTCGCACGCGCCTAAGAAAAACTGCTCACGCTTTAGAAACGTCTTGATTAGTCAACTTGTCAAGCAGATAAGTCAATTTATCCCTTCTATTAGCCGACTTATAAAACTTATTGCCAACTATTGTGTAATGTTTTCTCTATATATCATGTCTAGTCGACTTTATAGTCGATAGTCTGAGCATTGGTCGACTATATAGTCGACCAATCTGCTCTACCCTTGATCTGTTTCTTCTGTTTAAAGCTATAGTCTTCCCAATTAGGTCTGATCTTCTTAGACCATTACCTCCTCTTGAAAATAAGGCAAAAATCCTAACAATCTACACATGGACTTGCTTTTCAAGTCTTTAGCAAAGCACCTTGAGATTTTGGATTACTACGTTGATTCTTTCCTTGATTGTAATCATAACGTGAAGCCTTTAACTCTTAGTCCCTCTCCTCATGGCCTTTGGCTGATTTACTGCCATGGGCTTGGACCATCTCGGGCCTTGCTCGAATACACCCTTCTTCCTTCCTGCAATACTTTGACACGTTCACGTCCCGTTGCAGTATTTCTTAAAGCTCCGCCTTGCGATGAGCTCTCTTCCAAGCTTATCATTGAAACTCCAACTCGAACTGAGTTTTCTTCCTTCAACTTATATAAACTTTCACACTTCTCACCTTTCAGGATTATCATGTCACTTTGACTAACTGTGATGATACCTTATTGCACGTGAATGCAACATTCTTCTTCGTCGAGCACCCCTATGGATATTAGATTGTACCGTACCTCTGGGACATACGAACCACCTCTAGAGAACGCATCTTCTTATCTCTTTTTGTAACCTTGCCTATCCTAGTGTCGATAATCTCGCAAGCCGAGCCATCCACCATTATGACAAATCCTTCCTCCTTTACAACTAAGGAGTTATTGAATAGCTCTTTCTAAGAACATACATGAACCGTACTATACAAATCAAATCTCCAGTCTTTACCTTGAGAAGTATTGTCTTCAATGTTAGAAGCCATTAATACTTCGGTGTCAACAAAGTTTGCTATGTCTACCTCTGCAGCTTACCTCTTCTTCTTCAACTACTCTTACCAATGCTTACAATCATTCTTTCGGTGACATTTCATGTGACAAAAGTGACATGCCTTTGATGAGTTCGAACTTTTTTTCCTTCTCTTCCTTTCCTTCCCGTGACCACCAAACCCCATTCTTCATGCTCCTCTTGATTTGGCTTTTTACTGATATCATTAGATAAGATAGTTGACGTAACTTCCTCTAAGATAAGAGTTTTCTTACTGTAGAGTATGGTGGTGATGATGAGATCGTGTGACTGTGGAAGCAAATTGAGAAGTATCAGCGTCTTGTTCTCCTCATCAATCTTGGCATCATCAGTTAGAAGCTCGTTGATGACCTTGTTGAAGAAGCTTAGATGCTCAAACACCGTTGTCCCTCACTTCATGCGCAACCCATATAATTATTTCTTGTTGGAGAGGTTTTTGTCACATACAATATCTTTAACGTTGACCACAATTTCGTAGTCGTTTCTGCATCCATCACATTGTACATAACCTCATCTGTGAGACATAGTTGGATCATGCTTGCCGTCTTTAGATCCATCTCCTCCCAATCCTCATGTGATGTACCATCAGGTTTTGATGACTTTTTCTGTAAGAGCTTGTGAAGACCCTGTTGCACCAGTAACACCTTCACCCTCTTTTGTCATAAATCAAAATTTTCATTTGCCATTGAACTTGTCGACCTCGAATTTCATCTGGTACCAATTGTTCTAAGCAACTGGCGCTCTGATACCACTGTCGCACGAAATCAATATCTATGATACAAATTGTTACTCCCGAGATTGACGTTTGTGAAACTTGGCAATAGGATAATACTTGCAAAAGAAAAACTGTTGTAAAGTAGACTGATCGGTCACTAATATTGCATATTTATTGTTTAATAAACTCTGCTATTTAATTATCTTTTTTGTCTAATTATTTGTAAGGCCTTTGCTAAAGGAGAGGGAAGAGAAAATGAGCCCAAAAGCCCACAAAAATTCAGATTAAGTCAAAATCAAAGATTAGGGCAAATGTTTAGCCTGAAGATCAGAGCAAATCAGAGAGATAATACCAAATGGAAACCGGTTAAATTCAGATTTTTATGAATCCATTTCGGTTAGTTGAAGATCAACACTGATATCGTCAAATCCAAAGCTCAAATCGAGAAATCAGTTATATAAACGGATGAAACAAATCATGGGAAAGATCTGCTCCCAAGATGTGGCCATTTGGCCACATCCTTACTGTGTATCCGCGACATTCTGGTAAGATATGGGGGAGCGTTTGCTTTTCCTATCTTCAAACGCTTCTCCCCTTCCATCTTTTGCTATAATACATGCAAATTCTAAGGTCAGAGGGAACGATTCAGCAGAGAGCATAGGTTAGGCTATTCTGTAGTTTGTAAATAAGGTTTTTACTTTTTTTTTAATGCAATTTTTGTTTTTCTTTATGTAAATGAGAGGAGAGGAAAGTTTTATGGAGAAACATGTATTGAGGGTGACACCAGTGTAAGTTCTTCTTTTCTTTCATTTTTATTTGAATCGAATCAAAGTTTATGGTTTTATGTTCTTTTCCTTCTCTTACTCTTCTTCTATCAATTTTTAATGATAATCCAAATGAAATCTATAACATCAAACATGCCTTTCTATTGCAAGTGCTCTAGATAGCTTATGGTGATGGATAACTGTTTCTATTTATTTTCTGCTTGCTTTTGAATTCATAGTTTAAGTCTGGGAACGGGGAAGATCCTATTTGGCATGCTTTGTTCGCCTTCAAGACGAGGTAAATCTTTGCCAAGAATTTAAGGTAAGTCATAAATCGGAAAAGGTAAATAAGTTCTTTTAGTTTTTCTTCTTTTCTCTTAATCTTTAGTTTAGATCACCATCATCTCTAACTCTCAACTCTATTCACTATTTTCACTTTCTTTGTACAAAATCATTTTCTATTTTCTCCATCTTCTCAATCTATCACTTTCTTCTTAACTCAACAATAGAATTTTTTCCTTTTCTTTCAAGAATAAGAGAAGAACTTTTAACCATCTCAAGTGAACTAAAAGAGAACTTACTAAAAACTTTCATCGCTAGTCCCTCTTTATGGATCACGACCCGCATAGCCACTTCCTATCGCAGTAGTATGAGTACCTTGCACTTCATTCTTAAGCTCTGAAATTCTGTATTTTTCTGTGCAGGTAAAACCTCAATTAAAATTTTGGAGTGGCTATTAGGAGGGACGGTAAGTAACTCTCTTTTTATTTACTTTATTATTTTTTTTCAAGGGTAATTGAACTTCAATGATTTGGCTTTTGCATGCTTTATTTTCTCATTTAATATACTCTGCACATACTGTCTAACTCAACAGTAAAAGTTTGATTGTAAATGCTAAAAACGGTTTAGACTTTGCATTTAGGCACGTATCTATTTCGTTATATTTTTTATTTACCGTTGAAGAGTGTTGGAGCTAAGGTATACATGCGTAGCATTTAATATAAGATTCATTCTTGTATGAAATATTGTTTGAGTGTTACCTTTGCTATATACTTGTACACTGCACTAAACTGAATTAAGGGTTTGTCATATAAACAAGATAAGGTGGGAAAGTCATTACCCTTCCTTAGCTCACAAATAATCTCCTCACTCACTAACCCAAGCTTAATTTAAAACTGAGTAGACGTTGGCCCCAATGACATCTAAGACTCAATAGGAGACTGACCTAATGGGAAAGTTGATTAGAATTTCACTCTTGCCAAATCAGTGTTAAAGTTTGGGGACTGAACGACGAAACCTCGAAGGCTGTTGGTTTGGTATAATTAGGCACGTTACTTAGACACGGATACCTCCTACTGGTCTTGCCCCTACCTGGCCGATTAACTTATGATCAGATTCTGCAATATACCCTCGTGGATAGTCAAACCAATTAGGAGTCATCTACGTCTAAGGCTATTCTAAATTAGGCTAGATTTTTCTTTTGTTTGTTTGCTTATTTTATTTTTTTTGACATCTTTGTGATATGGATTATAATCACAATTATACCTATGCATATAATGATTCATACTTCACTCCGATCTCTTTGACTTGGATATTACAAACCTGACATATCATAACTTTAACCAAACAAGTATGCTGGATGGTCTTATTCGAATCAATACATGCCCTAGTCCAATATTATGAATAAGAGTGGAACAATCATCACTACTCTTCACAGAGTCAATGTGAATGCAATTCCCCAGAGTCATATTGTCAACCACCATTCAAACACTCAGTTTTAAATTTTCCTAGTCATGATCAACCTATAGAAGAAAAATCAGAGGCGACTAAGAGTATAAAAGTCATGTTGAGTCCTAAGAACAAAAGTTGAAAAATGATGGACTCACAGTTCCCACAAAACTTTCAAATCCAAGATCATTACTCTATTTTCATGTCCCACAACAACAAGAAGAACCTAGGACTTAGATAGGAGTATGAAAAACCTGATTCAGATCGAAAATGATTTTTTCGAATCTGTGAATAAGCTAGAAGCACAAATGAGCCGTTTGAATAACATAGTGAAAGATAGGAATGAGAGAACTCTACCTAACACATTTAGACTATTCATGATTGCCCTAACCATATTGATAGGAACGAAGAATCATGATGTCTTGGAACTTTGGCCAAGATTCAATTTCACCACGAAATCTTGAACTTGACTAATATCAACCCATTGACAAATTGACAAGTTATTCATTTCAATGAAATTGAACTTGAATATGAATGTGACCCCGACTCACAACTTTGTGATTCAATTTTAATTTTTGAATCTATGTTGACTCCGGTATTCTTACCCAAGTTGGACTCATTTTTCGAGTCAACATTGATTCATGTATTCATAAATTTTAAAATTGAACAACCTCTTTTGGATACCTCATTGATTGGAAAAGAATGTGAAATTAAATTCTTTGATTTAGACTCAACTCTTAAACCAAAACCGACTCTTGAACCCAAAGTTGATTTTTCTTAGTTAGTAAGGCTCTCGAAGCTATCACTCTTGAACTCAAGTCAACTATACCACCAAGTCACATTCTTTTGTTGGACATAGGTATAGACCATGATGACTCAGTGATAATTTTTTAGACTGGTCATGTAAAGGAAATAATTTTCATGATAGGATCTTTCATGATCCTATTCATATCAGGGATTGTAATTATGTAAATAGAAAAGAGGTCAATAAAGATAGGTTCAGTGAACCACCACATTATCTTGATTGGATAGCAACGCTTGGCCCAATCCGATCACCACCAGAACCACCACCTTGAGATAGCATTTCCTTCCCTTTCTTCTTTTTCATGCATTTATGCATTCATTCATACATCGAGGATAATGCATGAGATAGCTGTGGGGAGGGTTTTAATATAACATAGGTTTCTTTTTATTAAAAAACTAACATTTTCTTTACTTTAAAAACTTTTCGAAAAGAGAAACAATATTTTGACCTATTTGTAAGAAATTAAGTTAATTTTAAGAAATAGGAGAATCATAATTAAGATTTTTTATACTTGGTCAAAATAAAATTATTTGTTTGATTTTTAGGGTTAGAAAGAAATTTTGAAAAAGTAATTTAGTCTTGATTCTTACTTTGATAAAATATGCATGCTTTATACACTTATATACTTAGGGTTCAAAAATAAAGATTCTTATGCCTTATAAAAAAAGAAAGAGAAAAAATATTTATATATATCAAAAAATTCTCTGATTAAGCTGAGCATTTGTGCCTCATAAAGCATAAGTATTCACACCTAAAAGTGGTTCATATAATAAAATTCTTAGTTTTGTGACCTTATTTACTCGAGTCCTTGAGTCCTTGGGGTATTTCTCACTCGGTTCCCTAAGACCGTCCGGTTTGGGTGTCACCGACTAAAGGCTCGTTACATGGGCAGATTAGAAAGTCTAATAGAATTAAGGAATAATATCACCAAAAATATATGTAAAAAAAGAAAATAAGGCATAAGAGTTAGAGTTAAAGAATCCCGAATCAAAATTTCACGGTCACGAAAATGCATATGACTTAGGATAAAGTAATAGACTAGATGAGAAATAGAGTTTGACTTCTTATCTTGATTGATAACAAGTTTTTGAGTAGAGACTAAGTTTAGGAATGAAAAATTCAATTTTTCTATAACTTATAGATTACTTGAACTCTTACAATAATACTTCAAATATATTTTCTCTATTTAAAAATACTTTTCGAAAATACTAACACTTTGTTTCTTTTCCTTTATGAATTTTGTGGGTGTAATCCACTGAAAATCCTCGTGTGATAAAACTCGTCCTCTAGGGTTAACCTAGAGGTTTAATGGTTTGTTGCATATGCTAAGTGCAACTGTGATTTCTACGAGAATGAGTTAAATTAGATTAGTTCTGTTTTACTTTTTTTGTTTTGCTCGAGGTCGAGCAAAAGATATGTGTGGGGGTGTGATCTATCACTGATATTGCATATTTATCGTCACATTTTCATATCTATTATTTAGTAAACTCTGCTATTTAATTATCTTTTTTCTCTAATTATTTGTAGGGCCTTCACTAAAGGAGAGGGAAGAGAAAATGAGCCCAAAAGCCCACAAAAATTCAGATTAAATCAAAATCAAAGATTAGGACAAATGTTCAGCTGAAAATTAGAGCAAATTAGAGAGATAACACCAAATAAAAACTGGTTAAATTCAGATTATTATGGATCTATTTCGGTTAGCTGAAGATTAACACTGACATTGTCAAAACAAGAGCTCAAATCGAGAAACAAGTTATATAAACAGATGAAACAAATCATGAGAAAGATCTACTCCAAGGATGTAGCCATTTGGCCACATCCTTGCTGTGGATCCACGGTAAAAGCTGCAGGTTCACGACATTCTGGCAAGATATGGGGGAGCGTTTGCTCCCCCTATCTTCAAATACTTCTCCCCTTCCATATTTTACTATAAATACCTGCAAATTCTGAGACCAGATGGAACGATTCAGCGGAGAGCATAGGCTAAACTATTCTGTAGTTTGTAACTTAAGTTTTTAGTTTTCTTTTTTGTAATTTTCATTTTTTTTATATGTAACTGAGAGGAGAGGAAAGTTTCATGGAGGAATGAAAGCTAAGCTTGTCCTGAGGGTGACACCGTGTAAGTTCCTTCTTTTTTCTATTTTTATTTGAATTGAATCAAAATTACGGTTTTATTTTCTTCTTCTCTTACTCTTCTTCTACTGGTTTTTAATGATAATCAAATGAAACATATAACGTCGAATATGCTTTGCCATTGCAAGTGCCCTTTATAGCTTATGGTGATGGATAGCCGTTTCTATATATTTTTTTTGTGCTTTTGAATTCATAGTTTAAGTCTGGGAACGGGGAAGATTTAATTGTCATGCTTTGCTCATCTTCAAGACGAGGTAAGTCTTTGCTAAGGATTCAAGGTAAGTCATAAACCGGAAGATGTAAGTAAGTTCTTTTAGTTTTTTTCTTTTCTCTTAATCTTTAGTTTAGATCACCATCATCACCAACTCTCAACTATATTCACTATTTTCATTTTCTTTGTATAAAATCATTTCTATTTCTCCATCTTCTCAATCTACCATTTTCTTGTTAACTTAACAATAGATTTTTTCTTTTTCTTTTCAAGAACAAGAGAAGAACTTTTAACCATCTCAAGTGAACTAAAAGAGAACTTACTAAAAGCTTCTATCGCTAGTTTCTCCTTGTGGATCACGACCCGCATAGCCACTTGCTATCGCGATAGCATTGAGTACCTTGCACTTTATTCTTAAGTTCTAAAATTCTATATTTTTCTGTGCAGGTAAAATCTCAATCACAAACTAGCAATACCTAAATAAAAGAGTAATAACAAGCAACATAGGGATTTAACATGGTTCAGCCAAAACTTAGCCTTCATTCACATTGAGAGAACTTGAGAGAGCTTTATTAATAAACTTGATACAAAGAGATCTAACATTCCTTTTGATCCTACAAGAGTATTCACCTTCTCCTTGAATTTAAACTTAGATTACAAGCGTATACATTCTCTCTATACATTTTCACCTTACTTCTCTCTTTCTTGGTTTCCTCTGATCTTCTTCAAGATCTTCTTGGTGTTCTCCATATAATAACCTACTGGGTTACAATCTTTATTTATAAGATTTTATAGTACAACTGTTATTTAGACTATGAGATGATCTTGATCGTTGAATGCTTGTAGAATCTTGATTAATCCTATTAAGAGTTGATCTACTTGATTTAGAAGAATTTTAGACCCTTCAACTTTAGAAACAAACATTCATTGAATAGAATCTGAATCCTACTCGTATTCCTTCAGAAAAGAAAACTCGCACGCGTCTGAAAAAGAAATTGCCCACGCTTCAGAAACGCCTTGATTAGTCGACTTGTCAAGCAGATTAGCCAACTAATCTTTTCCATTAGTCGACTTATAAAATTTATTAGTCGATTATTGTATAATGCTTACTCTCTGTATCATGTCTAGTCAACTGCATAGTCGATCAGTCTGAGTATTAGTCCACTATATAGTCGACTAATCTGCTCCACCTGATCTGTTTCTTCTGCTCCTAGCCATTGTCTTCTCCAATCGGGTTGGATCTTCTTGGACCATCATCTTCTCTTAAAAATAAGGTAAAATCCTAACAGACATGGCCGAGATCGAGGAAGGTAGAGAACAAGACGCGACCTTTGTGGCCAAGGATGAGCTCGGTGAAGCCGCAGCCGATGACGGAGATGAGCAAGCGACGAGTGAAGTTGGGGAGGAACTGCAGGAGGCTGAGGTAAACGACGGGCATCATTGCGCGCGGAGAGGACCTCGATGTTGAACACTAGCTAGGACCGAGCGAGCGCAGGAGGTGGGCGTCAATGATGACTGGGTGAGGGGCTGGCGACAAGAGGCGAGGAGTAAAGGAGAGAGAGTGAAAGAAAAAGGGAGTGAATGAGATCGGAGATGAATACCTACCTCTGAATAAGTTGAGAGTAAAAATGTACTTTACCATGCCACTATTAGAAAATAGACAACAAGTAATGGAGGGGGGTTTCTCCCAACTTAAAAATTTGAGAGTTTGATATAGAAATATGAAGATTTCAGGGGTGAACACGGAACTAAGAAATATTTCAGGTGTCGATATGGAAAAAAAACCTATGTGTGGGAAGACTTTTGTAGTAAACACTCATTTATCCATCAAGATATTTTAAATAGCAAAAAAAAAGTTAAAAAGTGTTTATTAATTTTATTGCTACAAAATATCTTTTAATGAATATGTATAAATTAATAGAGCAACATATAAATTTGACATATGTATGACATTTTTTTACATTCATTTTTGTGGAATTGATCATTTTAAACATGAATTACTTACTGTTTATCATACATTTGAATTATTTTTTATGTTTGCTTAGATATGTTTTTTTCACGTAGACATCCATTTTTTTGGCATTTTCTGTTTTGCTAACAATGTCGTCTAATATTCTTGTAAACCAGTAATTATGTCTATAAATCTGAGCCCACACTTTACCTGGCCTATGGCCGAGGTAATTTTTGTGGGACTTGTCTCTTGACTGGGTGCATGTCACGCCATGATGCAATTCTCATTCCTCGTTAAGATTTAGATACAGATTTTGGAATATCCAAACATGGTAACCAAACAAACATCTATGTGATTTTAGTTCATAATGACACAATCTATGTGACATTTTTGCTGTGTTTTATGACTTGTATTACCTAGCTGCTTAGCCTTCCTATGGAAACACTCAAATGCATCTGGGAAAAACGAATCTCAACCGCCCGTTCTTTCTGATTAAAGTTTACACTATCTGATTTATGTTCAAAGCCGAGCGAAGCAAGGTTTTCTCCCGTAATTCTTCACAAAAATTGTCCGTTCGAACTCTATCCGTCTTTATCAGAGAGAGAGCAACCATTCTTCTTCTCCCCCCTTCTCTCTCCGCTACAGTCTTCTTCTTCTTCCCTCAGCCTCCTCCTCTTCCTCTCTCCCTCCAGCTGCCCCTCCATCCATCATATTATCAAGCTATGTTTGATAGCCTCCTCTCTCGTGATGTTACCCGATAAGCATTCCTTTTAGGAGGGGAAAAAAGGTTTCAGAAGCTAGTCAAAATTGAACAAAGTGAGGTTTTCTCTCGTGACTCTATAAACTTTGTCCGTCTTCGTTCACGTGTGAGATAGAGAGCGCTTCTTCTTCTCCCCCAGCCGCCTCCTCCTTTTGCTCTCTCCCTCCAGCCACTACTCTCTTTCAAGCCTCCTCCTCCTCTTCCTCTCTCGCCGCAGTCGCCGTTGTGTTCGGTTCCCAATCGTTAAGATATATACACCATATTTGCGGTGAGAAACCAACTTAGTTCCATTGGCGAAGGAAGAAAGAAGGAGAAGACTGGAGGGCGGAGAGAGAGGAGCGTTGGTGCTCCTGTTGCTCTCTGTTGATCTCTCTCTACGCAGATGAAGACAAGCATACGGACGGACAAAATTTACGAGTCACAATATATGAGTCCCGAGAGAAAACCTGTTTTTGATGGGTTTTGATAAAATCAGAACGCTTATTGGGTCGGGTACGCATTAGGATTTTGTGTAAATGCGAATTCGACACGTTTACAGCCCTAAATTTCCGTTGTCTCCCCCATCGCTGCAGCAGCAGCACTGTCCGCTTTATGAACCCAAGAAATTTCTAAACCCGATTGAAAGATTCTCATCCACGCTCCCCAAGGTATCAACTCTAATATCATTCATCTTTCACTTCTCCTTATTGTGCTTTTATTGAATCATTTTTCCTTAAATTATTATTTGAGCCGTTTTCATGTGTATGTTAATGTTTTATAATGTTCTTTATAATTTTTTTTTTTTTTTTTTTTTTGGTTCTTTATCGGTTTTTCTCTGTTCTTGGTTGTGCACCATGCATTTGATTTATAGCCTGTCAGTGATTTTTCTACGTTATGTTCATAGCTAATTTCAAACTGAAATAAGAAGATATTTTAGTTAGTGAGATGGATTAACCAGTTCATAGATAATGGGCTGCCTAGGAAAGATCAAAAATTTCTCGTATTTTGATTCGCTGCCCAACAACGGAGAAAGAAATGGTTTCCATGGCTCTTCGAGTTGCTTGAACCCAAGTATTTCCAATGCAAGGTCTCGGGCCTAAGAGGGTTCATAGGTGTCACTGGAGCTTGATGACAGTTGTTGACTGCTGGATCTCTCTTTGATTTTTGATTGAGTGGTTTCTGGGGCACTCTCTTTGGGGTTGAGGATTCATAAATCTTTTCATAATATCTACCAATTAACAACAATGGACTCTCCCAACAGCACACATTTCTTAGCATTATGGCTAACCCACGATTGGTGCATTTACATTAAGTATTTGCATCGTGCCTAGGTATCATTGTTTGTTTCCCTTTCTAATCCACCATCCACAACGTCTGTTTGAGAAAATTTCTTATATGGTTATTTTGCTTCTGCAAGAATTTTTTTTTTATTTAAAAATTTTAGTGGAAAATCATTTGATCAAATTACTAGATCCCACATTATTAGAACAGTACATAACCTCACTTCTAGAACATTACATAACCTCATTTCAGGCTATTAGGGGGTGGTGGTGGTAGTTTTTGGGGGGGGGGGGGGGGGGGGGGTTGGACCCAATGAGTTTTTGGTAAATAATCCTAGTTGAATTGGATAAAAAAATATGATATTGAATTATTGTTATTATTCTAAGGAGTGATATTATCTATTATGAAAAAGATTACATATGTTTTAACAAATTAGGAAATTCTTCTTTCTAAATGAATCAAATGGATAACTCTAATTGTCTCACCTCAGTATGGAATGAACATTTCCCTAACATTGTGCCTTGAACTTTTGATTTTACTAGCTGGGTCTTGTCAATTCTACAAGTTTTTAATCTTAACATGATAAAGATAAACTTAATGAAGATGTATTTAAATTTTTTCTTCAATTGACGAAAAATTATATCAAACAAATAATTACTCAAAACCATAAAAATAGACTTTTAGATAAATGAAAAAAATATTAAATTGTAGTAATTAATAAAGCTAAATGGAGAGAAAAAAAAGAGATTCCACATTTATGACACCAAAAATATAGTGTGATGAGACAAGAAGTATATGGTATAAGTGATTCACACGATCTCAATTTAAGTGGTTTACACAATCTCTTTTTTTTTTTTAGAAATGATATTGCTCTTCCACCAAAATATTCATACACTATCATATTAAAAGAAAGAAAGATAACAAAAAAATTCTTTTCTTAGATATAAATGTCATAAATTGAAGCAACTAAATACCAAATGCTCTATAAATGTACGAAATTTGTAGGAATGAAACAAAACACATCATTATTATTAAAGAAATAAATAGGTTATATCCCATCTTCACGGGCACTTAGTGCATCTGCATTTATTGCAAGTGCGTGTAAAATATCCAGACTGATGGTATTGCTTCCATAATTTCCATGGGAAAAGATTCTAGTTGTGCTTGATATTGATACATTTTGTAAGGTGTACTCCAATAATATTGATTCTTAAGATACAAAATGATTTAATAAGCTCCTACTTCTTTTAGAAAGTCAAGACTGATGAGTCATTGTTGTGGTTATTGAATGACTAAATGATAAAAAAGTCACTGCGGCTGAACTGTTACCAACTTTATAAGCCATTTTTTATTTAGTTAAAAGCTGCAGTGACTGCGGCTGAACAGTCACTGCGTCCGAACTGTCACCAACTTTCCTATATCATATCATTTTTGAGATTTATCTGTGATTGTTCTATTCATGCTACTTCTACAGTCATTCAAAAGACAGATAATCTTTTATCTTATTTTGTTAAATTTGGTCTATTTGATTACACAAAGATATAGCTATGATGTATCGATTAGTTTGTCACTTCAAGATCATGACTATGTCTTCTTGTAACTTGTTTGTCATTACTCATTAGTCACAGATATTGCCTTTTCACAGTTTTATATTTACTTATTCTTTTATAATAACATATTGGTTTAGCATCTCCTTGATTTAGTATATGACATAGATTTCTAGCTGCACTTACCTACCTCCTCCATACTCCACATATTTAAGTAACTGAGGAATGTGATTCTGCTGGTTGAAAGTTTATGCCTCAGATGCGTGGAACCTGTTTATAGAATTTAAAGCCCTATTTTCTAGTCTCTTACAGTCTTATTCTAGGGAAATTCTGCGAGTTACTCCTTAATGAATGACCTTGACTGCACATTCAACAAGGAATACATCCCTATTAGATGGCTTTCAAGGTTCTAGCAAGCAAGGGTTGCGCATACTTTCCTCATCCAGTGAAATTCCAAGAATTGGTCCCTGTTCATGAGCGTATAATGCATGACTAACAGAGAATATCTCTTCACCCGACCACTGCCTTCTAGATTATAGCAAAGGCCATTTCCTACCCATTGTTGCCTTGGCTGGGAAGTTGCAACAATTATAGAGGTTGAGGTTACACTGACATCTGGTCACAAAAAACTGACATCTGGTCACAAAAAATTGGTACATTCTTTTATGGAAATTCTCAACTTTTAAGTCATAATACATTAATGACCCCCATTTGATAGGAAGAGGCTTTAATGATAGTGATGATGATGGAGCTGGTGGTGTTAACGTCTATATGACATATGGACAGTTCATTTATCAAAGTCTGATAAATGGAAATTAAAATTGATGTTTTATATTTTATAATTAGTTGAAAACAGAGATCCCTAGCTCGTTGAAAGAAAAAATGATCTTAAGTGTTACGAAACACTTATGTTGGGTAATGCATACCTTGTGATAATGGAATCCTATGATTTTCAGCAAGGAACTCCTCTGGGGATATAGACATCTCTTTGTAATTTGGGTATCAGCTATGCATTTACAAATTTGCTGTCTACTTAAAATCGGAAGTGCCTTTGGTTTAAATTATTTATGCTTAAAAATTATTTATACCAATGGTAAATAGTCATGGAAGTTATCCCTTCCTACAGGATATGAGATGATGAATGCCTCATTAGGTCAAAGTGTGATAATTAATATGGTAGTTTATCCACCATTGCATATGTTAAGCAATAGTTCTACTGAGTTAAAGATCTCTAATTTGATATAGAGTACTTCGATGATGATGATGATGTGTTGTGCGAGCGCTATCCAATCACAACAACCAAACAATAGAGAATCCCAAGATCTCCAGCACAAAGAATAACCCAACAATCACACGAAGAACGCACAAATCACAAAGACAAGATTTAACGAGGTTCGGCCTCAACGCCTACGTCCTCGGGGCAATCAGAGAGAGATTTAAATTTAGGAAGATGATTACAATAGCTCTTCTTCTCTTTGAATGCAAGAGAACTCACATCTAATACAATTTCGCAGGCTTCTCCAAGATTCTAAACCCTAAAAATAACATTATGCTTAAATACCCAAATCAGCGAATCAGCAGATTTCACCCAAAACCCGACTGTTGGTCGACCCGGCCGGTCGACCGACCTCCATCTCGGTCGACCCGCCCGGTCGACCGAATTTAACCGAGAGTTCGGATCTTACAGTCAGGGAACTGCAGTCGACCGGCCTGGTCGACCGCCTAAGGCCCTGTGCATGCTGTGTATGTCGGTCGACCGGACCGGTCGACCGACCTTGCCTGATTCTGCTGCTGCTGCTATTTTCTGCTGCTGTCCACTTTGCCTTCCGTCGTCGACTTCCTTGGCGATCTCCTCGACGCGACCCATTGCAATCCAGCAATCCAGTCAGCTTCCTAGGTAACAATCTCTCTCTTTCCAACAATTCTCCACCTCGGCGAAGATTTTTCCTAAAAACTGAGCCGATCTCCAACGAACCCTAGTCCATCACCTGGCGAAATCGACACATGATCTCGGCAAAATCGACACACGATCTCGGCTTGCGCGTACCGGTCGAAATCGACACACGATTTCGGCGAAATTGACACACGATCTCGGCTTGAAATCTTTGGCTCATCTATTCCTGGAAAACATCGCACATGCCTTCCCTGCACTTCACCTTAGGAGAATTTTCATACCTGCCGATCACTAACCGTGGCTCCCTCTCCGCAACTTCACGACCTCACGAAGACTTCCTCATGAGCCAACACTGACTCTTCAACTGACTAGCTCTATCTAGTCTACCTGTCTTCCACTGACGGTCCAACCAAGTTTGCGTAGAGCCCACCAAACATCATCGGCTTCAACTGGATGCACACCCCTCCTTATGCAAGCTCAACATCTTCTCACCGGAAGATCACCTGTTCATCGAGATCACACCATCTCACCACTACGTGAGATCCAACTGGCCACACCACTTCACCTCTACATGAAGTCTCTTCACCTCTACGTGAAGTCTCTCCATTTCTACTTGAAGCTTCAATAGGCCACAACTCTTCACCTCTACGTGAAGATCCAAAATAACATCTCTAGAACCCAAATAGCTTCATAAGAGTTGCATCACCAAATGGCTGCGCCTTTACGGCTGCCTACGTATCTTTGCCCAAAAGGATCAAGCCAACGTAGTTCATTAAAATGAGCTTCAACAAGCTCAAACAATGGTACCTCTATTTGCAGCAGCGAACCTGTCTGACTGAGTCATATGAACCTCTTCCCGACCATCATGGAGAGCAACGGCCTTCAACTTCAGCTTGTCACGACCACAAGCTTGAGATTCATGCTTCTTTCTCCACAAGCGTGGCTTCACCTTAGTTCCAATGGCTGCAAATAACTCGACATCCTCAACAATGTCGTCAATCTGTTCAGCATCACCCTTTGTATCTTGAACTCCTCCCGGTGTCACCTCCGATGAAGTCTCCTCTGATGCCGAACCAACTGAGATGATGGAGTAGCATCAACCTCCACCCGCTGCATTCCTTTCTTGGCCTCCGTCCTCTCTACCTGCTGAGAGACAGTGGGCTTCAACACTGAAGCCTCTCCAAATGTGACATGCCTGCTCATCACGATCTTCTTGTCTTCGGGGTCCCACAACCTGTAGCTGTTCTTTTTGACACCCAAGTAGACAAACCTCTTTGCCCGCGGATTCACCTTGTCACTCTTGGCACTGAAGTAGGCCGGACTTCCAAACTCTCTTAGCACACCATGACCTTGAGCAGCTTTCCTAGACCAAATATCCAATGGAGCTTTACCTCCTATCGCAGTCGACCTGTTCATGAGATGGCTAGCATACTCAGTCGCCTCAGCCCAAAACGACCTGTCTAATCCTGCATTAGACAACAGCTTCCGAACCTTCTCCAGTAAGGAACGGACTACATCTTTAGCCAACCCATCTGTACCTGTTGTGAAGTGAGTTGCAATCCCTGTTCTGGCCAAATTGTAGGAACTGGTACATGTCCTTTCCAACATTACCAATATGAAGCTCCTTTATCTTCCTACCTATCTGCCTCTCCATTCTTCCTCTCCACTTCATCAACACATCTAGGGCTTCTCCCCTTTGTCTCATCGGATATATCCAAACCTGCCTAGATGAACCATCAATAAACGAGACAAAGTACCTGTGACCTCCAAGCGATGCCGTCTTAGCAGGTCCCCATACACTCATGTGAACACAATCAAGAAGACCTTCATGTCGATGAGTACTGGTGCTGAATCTCACCTTCTTCTTGTCCAGAACGCTGTGTCCACCTTCCAACTTGCAGGTAGCAGCACCTTCCATGGATTCCTTCTTTGCAGGAGCTTGCAAAGACCTTCCGTCGTCGTGTCCGACCTTTCCCTGCCAGTCCTCCGGGCCACCTTTATCTGAAGAACTCGAAGTCTCCACCTGATCTGTCATCATACTACCCTTCAAGTAGTAAAGATTCCTCGGCGGACGCCCTTCATCACCACCATCGAGCCCTTGATCATCCTGAGATCGCCATCTCGAACAGATATCACCATGCCCGATGCTTCCAAAGTGCCAACTGAGATAAGATTCCTTTTTAGATGAGGTACATACCTCACCTCCTTCAACTCTCGAACTATCCATCATCCATCTTGATGCGAACTGTACCCATCCCTTCTATATTACACGGATGGTCATCCCCCATGACCGTGTAACATCCATCCAGCTTCTCAAAGCTAGAAAACCAGGCCCTATTCGGGCACACATGATAGGTGGCTCCGCTATCTAAGATCCACTCAGCACTATCTGAGTTACTAATAGTAGGTGTAGTAACCGAGAGAGAGAACACTGAAGAGTCATCATCCGATCCATCCGCCTGTGTGAGATTCGCCTCGGTCTTTGACTCCACCTTATCTTTGGCCTTAGGGCATTCTGCTTTCCAGTGTCCTAGTTCCTTGCACAAGGCACACTGATTCCTCTTCAGATTTCTGAAACCCGGCCTGGATTTCGATCTTCCTCTAATCTCCTTTCCCTTCCTTGATGAACCTCTGCCTCTTACTTCCAATGCCTCCGCCGATGACCCTGACTGAGAAGGATGCCTCTCCTTCTTCCTTGTCTCATAACTCATCAGTGCAGACGACACCTCATCATAATCCAAGCTCTGCCTTCCATTAATGAAGGTCAGTGTGAATGTCTCGTACTCCTCTGCAGGAAGTGAATTCAGAAAGATGACCGCCTTATCTTCCTCATCTACCGTGACATCCACATTTAGCAGATCTGTAAGAAGCTTCGTATATCGGTTGATGTGCTCATTTACTGTGCTCCCATTCTTCATCCGAAACTGATACAGCTTACTCTTAAGCTGCAACCTGGACTCTACACTTTTTGTCAGGTACTTCTTTTCAAGGGTTTCCCACAGTTTCTTCGCTGACGTCTCATGTTGCACAAATTTTATGTCTTGTGACAAGCATGAACGTATCAAGCCACATGCCGACCTGTTCATCTTCGCCCAGTCTTCATCAGTGGTAGTGTTCTTCTTCTTCGCCAATAGGAGAGTGTCTTCGAGGTTTGATGCATTCAGCGCATCCATAACCTCGCATCTCCACATACTTTGTTAGTCCCATTAAACTTAACAATTTCAATCCTTGGGTGATTGTTCATTGCCTTAATAGATGCAGTTTCTTCTGCCATTGAGATTTTCCTGATTCTCTATCTATGCAGAAGATCAACTACCTTGAAATAAATCTATACACAGATAAAAATATGATTTTTACCTGTCCCTTGAAACCCTAGATCGAGTTTCTCACCAGATCTACTCCACCACGGATTCAACGAGCCCTCCTTGAGTCCTTCTGAGATCGACACACGATCTCCTCGAACACCCAATACCTCAGATCTGAGATCGACACACGATCTCCACCGGATCCGATCTCGAGCCCTTCGAATCCTCAGAAATCCCAAGTGCAACCCGGAAGCTCTGATACCACTTGTTGTGCGAGCGCTATCCAATCACAACAACCAAACAATAGAGAATCCCAAGATCTCCAGCACAAAGAACAACCCAACAATCACACGAAGAACGCACAAATCACAAAGACAAGATTTAACGAGGTTCGGCCTCAACGCCTACGTCCTCGGGGCAATCAGAGAGAGATTTAAATTTAGGAAGATGATTACAATAGCTCTTCTTCTCTTTGAATGCAAGAGAACTCACAGCTAATATAATTTCGCAGGCTTCTCCAAGATTCTAAACCCTAGAAATAACATTAGGCTTAAACACCCAAATCAGCGAATCAGCAGATTTCACCCAAAACCGACTGTCGGTCGACCCGGCCGGTCGACCGACCTCCATCTCGGTCGACCCGCCCGGTCGACCGAATTTAACCGAGAGTTCGGGTCTTACAGTCAGGGAACTGCGGTCGACCGGCCGGGTCGACCGCCTAAGGCCCTGTGCATGCTGTGTATGTCGGTCGACCGGACCGGTCGACCGACCTTGCCTGATTCTGCTGCTGCTGCTATTTTTTGCTGCTGTCCACTTTGCCTTCCGTCGTCGACTTCCTTGGCGATCTCCTCGACGCGACCCATGGCAATCCAGCAATCCAGTCAGCTTCCTAGGTAATAATATCTCTCTTTCCAACATGATTATTATTATTATTATTATTATTATTATATTATTATTTAAGGAAATAGAGCGCTTTAATGTTACTGAAAGTGATGTGATACAAGATGATGAATGCATATCCATGGCAATCATGTGATCATTGATGTGATAATTTTTCTACCATTTCATTTGTTAAGAATAGTTCTAGTGATGCAAAGATTTCTAACTTGATATAGAGAACTTTGAAGATACCCAAATGGACATGCTTCATCTACA
This sequence comes from Agave tequilana, assembly GCA_038442645.1. NCBI lineage: Eukaryota > Viridiplantae > Streptophyta > Magnoliopsida > Asparagales > Asparagaceae > Agave > Agave tequilana. The sequence continues at coordinate 100,538 of JAVJIF010032993.1, read as the reverse complement.
ACTTCATCTCCTAATGGTATGTCCTTACTAGATTTGTTCAATGTTATCAGTGGATTGGCAATCTTCTCTTATTGGCCTTCCTTATCTTGTCATCACCATTTATCTTGTGAGCCACTGAGTTTAGCAGACCTTTACAATCACCAGAAGACTCTCATGTGTCTTTTCCACTACTTCGGAGTCACTAATCTTGATTTTGCTTCTTTTGGGTGTTTTAGGCATTATGTTTGCTAACTTTATTTGGTGATTATAGGAATCGGTTTTAACATATATGTTTCTATCAAACTTTACTCTTTTGTAGAGAAAAAGGTTGGGCATTATCTGCTTCCATTGGGACCCAACCGACAGTCACCTAATGCACTTGCTTCTGTTGGACCTAACTTTTATTCTGCTTTCTTTTCCTCAGTCCTACAAAAATACACCTGTTCTCTTGTCGTCTGTTTCTTTCCTAGCTGCCACTTCTTCAACATTTACCCTTTGCTAATGTCTCTTAACTGCAGCAGTTACACTGGCCATGTGTTTGATTTTCTTTCCAAGTCGGAAACTTTTTAAGTGGGTATCATAGTTCAGCTTTCCAGTACGTCTCACATTTTCCATTTAATTGGAATAAGTTAGTGAAGTCAGGTTTGTTTATTTTCTCACTTCGATCTTATTTCTTTTTATATTTGAGTCCTTCTATTTATTGTTCTGTAAGGGTCATGTGATGGTAAACAAATAATTTCTGCACCACTTGCAAAAAACCAACCAACTAAAAGAGAGTATTTGTCGGTTGAACACATGGTCCATGAACCGAAACTGTACCAGGCACCGTGCTTTTTATACTTGTGTCATGTACACAGTTGTAGAAATATGTCCATGGCTGCTGGAGGGTTTGGTGCCTAATTAAATATCCCCCTCGTCTACTGAAGTTTAATAAATGCAGAGTTAATTTCAAACTAAGTCAATTTGTACCAAGGCTGATAGTAAATTATGAGTAGGGGTGCAAACGAGCCGAACTCGAGCGAGCTGACTTGTTCGAGATCGGCTCGTTTACATTTCGAGCTTTAGTGGGTGCTCGAGTTCTGCTCGATTTGAATTTCAAAAGTTCGAGTTTGGCTCGTGTAAGCTCGAAAATATAAAAAAAATCAAAAACACGCTAGTTGCTTTACTATTGTGAATTTGGTTCAACTTGATATAGATTAGTACGAACATTATCTTCATTTTTATTTTAAAAAAAGAAAACATAAATTTTAATAATTGAAAAATGTTCTATTAAAATAAATTGAGAACAAAAATATTTTTAAATCTCACAATTCTATTCATAATTAATATATGTTTATAGTCATGTTTGTTATTGACACAAGTACACATGTTCATTATCATATTTGTGATTGGCACATGTATACTTGGACAACTAACATACTTCTATATTCTCACAACTTTCTTATGATATGAATATCTGATATATGTGCGTATATAGATGTAACGAGCTTATCCGAACCGAACTCGAGCTACAGAATATACAGACGTACTTTTATATTCTCGCAACTCATTTATAAATTTGAGCTCAATTTTGAGCTCGAGTTCGGCTTGTTTATTAGTCGAGCTAGCCATAAACGAGCTAAATATCGAACCGAACCCAAACTGTTTGCGAGTTGCTCGTTCGTTTGACACCCCTAATTATGAGACATGTCAATCTGCTATGTATTTACCCATTTCACAACAAGAACCTCCTCTTGTTGCATCTGCTAGCCTTATTTCTTGCTCTTGTAATTCTTTATGATCGATTCCATTCTTCTGTTTTTCCCTTTTCTTCCTATTAATTCAGTATTCAAGATGAACTAATGGCTCATTCTGCACAGGGAGATTAGCTAGGTGATTCTGGGGAGTTCTTTGGGAAATGGATGAAGCATGGTGATTTGGCTTTTCTCTTTCTTTCTACATCTGCATTAAAAGAGAGCATGCTCTGAATCTTCTTTCTGCATGCTAATCTAATTCTATTTATTGCTTAAGGAGAATCTTCCTTTCTTGTTATGTTTGATGTTCTTGAGGTATAGATAAGACAACCATTTTCATGATGTAGGATCGACATATGTTATAAATGAAAGTAGCATTCTTATTTGCCATAAGTAGTCAAATTCCAGATCTTCTGTTATGTGTTAACTAGTGCAAAACAAAAACGTATATACTTGATGTATGGACAATTTAGAACCATATTTGTAAAACTAAAATATCCAATCCAGACAATACAAATATAGTATTCAATTATATGAAATTTAATGTAGTTGTTTGGCAATATGCTCGCTGGGTACCTACAACATTTATGACATCCAATTTGTTCGGCTAATTAATTGCATTGTCATCCACTTAGGTCTAATATTTATGGGGAAGCCATATGGGGAATGCCTAGTGTTGTTATTTTTGTTAGATGTAATTAAATATTTAACTATATTGTAGAAGAGCTCCACAATGTCTCTCGAAATCAGAACGTAGACCCATAAGAAATTGAGTCAGTCTCCGAGTCTCTGGTACTTCATATATGAAGATATAGCTTGAATGTTTGGAGGCTCCATCAACTCAATTTAATCGCATAAGACAATCATGTGAGTATAAAATTTCTGAATACTCTTCTCTTGCTTGAAGCCTTGATACCAATTTCTAGTTGATATTAAAGTGCGTAATTTGATTGTTGATATAACGCCTTCGAATAATTCCAAGCATCTAATGCTGATTTGGATAACTAAAGACTAATTTGTTGCTCAACACAGTTATGAATCCAAGTTAAAATCTAAGAATTATTCACATCCCAAGCATCTAAGCACCATTCAAAGTCATCTGTATTTGAATCTGAAATCAACTTTTTTTTTTTAAAGAATCGAAAAAGACCACCAATATATTTCCAAACTTTCTTACCTCTCAAGAAATGCATCATCATCAAACTTTAATAAGAATTATTATTTCCAATGAGATGCACATAGTCTCATGCAAGTCGTTGGACTTTTTAGAATCCATCTTATCTAAAAACAAAGACTGTCCTATCTGAATAAAATCAACAGAAGTAACACTCACCAACGCGTCCTACACGCCCAAAACCTGGGAAGCGGCTTCTATATCACAAAAAATGGCCTCCAATCCACTTATTTATGGCCAAATTAATTTTAGCCGTATGATCTGAATTCTGTCTCAGCAAACAGATCTGGTTGCAACCAGACTAATTGGGGCTAATCATAGGCCAGATTTGAAACTAGGCCCGAGTGTGATTTGAGGTGGACATAAGTCAAACCTGAAATCAGATCTACTTTTGAAACAATCACAAGATTGTCCACGATAATTTCTGATTATGAGAAATCCCCCAAAGACCGAAGACCAGGAGAGTGGAGGAGGTCTGATGGTGAGAAAAATCCTCCAAAGACTTACCAGGAGAGTGGATGAGGTGGGGTGCAAAACCTAGCTTCCTTGTTGAATTACCACCTCTGACAATCTCGATAATGATCACCTGCGGCCACTTCTCAAAAGTGCACAAGGTAACGATATCAAATCAAATCTAGCGAATGGCTTAGAGAATCTACGTAAAAACAAAAATCTTTGTGAAACCTTTTGCGAACAGACCTTCCCCTTCTTGCAAATCGAATCTTGTAGATGAGCAAAGAAAATATCAGAAACTTAGACGGAGAGGCGAAACTAAGGTTGTCAAAGGCTAAGCTTTGATACACTGATAGACAGAGGTAATCTTTATTGGCTATTCCATGAATCCAAAATTTAATAACACTTTCCCTTCTTATATAGACTCAAAAGCTTTAAATAAAACAAATCCTACTCAAACTACTACTAGGACTTTGAATACTCTTTGGACTCTTATCTATAAATATTAATTACTTAATTATATCTAACAAATTGTATTAAAGATATTTGCATGGTTTGAAATATTGACCGAGACCATCAAAAGTATTGTCTCAAATTCTGAGGCATTCTAGACAATATTGCCCCTTCAAATCGGTGTCAGCCTGGATTGGTTAATATCGGCTATATTTTGTGCATCTGTTCGCACCAGTTATTCAGTTGATATTGGTTGATATGTGCTGATTCCGATCAATACTAAAAAAGGGCACGAAAACTAACAGATTGAATTGAGCCTTTCCAATCATGTACCTATGCCTCTCCATTTTGAAAAACCCTATATCTCTTCTCCTAGCGAAGATCCGTGATGATCCCTACTAGATACGTGACTAGGCAAATTGTCAAGACGACGAGGTGGCAAGGAATGGATGACGCATGGATGATGATCTGTCAATAGTGACAATGTATTTCACTTTTCTTTTTCTTAAAATAATCCTCCGCTTCTTCGTCCACCACCTCCTCTTCTTCCCTTTGTCCTTACCCTTCTTTTCCCTTAGTGTCATTGTAAGAGTGGTTGAACTCTCTCTCTCTCTCTCTCTCTCTCTCTCTCTCTCTCTCTCTCTCTCTAGGGATCTCTTTATTTAATCGGAGATGCATTTTAGTTGGGTGGGGGGATGAAACTGAGAATGGCGAGTGTCAACAAATTCGTATTAATTATTGATATTAGTAGTATGTTGTTTATGTTTTTAACATGGATTGAAATATCGGCTGATACCGATACATATCGGCTGTATCATATCAGTTTTGAGCTACCTCTCTGTTATTAGATTCAGCTGATTCATATCTAATATTGGATGTACATTTTTAATATCGGACAAGTATTGGTCGATACTGCCTGATACGAACTGAAACTAGCCGATACCCCGGATACGAATCGAAAATTTGTGATAGCATGTTAAAAGTCAAAGGTTGTTTGTTAGGCATGTATGTCCTGAAGCGGTAGAAAAGAAAAATAAAAGAAAGTAGGATTCAGTAAAGAAACAAATAGAAGGAAATCCTTAATTTTTGGGAAGACATGTAAAAGGGATAAGGAAGGAAACAATAAAGAAATAGAAAGAAATCTTTAGTTTTAGAAATAACAATCTAGAGCAAATCAAAGAGAGGATAAAGAAAAATGCAAAGGGAAAAAAAGAAGAAGAAGACAAGTTCGATAAATTATGGAGAGAAGATAGTAAATCGAGGAGAATATTGTTTTTTTCTTTTTGACCAAGCGAAAAGAGAAATAAAGCTGATTGTGCATTGGTGTGTTTCTCTTTCTTTCTTCTTTTTGCATCCTACTCCTATTTTTCTCTTTGTTGATTTGTTTATATAGTTGTACTTGCTCCCAATTCTTTATGTGTTCTGTGTCCTTTGAATTGTTCTATTTATGCTGAATACTAAAGAATTCTCTCTTTCTCTCATTATAATCATATTGTATAATTGTTCCAGCTGGTACAATGTTGTTGGTTGAAACTGTAAGAAAGTGAAAAATATGTACAACTAGTTACACAATCAATAGGTTTATGTCTGTAATAAGCTAATTTGGAGTTGCAGCCCAAAAGTATAATTTTATGAAACCCTTGAGTTTAAACATTAAAGCAAACCTGGAGTTGTTTCCATAAAGAATGAACCTTTAGAGAAAAATAAAGAGTTCTAGTATAAGGGGCCGTTTGTTTCGCGTAAAACTCCGTAATTCGTAAATGACTTACTACCAGTTACAACTACGGCGTTTGTTTGGACCGTAATTCGTAAAAGACTTATGTAACTCAACTAACACTCACTTGCAACCCAGTTACCACTCACTTACAGCCCAGTTACAGTTAATTTTGTGGTCATACAAATTTGTAATATTTTTTTATATTAATATTAAAATTTTTTAATATGTAACTTTTTAATATTTATTTGCAGTATTAAAACTTTAAAATCACCAAATAGTTAATTTTGTGGTCAACTTTTTAATTTACGACTTATACATTAGGACAACCAAACACCCTAAAGTACAATACACTTTCCCACTTTACAATTTTATATTACCAACCAAACACCGTAAAATTTACATACATGTAACTCATTTACAATTGTAAAAGACTTTACCAATTACAACTACGAATTACGGCCAGTTACGACAACCAAACAGACCCTAAGCTAACCATAGAAAACTACAAACTAACTTATTGACTTTTTTGCAAGAATACTACTCAAAAACAGTCTTTTGCTTTACATGTTCTAGTATATTTTTAATTTAGACATCTACACAAGTAAAACACGTCAAAATGTTGCTAATATTCATAACAATTTTTTACTTTATTTTAATAATTATTTTAAGAAGTACCCGATGTTGCCCATATGGCCGATTCCAATATTATAAACCATCTGCCGATACCGGTACCGATTCCGAGATTTCAAACCTTGAATTTAAATTTTTTATTGATAGTTTGGCACTTTTTGGCATGAAACTAAGAGACCAAAGTGACAACAATATCGTTGAACACTCTCTAATGGAATCAAGAAAATTTGAACATTAATCCGGCATAGTTTGGCAATGAACCTGAAAACATACACACTCACACCCAACATAGACATATTATATGTAAGCTCTTCTAGGTATGTTAATAAAAAATAATAATAGTCACTAACCCAATAGCGACACTTATCTGTTTTTTAATAAATTTGATACAAGTAAGATTATTAATTCAAATATTATTTATTTGTAAATTATTGCACTATCTACTATGTTATGCAATTACCAAAATGTGATTAAAGAAATATATCAAATATTCCAAAAAAATGTTAAAGTTCAGATAATTATCTTAACAAAATTTTGTGATTTATGATTAGTATTTTTTTTTTTGAAAGAAACATGTTCGAGAAGGAACAACTGACTTCCAATATGGCTCATTCTGATACTAAAATTCTTTGACCGATGCTGATATATTTGTATTTCTCATTGTTGTCCAACAAGAACATATCGGGTTAGACCCATAGTTTAATAGTATCTCTAGGTTTAACCTTGTTAGTTATATATATTGATGCGGGCTTGAACCTCTTTATGCTCACCTCATTGCAAACCCATCGACCTCAAATATAGTTTTGGCAACCTTTTTCTTTGCAGTGACAAAGCATGTTTGTCACCTCCATAGATTCATGGAACATGCTCTAGATCCTGAGAAAGGATATGCCATATGCACAAGAGTTCTTTTCTATGTAGCACATATACTTTATCAAAGGAGACATACCCGTGTCGGATACTTTTCTGATACTTGAATACTGTGATACTGGACCAGTACGTGTTCGATATCTTATCAATGCATTCTAAAGTTTACAACTTATCTTAATTGTATCACAAAGATAATCATAGACGGAAGCAAAACTACGAAGAAAAGATCTAATTTTGAATGAAGAATTTACTACTCTATCTCTTGTAGATGCATTGCATTTATATAATTTATTTACAATAAAGATTATTCACATAATTGTTGGTTTATATGATTCAAAAATGTTTCATGACATCTAAAATATTGTGTTCTTTTAGCTTTTGTAGTCTAACGTTGATGAGGACATCACACCAGTTGCCAGTTGTCTTTTTATACTTTAGTTTATTTTGAGATGTTGTGTTTTGTTTATCTTTCTTTTAGTACCACATCGGTTATATCCGAGAAGTTCACTTTGTAAGAGCGTATATAAAGAGGCTCAACTCAATGAATAAGTAGACAATGATTAAATAAAAACTTTTTCCAGTTAAAATTCTCTTGAGAGTGCTCTTGAGTTTTGGGTGCGAAGCCCGTGATGCAAGGGGTGCGAATCCCGCGTAAGGGGTGGGAAGCCCAAAGTTATCTGATTATTTCTCCAACCCTATTCTCTCTTTTCATTTTATTTCTTGTAAAACCCTAGTTTTCCTTTTTATTTGTATTCGAAGGTGATTGCGATCCTGTATTACATCAATTTGGTATTAGAGCTTTGGTCCCAATCCTCTTCGAATTTCTTCTCGTTCCCAAATCTTAGATCTAGATCTGGATCTCTAGATCTAGATCTACTTTGCAAAAAAATTTCGATTATTGTTAGATCTAGATTTAGATCTACTTTGCAAAAAAAAAAAGAAAGAAAAACAGAAAAAAGAACAGAAAAGAAAAAAAAGAAACAGAACAAAAAACAGAAAACAGAAAAAACAGAACAGGAAAAAAAAGAAAAACTTTACTGTTCACAGTGAAAAATAATCGACCGATTACTGTTCACAGTGAACAGTAATCCCTTTGTTACTGTTCACGTGAGCAGTAACATTCAGGTTACTGTTCATGTTCCCCCAAAGCCCCAACATTCATCCATTCTGAGCTCGTTTCAAGCTCGATTCGAGCCATTTTCGAAGCAGCGGATTCGTGGAGAGCAACACTACACATCTACAACCTTCATATTCTAGTTCAAGCTTCGGTCGTCTGCCAGATTCAGCTCATCAGATCAGCGCACCACAGTCCAGAGCTTGTTTCTGCCCCGATTAGCGTCCGATTTGCTCCATTCTCGAGGTGATATCCTAACTTGACCTGAATCGTTAACTGTTAGATTACTTGCAACTACTATATGGATTGCTATCATTTATTAGTTGAATTGTTATTTGCTTCGATATAGTGGTTGCATTAGCATTTATCGTTTTTTCATCATTTTAGGAATGCTTTTTCTTTCCATTTAGCACTTAAACTTTAGGGTATTTTTGTTTTGTGCATACATTTAGTTTAATTAACTCTAGGGTTCTCCACTGCATCTGCTTGTTTGCTTGAGTCATCATGACTAGTCAGCAGTATAGGGACCCCACTTAGACCAGCTACACAAACTCTATCAGGGTCATATGTCCGTTCATGATTATATTGCCATGTTTAAGGACTTAACCCATCTCAGTGACGTGAGAGAGCACCCTTCTGAGACTCTAACTAGGTTTGTTTGGGGTTTACGACCTAAATAAAACGTGCTATGATTACTGACCCCTATGACTTAGACACTGTTGAAGATGCCTTTGATGTTGCATTAAAGTTGGACTTTACTTTCAAAACGCTAGTCAATGCTAAGGCTAAGTGTTATAAATGTGAGGGATATGGACATTATGATTATCAGTGTCCTTCAGAGAGTCAACATGTTAGAATTGTGTCTAGTGATGAAGTTGACGTCTCGAAGGTTATTGAGGAAGTCCATGTTCCTCCCAAGACTGTTAGTATAGACAAAACAGTTGGTGCTGATACACTGGTTATTGATGAAATTCACATGTCTAATAGTGTCAGTGATGACGTGAATGAGATAGTTGAGACTACTACATTGCATTTTCCTGTTGCATACATTGATGATATCACTAGACCGATAGCAATTTACAATGATACCCACAAATTTGCTACGTACCCATATAGTACTTTGCAGGAATTTACAGTTGATAATAAGGTGATGGTTACGAGTCACCCTGAGGTCACGAGAAAGTTGCACGCTTGGTGTAAAGATCTTGATAGGACTCTAAAGAGGATTGCTTCCATTGCTTACGAGTTGGATAGCTCGTGGGATCCTGGTATCAGCTCTATCTTCAGCAAGGATGATGCGCTTCGCTCTACTCTCTGTGCCTTGATCGCGCTGCCATCTTTCACAGCCGACCCGTCACGGAGACTAGCTCCACCTCCGCCACCATGGTATCAACACGGCGTACCAGTGATGCTGCCACGACCACCACCTTGGCCCGATTGATATGCTTCGTGAGGAAAGTCCTCGCTCGGCAGCATGGTTCAAAGACTCGTCCGAGTCGAAGACGAGTCGGCCGAGTCGTATCCGTCTCGGTTCGCTCCGAGACGAGTCCGAGTCACGAGTCGGTCGGTTCAACTCAGAGGAGACCGACTCGGCCGAGAATCGGAGTTGACTCGGCCGACTCGGCTGAATCGGTCGTGACTCGGCCGAGTCGACCGAGTCGACTCCGATTCTCGGCCGAGTCGGCTCGAAACGTATATTCACCTGTGACGAACGGGTATAAAGAAAGAAAAAAAGAAAAAAAATTTACCTCTCTTGCTCAGATCTGGAAATCGCCGTCGCTGCCCGATCGCTGCTGCTAAGATCTGGCCGCCAGCCGCTCCTCCCCATTCCCAGGTGATGTTCCTCCCTCTCTCAGTCTCTTTCCTTCTCCCTCCCTTTGTTTCTCTCTCCCCCTCTCCCTCTCTTACCCTCTCTCTATCTCTCGTCTCTCTCTGTCTCTTTTCCTCCCCCTCCCTCTGTCTCTTTCCCCTCCCCCTCCCTCTCTCTCACCAACTCTCTTTCTCTCCTTTTTCATCTCCCATCTCTCTGTCTCTTCTCCCTCCCCCTCCTTCTCTCTCCCTGTTTCCGATCTCTCCCCTCTCTTCCCCCTCTGAGGTATAAGAGAAGCAGATGATGGTGGTGGTGGTGAAGATATGAGGGTTTTATCCAATTCTAGTAGTGATGATGGTGAAGATGGCGATGATAATGATGACAGTGATGGCGGCAGTGGTGATGAGGACAATAATGAGAGCAACAATAGTACTGATGATGGAACTTATAGTCTTAAAGGTCATATACAAATGTTGAGTTTGACATTAGGCCAACATTATGGTGTGACATATATCCATGACTACAGACCACAACTTGAGAGATCTACGAGTACTAATATCGGTTTGTCTACTTACCGCAGAGATGTTATGATAATGATTTTGTGCCTCATCGCAATTCAATGTGAAAATAGCTACATTAGCATGTATTTATGAATGTAGTTTGTGCAATTTACTATATTGTGCATGTATTTTGATATGCTTCTACCGACAACGCGTGTATTTATGCTTTCGCTTTATGTTTAAGTGTGCTAGGTGATATGTTTTGGATATGTGATACATGAATTGAATGTCTACATTTTTTTAAAGATTTGTCATAATTTTTTGGAATTTTTTGAGTTTTCTATGTAGCGTTTTGCGTGTATCGCCCGAGACCGATCCGAGTCGCCGAGACCGATCCGTCTCAGTGCCCGCCGAGTCGGCGGCCGAGACCGCTACTGTGAACCATGCTCGGCAGGGTCAGGTTTCTCACCCCCGGGGGAATTGATGAGGACATCACGCCAGTTGTCAGTTACCTTTCCATGCCTTAGTTTATTTTGAGATGTGTTTTGTTTCTTTCTTTTAGTACCACATCGGTTATATCCGAGAAGTTCACTTTGTAAGAGCCTATATAAAGAGGCTCAACTTAATGAATAAGTAGACAATGATTTAATAAAACTTTTTCAGTTAAAATTTCAGAGCTCTTGGGTTCTTGAGATTGGGGTGTGAAGCCCATGGTGCAAGGGCGTGAAGCCCGCGTAAGGGGTGCGAAGCCCAAAGTTATTTAGTTCTTTCTCCAACCCTAATCTCTTTTTTTCATTTTATTTCTTGTAAAACCTTAGTTTTTCTTTTTTATTTGTATTCGAAGGTGGTTGCGATCCTGTATTACATCAATTTAGTATCAGAGCTTTGGTCCCAATCCCCTTCGAATTTCTTCTCGTCCCCAAATCCTAAATCTAAATCTGGATCTCTAGATCTAGATCTACTTTGCAAAAAAAAATTCGATTATTGTTAGATCTAGATTTAGATCTATTTAGATCTACTTTGCAAAAAAAAAAAAAAAGAAAGAAAAACAGAAAAAAAGAAAAAAACAGAAAAAAAACAGAAAAGAAAAAAAGAAAACAGAACAAAAAACAGAAAACAGAAAAAAACAGAACAGGAAAAAAAAAGAAAAACTTTACTGTTCACAGTGAAAAATAATCGACCGATTACTGTTCACAGTGAACAGTAATCCCTTTGTTACTGTTCACGTGAGCAGTAACATTCAGGTTACTGTTCATGTCCCCCAAAGCCCCAACATTCATCCATTCTGAGCTCGTTTCAAGCTCGATTCGAGCCATTTTCGAAGCAGCGGATTCGTGGAGAGCAACACTACACATCTACAGCCTTCATATTCTAGTTCAAGCTTCGGTCGTCTGCCAGATTCAGCTCAGCAGATCAGCGCACCACAGTCCAGAGCTTGTTTCTGCCCCGATTAGCGTCCGATTTGCTTCATTCTCGAGGTGATATCCTAACTTGACCTGAATCATTAACTGTTAGATTACTTGCAACTACTATATGATTGCTATCATTTGTTGGTTGAATTGTTATTTGCTTCGATCTAGTGGTTGCATTAGCATTTATCGCTTTTTCATTATTTTAGGAATGCTTTTTCTTTGCATTTAGAACTTAAACTTTAGGGTATTTTTGTTTTGTGCATACATTTAGTTTAATTAACTCTAGGGTTCTCCACTGCATCTGCTTGTTTGCTTGAGTCATCATGACTAGTCAGCAGTATAGGGACCCCACTTAGACCAGCTACACAAACTCCATCAGGGTCATATGTCCGTTCATGATTATATTGCCATGTTTAAGGACTTAACCCATCTCAGTGACGTGAGAGAGCACCCTTCTGAGACTCTAACTAGGTTTGTTTGGGGTTTACGACCTAAAATAAAATGTGCTATGATTACTGGCCCCTATGACTTAGACACTGTTGAAGATGCCTTTGATGTTGCATTAAAGTTGGACTTTACTTTCAAAATGCTAGTCAATGCTAAAGCTAAGTGTTATAAATGTGAGGGATATGGACATTATGATTATCAGTGTCCTTCAGAGAGTCAACATGTTAGAATTGTGTCTAGTGATGAAGTTGACGTCTCGAAGGTTATTGAGGAAGTCCATGTTCCTCCCAAGACTGTTAGTATAGACAAAACAGTTGGTGCCGATACACTGGTTATTGATGAAATTCACATGTCTAATAGTGTCAGTGATGACGTGAATGAGATAGTTGAGACTACTACATTGCATTTTCCTGTTGCATACATTGATGATATCACTAGACCGATAGCAATTTACAATGATACCCACAAATTTGCTACGTACCCATATAGTACTTTACAGGAATTTACAGTTGATAATAGGTGATGGTTACGAGTCACCCTGAGGTCACGAGAAAGTTGCACGCTTGGTGTAAAGATCTCGATAGGACTCTAAAGAGGATTGCTTCTATTGCTTACGAGTTGGATAGCCCGTGGGATCCTGGTATCAGCTCTATCTTCAGCAAGGATGATGCGCTTCGCTCTACTCTCTGTGCCTTGATCGCGCTGCTATCTTCCACAGCCGATCCGTCATGGAGACCATCTCCTCCTCCGCCACCATGGTCCCGACATGATGTACCCATGCTGCTGCCACGACCACCACCTTGGCCCGACTGAGACACTTCGTGAGGACCCTCCCTCGACAGGGTCGAGTTTCTCCCACCCCGGGGAAATGATGAGGACATCACACCAGTTGCCAGTTGTCTTTTTATGCCTTAGTTTATTTTGAGATGTGTTTTGTTTATCTTTCTTTTAGTACCACATCGGTTATATCCGAGAAGTTCACTTTATAAGAGCCTATATAAAGAGGCTCAACTCAATAAATAAGTAGACAATGATTAAATAAAAACTTTTTCCAGTTAAAATTCTCTTGAGAGTGCTCTTGAGTTTTGGGTGCGAAGCCCGTGGTGTAAGGGGTGCGAAGCCCGCGTAAGGGGTGGGAAGCCCAAAGTTATCTGGTTATTTCTTCACCCTATTCTCTCTTTTCATTTATTTCTTGTAAAACCCTAGTTTTCCTTTTTATTTGTATTCGAAGGTGATTGCGATCCTGTATTACATCAAACGTTCATACTTCATATTGCAGATAACGATCATTAAGACGCAAAAAAAAGTACAGTTCAGTTATTATTGAATACTTGTACATGTACGATCTTATATTTTTACCTCATATTCGTATCACAAAAACATAAATGTACACATATAACTTTTGTCATATTCATGTCGTGCTCGTACCCGTATTTAGTTTTTTTTCCTTCAAAATTAGCCATATCCCCTTGTTCATATCGTGTCCTACCCCTTCTTTGTATCCTTGTCCATGTTTCATATGTCCTCCCAATTTTCCATTGTTTTTTAACCCTATTTTTTTTATACTAAGAATAAAACCCTAGTTTGGTTTAAGCTGAGAGTGAGATGGTTTACGGTGTTGTTTTTGCCTTTTTGGCTGAATGACATGAAACTGCTGTGATACACAGCTTTTGACTGAAACAGAAAACCTTCTCGAAGCTAAATACAGGAGAGAAGAATCTGTAATACACGAGAATACATGGAAAAAGAGATAAAACACTTTAATTTAGCATTTATGCATTAGTTATTTCTCTGGTAAACTTAATAAACACATATCATTTGAAACAACTATGATGAATGGGTTATACACCGATACTGGATTACCCTGGTTTAGCTATTTTGAAAATAATAATTGCAAGTGAGACCAATGAGACAATCTGGAGTACCAGGCTGCTGCTGTTTTTTCCTTCTTGATGCATGAATTTCTTTAATTATTTATTGAAAAAATATCAGTCTGTAACCATAGATTCCGCTTACCCGTCATTAAAATAAATCAAGTACAATTCTGCTGTTTCCTCTCTTACATTCTCCATTATTAGCAGGTACTACTGCCTGCTTATACCTTTGACTCTGCCTGTACTCGTTCTGGCTGTATATCTACATTGGCTCAGCATGAAACTCTTCAAGCATGCATGAACTGTCTCTAAAACTACTACGAGTATTTACATGAAGACGCAGTGGAAAATGCAGGATCACGACTTTGGTTAGCTTTTCGTCTCTCTCTCTCTCTCTACCTCCGCCCCTCCCCAAAAGAAGAAGGAAAAGTCTCTCTACGCTGAATACAGTCTCGTTTCCAAACTGGACCGAGCAAATGAAGTTGCAGGGGAGCCGCCGATTGCAGCTGAGTGCACAGGCGCTGACGAAATCCCCGTGAGCAGATATTCATCGCAGAACGCAAGGAAACTTTGTTGCAATTCCTAGGAGTCTTATTGTTCTGTCAATGATACTACTGCCATGTTGTCAAAGACTAGTTAAGAGTGTAAACTGAAGATCATAATTTTCCACAGCGTCAGCTACCAAAGAGTCAATATTTCCACATCAGATTTTTCTGCTTGGTAGGTTGTGAAGAATTTTCACAGCCTTGTGTTTTATGTTGTAGAGAATATTGATGGAAATTGCTTACCTATTTGGTCGCTGAAAGAATGTGAAAGAGAGAGAAGTGTCAAGCAAAATCTTTGAACTATATTTTCCTTCCATATGAGTCGCCTGATTCCTTTCTCACAGGCATTGGAATTGGAAGTAGAGAAGGGATCACATTTTCCCCTTCAGTTTCTATGCAGCTGATGAGGACCAGCTTGGAGAAGTTTCTGCATTTACATTTACGGTCTGTTTGGTTGTCGTAACTGGCCGTAATTCGTAGTTGTAATTGGTAAACTCTTTTACAATTGTAAATAAGTTACATGTATGTAAATTTTACGGTGTTTGGTTAGTAATATAAAATTGTAAAGTGGGAAAGTGTATTATACTTTACGGTGTTTGGTTGTCGTAATGTATAAGTCGTAAGTGAAAAAGTTGACCACGAAATTAACTATTTGGTGATTTAAAAGTTTTAATACTGCAAATAAATATTAAAAAAGTTAAATATTAAATTTTTTTAATATTAATATAAAAAAATAATACAAATTTGTATGACCACAAAATTAACTGTAACTGGGCTGCAAGTGAGTGGTAACTGGGTTGCAAGTGAGTGTTAGTTGAGTTACGTAACTCTTTTACGAATTACGGTCCAAACAAACGCCGTAGTTGTAACTGGGTAGTAAGTCATTTACGAATTACGGAGTTTTACACGAAACAAACGGCAGGCATGTTTGTTTTGCTGCAAGTGAGGGCCTGTTTGGTTAAGGGTGAAAGTGAGGAAGTGAGGAATTAAGGAAGTGGTAATATTTCCCTTTGAAACTTGGGAATTGGTTAGTAAGTTTTTCGGTGTTTGGATGTTGTTGGGAAGTGTGATTTGGAAAATGTTTTGTCTTTTCCGGTGTTTGGATGGTAATGTGAAAGTGGAAGTGGAAGAGTTGACCACAAAGTTGACCGTAAAATAATATTAAACTAAAAATTAATTAAGAAAAATAAAAAATGGACTGTAATTAGCATGCAAGTGAAATTTATATGATCAAAAAATTAACTGTTTTGTGCTACAATTTATTACAAATGAGATTTATATGACCACAAAATTAACTGTAGTACTCTGGAAGTGAGGAAATGATTGTGTAATAGAAAAAAGAGAAAAGGAAAAGGGGTTTCCTTATTTCCTTTTCCGGTGTTACAATAGATAGAGAAGTGAGCAATTATACTTCCCTATTTCCTTACTTCCGTCCACTTCCTTGCAACCAAACAGCCCTGAGAGAAAAAAATGTAAGTAATCAATGGAGATGAAAAGATACGAAATTAGGATTTGTGCAAAAAAAAAAATTCTATGTTTGGCTGCAATGTGAAAGTGATTAGATTGCATGTGAGATTTATATGATCATAAAATTAACTTTTTTGAGTTACAATTTATTACAAGTGAGATTTAAATGATCACAAAATTAGCATGACAGTGAAAAAGGAGGTGTAAAAGGAAAAAAAAAAAGAAAATATGTTTTTCTCATTTTTCTTTTTTGGTTTCAAGCAAACACCCCGAAAGTGAGAAATAAGTTTTCTCACTTTCGCTTTTCCCCATTTTTGCATCAAACCAAACACGTTACTTGAAAGGTGAGAAAGTATGGAATTTGATTATCATGTGCAGTTTAGAGAGTTGCTCAAGCAACAGGCCAGATCTTGATGGAACATGAGAACGATAATTATGATGGTACATTCGAATATAAAGCCACAGATAAAGTTAAGATCCACTTCTCGTTAAATTTGGATTCGAATATCAAATTATTCAAACCTAACATTTCTTTCAAAGTCTTGATAAGTTCTATTAATAATTAAAATGAGTTAAAGTTATTTGTGCTCGAATGTTTTGTTTAGGTTTTTTTTTAAATAGAAATATTAGGCATATATAAACAGTACCAAATAATTTGTGTAAATTATTTAAAAAAAAAGATAAATTAGATTGAACTAAGTAAACTAAGATTTTAAAAAGTTTATGGGATTATTAGATCTAGACGCTTAAAATTTAAGAGTTCATGTCTGAATCCAATAAAGAATGAGATACGCATTCTTACATATCCTACGTAATGATACTGTCTTTTTAGAATCAAAATGCATGAAAATTTAGATCAGCTGCAAGAATTATCGTGCCCCCACAAAAAAAAAGTAACTTAATCGCTAACGAGATTTACCAGCGACTTTCGGGAAGCAAACTCGGGTCCTGACCGGGATCTCATCGGTGAGAGAATAAATATTCACGAAATTTAAACCGATGACTCTTGAGGAACTTGTACTCTAATCGAGCAATTGCTTTTTATTGATCTGCCGACCCCTAATGGAGTATAGTAGACAACCTCCTATTCTCTAATCAGGGAGCCCACTTGGTCAATAAAACGGTGATTGATCTACCAACCTCTCGTACTTATGTCACATTCCATGCATCGAAAGGAAAATCCCACCATCCATCAGTCCATCTAGTAAATTTTATGAAACATTTACATAAAGTTCACTCACGATTAAGAGTTTTGTGGACTTCAAGTGGTCGACACATCAACATATCTCGATAGAGCTTTAGTACACTTGTGTGAGGATTGTGACTCGAATACGCCGTGAAGTTAGACAAAGCTTCAGAGGTCGAAGAACGGACGAGCACGAAGAGTAGCAGCAGACTAGTCGACCACTGGCATCTGTAATGACGCAAATAGAAAGTGGGACATGTCAGTAGTTGACTTATAGCAGTGATTAGTCGACTAATACATTATTAGTCGACTAATCTGGCACATAAGTCGACTAATAAGGCGCTGTCGACAGTTTTCTTTTCTGAATCTGTTTTCAGTTTGAGTTGAACTCGAGTTTTCTTCTCTTTTAAGGCGGTGCTATTCGTATTGCTGGAGTTTATGTAGGACTAGAATGATGGTCTATAAACAACCCATGGGGGTGGCCTTAAAGTACTATATTGATTTGGTATAATTCTTAGAAGGTGAGAATCAATATAAGTGAGAGATTTGTGAGAAAAGTTTTAGTTATAAGGGTTCGGTAGGCAATCATCAAAGGGTTTGTAATTTTCTTAGCGAGAGGTGTGAGTGTTCTCATTGTACTCCTCCAAAGTTTAATAAAGCTTCTCCTCCCTTCTGCCATGAATGTACATACAATCTGTTTGATTGGTGGAACCCCGTTAAATTGTGTGTTGGTTTTCTCTACTTCGAAATATCTTATCTCTTCTACTTTACGTTGCCCGACGATTCTACTTTTTCCCAACAATTGTTATCAGAACGTATCAGTGCATTGCAACAACTTGATCCACGCCTTGAGCTGTGTCATGACCATCGTCAATAAAATATATATAATTGGTTTACTAAGACTTCCCTTTCGTAGTCTTGTTGACTTTGCTTTATAAGTGAAACAACAATGGGAATTAAAGAACCACCTTTTGCCCCCCAAAAAAAAAAGAAAAAGAAAAAGAAAAAGGAAATACACAGGGGCATTTCTGCAATTGTAAGAAATAAGAGGGAGGCTTCTAATAAAAAGACAGAGAGAACTAAATGCCAACCCCCGACTTGTCCCCACGTTATTTACGTGCCCTGCTTCTTATCATCCACGTGAAAGCTATAAAGTCATCAATTGGCGTCGCAATTTGACTGGTGGGATTCAATTTATTCCGTACCCCTGGTTTCCAAACCTATTTATTTTTATACCCATCTAGTTTCAAAATTCCCTACTGTACCCAAAAATTAATACGGATTGTTGTATTGTGAGTACAATAAATTTCTTTTCACATCAGGTGGGCCAAAAATAAGTCAGTTTCAAATTTAGGGTAAGAGGACAAGTTTTCTCTTTTCCAATAAATTACAATAAAGGGGTTTTAAATAAGTCCCTAACAAATTTATATTTTGATATTAGTTTTTAACAAATTATTATTTTAATATAGCTCCCTAACAATGTCAGGTCCACTTGTTAAGAGTCTTTATGGTTAAAGATCATTTCAAACACTAAGAATGTTCTATTAGAATGAACTTAAATTAAACATTAGAAAAAAATATCCTCCTATCAACTCTAGTTTTCTTTTTCTATTGGATGACGCTCGGTGCTAGAGACCTTTCATGTCTTAAGTCTGGACGTCCTCTCAAGCTAAATGGGTTAGAAATCATCATTAATTAATCTCATAATAACCTTAACAATCCCAATATGGTAGAGCATAAAACAATAGCGACATCGGTTCGCCACTACCGAAAGAAATATTTTGTTTCAAAAAGAAAGAGAATGAGAGAGCACAGGTTAGTTCTTTTTTTTTTTTCCTGTTTGTCTCGTTGCGATCGCTATTTCGGTCCAACGAGAGAGAAGGCGATAGGAAGACCAACGGTCAATAGGTTAGTCTTTTAATTTTTTTCTCTTTTTCTCAAATATGTTAGTTATTCTATTTGTTTAACTAACGTAGAGGGACAAATAAGTAATTTGTAATCATGGTTAACTCTTAAGTATAGCCAAGTGGAAGGAGTGAATATTATTTTTAATGACAGGTTTATGGAGTGTGTCATGTGTTGTTAGGGGCGAATATTTAAATAATAATTTGATAAGAGTAATATCGAAATATAAATATAAAATTTGTTAGAGAATTTTATTTTAAAATCCCTATAATGCGTTACAAAATAATCAGTTCAATTTTCTTCTTTCTAACGTGTGGAAAGCACCCAGTCTTCCTCTGTTTTAGGATCTCTCATGGGTCACAATAATAACTAACCAACGCCATTCTCTCTCTCTCTGTGCTTCTTTCTTCTTCATTTTCTCTCTCTGAAAGTTGTGTTGAGGGGGAGGGAGAGATGGAGAGTTTTCTGAAGAGGAACTTCGAGGTTCCTGCCAAGAACCCCTCTGAGGATGCTCAGAGGAAGTGGAGGGGCGCCGTCGGCAAGCTCGTCAAGAACCCCCGCCGGCGCTTCCGCATGGTCCCCGACCTCGACAAGAGGTCCGAGGTCGAGGCCAAGAAGAGAAGCATTCAGGTTCACAGCTGAAGCTCTCTCATTTTCTTTCTTTCTTTCCTTTATTAATTTTGTTTATTGTATCTTTCGCGTTGCAAATTTGATGTTGTACTAAAAATTAATCTCCCAAATTTGAACCAACAACTGCTATTTCTTTTCAAGGAAAGAGCAAGATGTTTTTTCCCCCCGAAAAGGAAAAAAAAATGGTTTTTTAATTTTTTTGGGTTCAAGAATTGATGCTTTTGGGAGTGACCCAGACAAGGGTAACCCCTGATTTTAGTGTTATGGCAGCTTAAAACTGACGGCAGTTACATTCTGTGCTCATACGAATTAATTTTAATTTCATTCTCATTCTCCTCATTCAGACATACGAGTAATTGCCTCATTTGTAACGTGGAAATATAAAAAACAAATCTTTTTACCAAATTGAAGAAACAAATCTTTGGACAAAATTGAAGCAGAACCCATTTGGCATTTTTTTTAATTTTGTTGGAGAGAGTCAGTTTTCTTGACCTCCCCCTTCCTTAAATCTTGAATAATGATCTGTTTTACTCACCATTAATTGCCTTCTAATTTATAGACCCTTGGCATTGATGGGTCCTCATCTTTTGCTCAGAATTTCTTGATTGGGGCTTCTTGAATTAATGCTATGTTGAAGAATAAATTTAAGAAGGGCAGTTTTTTTCTTCTTCCTTTTGGGTCACACAAAAAGAAACAAAACAACCTTCTTTTAACTTTTCAAGAAGAGACTTCTGTGATGATCTGAAGAAACACTTCCTCCTCTCAGTGTCGTTGAGCAACTTCCTTCTCCCTTCTTCGCTGGCTGCTCGCATTTTTCACCCCAGCATCCATCTGTGGTCCTCTTGCTTTGTTGCCATGGCGCCGAGGCAGCATTCCCCACCGGTACTAGTTCGGAAAATTTATGACATATCTTTGTGATTGTGGAACTGATTGGTGCAGA
Organism: Agave tequilana; assembly: GCA_038442645.1. Classification (NCBI taxonomy): domain Eukaryota; kingdom Viridiplantae; phylum Streptophyta; class Magnoliopsida; order Asparagales; family Asparagaceae; genus Agave; species Agave tequilana. The sequence goes on along the minus strand of JAVJIF010032993.1, from coordinate 79,699 downwards.
TTGAAGATCTGAGATACACAGACCTAGCAAATTCTTGGTGTTTAAGTTTCCATCTTGATGAATTGAATGATGCAAGTTTTACTGTATCATGAATATGTGTTTATGTCATATTCTCTCTTCTTTTAGAACAAGGAAATGAGAATATTTGAGTGATTATTATTATTTATTTTCTTTTGTGTTAGAGGTGGGGTATCCCACATCCCCTTTTAGGGGTAAGAAAATTAGTCATTTGTTTCATTGAACCTACCACTCTTCTTGATTTGCTGCAGTTAGAGATGTGTGAAGCTCCAGCTGCGGTAAACAACAAACAAGCTGCATGCAACTCTAAGTCCAAGTGCTGTTGCTGGAGTTACTTTTTAGGCTTTTTGTTACAGTTAGAGTTGTGGCAAAATTGATAGCAAATCTACTTGAAGCATTGAGAAATAAATAATTAAAGAAAAAAAGTAGATGCCACATTAGCTGTGGAATACACACTAGACATCCTACAACCGGACTATTACGAAATTGATATGTTCTGATACCAATTGCTGTAACTAATCGGCGCTATGACACCAATTATTACTTTCGGGATCGACGTTTGCGGAACTTGACAATATTATGATACTTCCAACAGGAAAAACTGTTGTAAAACAAACTAGTAATACCTAGATAAAAGAGCAATACGAAATAACACGAGGATTTAACGTGGTTCGGTCTAAACTTGGTCTACGTCCAGTGAGAGAGAACTGAGAGAGCTTATTAATTAACTTGATACAAAAAAAAAAATCTAACCTTCCTCTTGATCCCACAAGAGTATTCACCTTTCCCTTGAATCTAAACCTAGATTACAAGAGTATATCTTATCTCTATGCATCTTCACCTTGCTCCTCTCGTTCTTGGCTTTCTCGGTGTTCTTCACCTTTTTCCTTGCCTTCTCTGTTACCTTACAATGCTGTTTACAATTTTATTTATAAGATTTTACAATACAATTGTATTTGGACTATAAGATGATCTTGAACATTGGATGCTTGAAGAATTTTGTTCAATCATATTAGGATTTGATCTTCTTGATTTAGAAGAATTTTAGAGCCTTTAATCTTTAGAAACAAACCTTCATTGAATAGAAATTGAATTCTATTCGTACTCCACAAAAAAAAAACATGCGCATGAAGAGAAAATTGATTCTGTTTCAGAAAATGCCTCGATTAGTAGTCGACTAATGCCCGACATTAGTCGGCTTATAATCTATATAGTTGACTACTGTATAATGCTTCCTCTCTGTTTCTGCCTCTGTATCTGCCCACTCAATTATATAGTCGACTGGTCTTATGCATTAGTCAACATATACAACTTATAAGTCGACTAATCTACACCAACTTGGTTTGCTTCTTCTGCTTCAAGTCATCATCTTCTCCAACTCTATTGGATTTTCTTGGACCATCATCTCCTCTTGAAAATAAGGCAAAATCCTAACAAGGACTACATGCTCCAATTGCAGGAATAAAAACTACATGCAATTATTAGAGCCATAGTTCAAGTGACATCAAATCAAATCATCAACACCTCACCAACTTACTCCCACTTGGTATGTTTGGGTGATTATGGATATATTAGATGCAACTTAATATTTTCATTTATCTTCTTTTTTATTTTTAGTTAGACAAATCTGTTCCTTCCTTTTATTTCAATGGGAGATGTGAATTCTAATATGTTTGTTTTCGTCCTTTAGTTGAATTCTACTTATGATTATGCAAAAATGGATGTTAATTTCTTTCTTTATGAATATGTCAAATATAATGTTGCTATTAAATCTTCTTGAGAAAACAAGAAAAGCAAAGAAGAATGTTGTTACTATTCAAGTCAACCATGATATAGTGATCCTTGGTTTCCAAGAATTCCCCATCATCCAATGACGACCTCTTTTTTGGACGAGAAGGGGGAAGACAACCTCAAGTATTTCTATTTAAGAAAATGAAAAAGAATCTATTAATTAAAGAAAAGAGACTCAGAAAGTCTTCTCCTTTAAACGCTATCATCCACATCTGCATCATTTTTCCTCTTATCTCTCATCTCTGGGGGGAGAATTTCCATATCAATGTGTTTGCACTATGTCCTGTCTTTCTTTGGGCATTAACCCCTACCTGGTTGGACATGTTTTGCCTTCTCTGTTTTCCTCACAAATTTCATCATGGCAATGGTATATACACTTTGATATTTTTCATTGAAAACTTTCAGAAGTTTAGTCCTTTTCTTGTATACACGCTTAATATATTTGCAGTTATCTAGTTTCGTAGCCATTGTACTCTGCTTTCTTATCATGTCTGGTTTATCCATCATTTGAGCGTAAGTAAACCACAATTTATATTGCCTAGGAAGAGGTGGCTTGCTTTCGGATGCCAGTGCCTGCTAGATATTTTAACTCGGGTTCAGGTTTATTTGTTAGTTCATGCACTTTTAAGAGATGCACATAAATGTTGGATAGAATCCTGTGCCATATTTGAGAGAAATGTTGGGAGATGCCAACCCCCTTCCCCTTTTCTGGGAGAAAATTCTTCTTTTTCTGCACTCATCATGCATTGAACTACTGACGACTCCATCATTGTCAAGTCCCTTGTCGACTTGCTCCCAACTTTTTGGTTGGACACTTGTGTCACTTAAGCCGTCTCTAAAAGGATTTTGGTGAAGTACTATGAAAGTCAAGCTAATTCTTCCGCCACTGAGATTATTACTGGTTCTCGACATTTTACATGCATCCACATGTCTATTTACTTTTGAAGTTACTATATAAGGTTTATATATTTATGTTGTATTTTCTTCAATTAAATTTTCAGTTCAATAGTATTGTACATGCCTGTTATTCAATAAAATGATCCAATACAAATAGAAACTCCCAAATCATGGAATCTGTTTTCACTAAATATCATATTTTTCTTTCTGAGCAGGAAAAAATACGAGTCGCCCTCTATGTGCAAAAGGCTGCACTGCAGTTCATTGATGGTATGACCTTCATGTAACAAGTACATCTTTCTTTTCTATTGCTATTCTTATTTTCAATTCTTGTTGTTCCTCTTCTTTGTATTCAAATTTTTATTAATTTTGGTTGCAGCTGCATCTAAAAGACAATACCAGCTTACAGAAGAAGCTAAGAGAGCTGGTTTTTCCATCTGCCCTGATGAATTGGCTTCCATTGCTACTGGACATAATACCAAGGGCTTGAAGCTGCATGGTGGAGTTGAGGGATTATCAAAAAAGATCAATGTTTCACTAAAAGATGGCATCAACGCAAGTGATTTGTCATTGAGATTGGATGTGTTTGGTGCTAACCGATACGTTGAGAAGCCGTCTAGAAGTTTCTGGATGTTTTTATGGGATGCATTTCATGACTTGACTCTGATGATTCTTATTTTCTGCGCCGTGGTATCTGTAGGTGTTGGGCTTGCCACTGAGGGGTGGCCAAAGGGTATTTTTGATGGGCTCGGGATATCCCTTTGCATCATCTTGGTGGTCACAGTAACTGCAGTCAGTGATTACAGGCAATCATTGCAGTTCAAGGACTTAGATAGAGAGAAGAAAAAGATAGATATTCAAGTGACGAGGGATGGATACCGGCAAAAGGTTTCCATTTATGATCTAGTAGTTGGAGATATTGTTCATCTGTCGATTGGAGATCAAGTTCCAGCCGACGGTCTATTCGTATCTGGTTACTCCTTGTTAATAGACGAGTCAAGCTTGTCTGGTGAAAGTGATCCGGTGTATATCTCTCAAGAAAAGCCATTTCTTCTAGCAGGGAGTAAAGTTCAAGATGGTTCTGGTAAAATGCTTGTGATTTCTGTTGGTATGAGAACTGAGTGGGGCAGGTTAATGGACACTCTGAGTCAAGGGGGAGAGGATGAGACACCTTTGCAAGTTAAGCTGAATGGTGTTGCGACAATCATCGGTAAGATTGGTCTGGGATTTGCCATTGCGACATTTGTAGTCTTATTAGGAAGGTTTTTATTACAAAAGGCGCTCCATGCTGGGATAACGAAATGGTATACAGCCGATGCTTTGGTTATACTGAACTACTTTGCAATTTCAGTGACTATAATTGTTGTTGCAGTCCCAGAAGGGCTACCTTTGGCTGTAACCTTGAGCCTTGCCTTCGCAATGAAGAAGCTGATGAATGATCGGGCCCTTGTTAGACACCTATCAGCATGTGAAACAATGGGGTCTGCCAGTTGCATCTGTACAGATAAAACTGGAACTTTGACGACTAATCACATGGTAGTCGATAAGATATGGATCTGTGGAGTATCCAAGACATTCAAAGGTAAGAAGACTATTAAAGGTTTGAACACCTTCGTTTCTGATAAAGTTTCAAGCATCCTTCTTCAGTGCATATTTCAGAATTCTGGCTCTGAGGTAGTGAGGGAAAAGATGGTAAAGTTACCATTCTGGGTACCCCAACTGAAACAGCGCTATTAGAGTTTGGCTTGAAGTTGGAAGGAGATGGTGATACTCAGCATCGAGACTCTAAGAAACTAAAGGTGGAGCCTTTCAATTCGGTTAAGAAGAAGATGTCCGTGCTTGTGTCACTACCCAATGGGAGGATCTGTGCTTTCTGCAAAGGTGCATCAGAAATCATCTTGAAAATGTGCGACAAGATCATTGATACTGATGGGAGTACCATCTCTTTGTCAGAATCACAAGTCTTGGATGTCATTAATAGTTTTGCCTGTGAAGCTCTCAGAACACTTTGCCTGGCCTACAAGGACATGGATGAAAACGATAAGAAAGACATCCCTTCTGATGGTTATACACTGATTGCGGTCATTGGCATCAAAGATCCAGTGCGTCCCGGAGTCAAAGATGCAGTTCAGATATGTAGGACTGCTGGGATTACAGTACGAATGGTGACAGGAGACAATATTAATACAGCTAAAGCCATAGCCAAAGAGTGCGGCATACTGACTGAGGATGGTTTGGCAATAGAAGGACCAGAATTTCGCAGCAAGAGTCCTGAGGAGATGAAGGCATTGATTCCTAAAATTCAGGTACATTTTCATACTTTGAATTTGATCAAGTACTTAGCCAAGAGTATGCTAATTTTATTACTGTTGTGTTCAGGTAATGGCTCGGTCTTTACCATTGGATAAACATACCCTAGTGAAAGGTTTGAGAGAAATGCTGCATGAAGTTGTCGCAGTGACTGGTGATGGAACAAATGATGCTCCAGCACTGCAAGAGGCTGACATTGGTCTTGCAATGGGTATAGCGGGCACCGAGGTAAGACTTTTGAGTGAGCATTCTTAGTTTGGCAGATGTTTCATATAGTACTGGCCCATTCTGGCATTTTCTTGACATCCATTGGATTAAGGTTATCAATTTGACTAAGATTAATACACAGTAGATGCTGTTGCATGTGTAAGACCAAATCCTAGAGTTAGTAAACACTATGAATACTTGATGATGTTATTGTGCAGTACTAGAATTTTGATAGACCAAATAATCAGACCCCAAATTTGCCAGTTAAACTGAATCACAGTTCCTCTACAAATTTGCAATAGGACTTAAAAAAAAAAGTCTAAATATCATCATAAATAATGTTTCATATATTTCAGAAAGGACTTTGTGCTATCTGTGAAACATACTTCTGTTTTCCCATCTAGTTCAGGTGGTACAGAAAAAGTGGTTTTGCATATAACGGTTTTGGGCATTTGCATGTGGGGAATTAATTTTAGAATATCTTCACCCAATATTACAGCATTCGAACGCCCAATCCCCCATTCCAAATAGCAGACAGGTAACCAACTGAACAAAAGCTCTTTGGTTATTACTAATTATTAGATTATCTTTTAAGACGCCTGTGGATTGTGAACTGTTTTGAGATAGGTGGTATGAACAATTGTTCACCTGTTTCATAAGTTAATAATGAAACTACAAAGTGAAAACCTCTGTAACAGTTGGATATTACAAAAGAAGATGGAGTTGCACTCCATCAACCAATGCAGACCAAACATCCACATAGAAATAACTACCACAATGAAAAAGAAGGCTGAAAGGAGTGGATATTCGCAATTTGAGAAGCGGACACAAGCAAAGGAGCCTCCTACAGAAAACACAACCTTCACCTGGGGGAACAAAAGAAGAGGAGAAGTCACAAGACATAGGAGTGTCCTCCACCAAGAAAAGAGGACCAGTCAGAAGTATCTTCCCTGAATCAAGGTGATATGCCCACAAGGAAGAAAGAATAAGAATCTGTTTAATAGCATCCTGGATGTCTCTGAAATCAAATCTGAAAAATCAATTATTCCTTGGAAGCCACAGTTCCACAGTATAGCCACCTGTCCTATGTTCTTAAATGTCTCGTCAGGCGCCGAATTAAGGTCCTTGTTCCTCTCAGTTGACCACACCTCTCCAAAGCTGTAGGAATGGAATTAGAGCCCAATCAAGTGTTTCTAGATTCATGCTACATTTTGGTTCTTGGTACAGGTATGCATGTGGTGCTCCTTTTGAATGGTTCTTAGTACAAAGGGAGTAGGCTTAATCAGACCAGTAACTTGGTTTATGCTTGTTAGATTTACAAAGGTAAATCTTTATCAACTCTGAAGAACTACATCTTTATTGATTATCAAGAAACTACAAAATACATTTGCATAAATCCATGAGAACGCGTCTCTTTATAAAGATCATACAAGACCAAATACTATTATGGCTCCAAATACTATTAGAACTTTAAATACTTCAAATATTATTTCTATTATATAATGTACCTATTATATCTAACATTCCCCCAACAAACTCACGAGAATATCGAGAGTTTACCAAATAAAAAATGAAAAACAAGTGTTGAAATTAACGAAGTGCTGAAGTGTGAATTAATGATGTGGAACTTGCTGAATTATTGATGCCAAACTACTGATTGTTGATGTCGATGTTGAATCCCAAATACCAAAGACAAGAAATTTCCAAGCAGAAAATAGAAAGAACTTGAAAAGAACAAAGATTAATTGCTGAACTACCATTACCAAGACGAGTGTTGAATTGCCGTGAAACCAAAACAGGATGCAAATAGATCTTCCTCTCATATGTAAAACTTGCAAGATCGAGAGCTAAACCAAACTGAAGAAAACCAAATAAGAAACTAAAATTGAACCAAATCTGAATCCAGGGCGTGTTTGGTTATAGGGAAGTGGGAAAACTCATTTCTCACTTTTATTGTTTGTTTTGAATCGAAAATGGAAAATAGGAAACCCCTTTTGCTTTTCCCTTTTCCTTTTTACACTGCCATTTCCCCACTTCTAGGGTGTTATAGTTAATTTTGTGATCATGTAAATTTCACTTGTAATAAGTTGTAACTCAAAACAGGTAATTTTGATGCCATGTAAATCTCACGTGCAGTCTAATTACAGTCTTAAAACGTCACTTCAGAATTAATTTTTAATTTAATATTATTTTATGGTCAACTTTGTGGTCAATTTTTTCACTTCCACTTTCACATTACTAACTAAATATCGGGAAAGCACAATATACTTTTTCACTTACACTTCCGCATTACAACTAAACACCGAAAATGAGAATTGTACAAATCTCAATTTTTCACTACATTCACATTTTTCATCCACATTTCCCGCTTACACTTTTTCCTCCCACTTTCATCAAACCAAACAGGCCCTTAGATGAATTGCTGAAGATGAATCACTAAATTGGCAAAATTCAAACTAAACAAAAGAAAGTTGTCCAAATCAAGACTGAAACCTCTAAACCAAACTGAAAGCCGAATGAAATCAAAGAAAATCAAACCAAAGCTAAACTACAAACTAAAGTTATCTAAACAAAAAGTTTGAACCAAACCTCAGAACCAGGCTCAGTCTTCCAAGAGAACTCACCAGCCGATCTTATGCTTCTCTTGTGCGATGTAGATGGAAAAATTCGAAAACTAAAATAGCAAACAAAAAACTTCATGCTGAAAGTGTTAAAATCGGGCCTTAAAAGTTGATTATTGTACTATTCTATACAAAACCTACTCCAAATAGTATAATCCACCAAATCTTCTTTCATTATTACGTCTAGAATGATTGTATTCGACTCCTAGATCACCAAAATTAGACTCCAACGCAATAATCTATCACCAGACAATTTCAACCGTCTGACCAAACATATTTAAAACCTATCCCTATTCTTTTTGCTTAAACATATTTACAACCTATCCCTATTCTTTTTGTTGTTGTTGTTGTGTTTTTTTTTGCCTAAACAGTAAATCATCTCTTCTCTTTCTCTAATTCTAGTGACAAGATTCGATCTCTTCTTTTGGTCTATTAACCCAAACACCACGGCCACCTACAATTATTGGCTCACCTCTTGCCGGCGAACCAATATCACGTCAGAATTTGTGCAAGTTCAAAACTGAAGCAGGTAAATCACCGGTCCAGAAATGGAACAAATCACAAGCTTTTGCGAGCATTACTACTTTCGCGAGGGAGCATAACAGCTAGAACTAAAGAAGAGATGAAATCCGCTCGGAGAAGGAAAAGGCCCAAAATTCTAATGAGATTTAGAATTATGGAGGAGCCTAAAGAAGAGATAAAAATAGAACCGATCCAGACCCTAAAGACCAGACTTTAGGACCAAATCAAGAATTGCAGAACAAAATAGAAAAAAAATTAATAGATTGCAGAATTGCAGAGTGAGAATAGATTTCATTTATTTGTTAAACTATGAAAACATAGTATCAAATTGCAAATTGTCAAAAGCAAATTTGAATTACTGAAAACAAACCAGTGTCAACAAGATTTAAGGGAATTAAGAACAAAGATTGCGAAGAAGATTCAAAGAATGAGGACGAATCTTGATAATTTGGTGATCGCAACAATAGATAGACATGCAGAAGTGCAGGTCTTCAAAAAACGGGAAGAGATCTGAACAAGATGGACAAACTTCAACTCAAACTTATCTTCACAAACTAGTCTCTAGTGGTGGATGAAAAAGATGACAAAAAAGAAGATGAAATTGTAAAAGTTGCCATAAATGAAGATGGGTTATCCAATAGACGAAGACGAAAGAATTATGAATCAAATATGAGGGCCAACAAAGTTGCAAATGAAAATCACGAACAAACAGAGATAAACATGAAGAGGAACCAGGATTTCTGAAGAATAATTGCTAAAGTGAACAAAAAATGTGGCTCAAGGAAAAGTATAGAAGCAAACAAAGAAATCCTTCAAAGATACAAATCTTCAAATCTGAAACAAAATGACCTAAGCGAGTCTCAATCAAAGACTACCGTTGAAAACTAAAGGACGTAGATGCAAACTGCAAAAAAATTTATAGATGTGAAGAAATGAATTTCAAACAAAAGCTTAAGTTGCAAAACAGATTATGAAAGAGCAAAGAAATTTCTGTAAACTTTATGCTCTCATGCCATGTTAGATTTACAAAGATAAATATTTATTGACTCTTGAGAACTACATCTTTATTGATTATTAAGAGAACTAAAAAAACATAGTTACATAAATTCATGAGAAAGGATCTTTTCATAGATATCATAAACGACCAAATTATATTCTAATTATGAGTTCAAATACTAGTAGAACTCTAAATATTCCAAATATTATTCTATAATTTAATACACCTGTTATATCTTATGCTACACTCAGAGAATTTTCTACAGTTATTTGGATAATTATGCATACTATTTGTGCGTATGTGGATAGAGATGAGACATTTTAGTGATTGAATTTTGATCTGCAGTAGGATCACGACACGTGTTCCACCTCATCAGGACTGTCCAAGACAGACGACATGATATGCCAGCAGATCACTTTCCCGAGCACCATTCAGTCGTTCCCGAGGTTACTCTTCCTTTCGAGAACACTACCGTCCTGAGAACTCTCATACTCCGAGCACCTTCATGAGAACCACCAAATCGTTTCAGAGGCAACTCTCGCTCCGAATAAGACATTTACAAGAACCAACCTCATTAATTTTCCCTCAGTTCAGCAAGTATGACTCTTGATTCACGGAGTCAGTTACGCCGCCAAATCATCTCATGTTTTAAACATTACAATAACCCTGCTCCAGCGGGTGGTTACAGATGGCAGCAGAATCACTCTCAATAATCATGAGATAATCCGAGCAGTTATGAAGAAATTTTAACATGCAAATCTTACAATTATAAAGATCCATAATATCCACAATTTTGATTACGACATGCATGATATTTATCATTTGGACCTCCATCAAACAAGGAGATCGAGAGGGATCGAACCCTAGAGAATTGAATCTCTCTTGTAATTCCTTTGAGTTAGTGGAATCTCTCTCCTGATATCATGATTTTTCCCTTTTGTGGGTTTTTCACGTTAATTCTCTGGTGTTTGCGTTGTTTTACTATCTTACAAACTTGAGTGTAGATAAATTTTATTATGAAATTTATCTCTACATTTTGATGCTTTCATTGAGATCCGAATCTCTAAACTCAAGATCTCTCCCCAAAAAATCTTCCTAAAAATTCTTTTATAAGTCAACGATGGCCCCACGAAAGGGAATCGTCGACGGTGCAACTTCCAAAGGCAAGGCCACCGCAAACACAGGGGCCAAGGCCTCCCTACCAACCAGTAATTAATCACATATCGAAGACACCAGCTCCATCTCACCACAGAAGCTTTCCGCCGATGTCCAACTGTCCCAATAACGAGAAGACTAACTACTTCAGATGATCTACGAGATGAGAGACTAAATAAAAGAGCAACAACTGTAATTTGATCATGAGTGAGAGCAAATGATGCTCGACTGTGAGAATATCATTCGAAAACAAGAGGAGCTAGAACTCTCAACCAATAGCTCGAGACTCATGTCACAATCCTCTAGAGCAACTTTACGCAAACAAAGGGCAACCCCGAGAGCAACCGATCCCCGAGTCTCCATGCCTTCGACGAGTTGATCCAAAAACGAATCGTGGAGGCTAAGCTGCTTAAGCACTTGATCCCAACTACTCACATCCAAGACTCTTTTCTCTCCAATGATACCCAGGAGTGTGAATTTTTGAGGAAACTCAACTCCTACCTTCGACACGTACTCCGGAGTGAGCGATCCTGTTCAGCACATCCGGCATTTCTGAGACAAAATGGTGATCTACTCTCGCATGACCCGGTCATGTGCTTCATTTCCATCCGGCCTGAAGGATGCGACATTAGATTGGCTCTACTCTTTGCCCCCACGCTTTCTCGACAACTTCTTAGAGGTCATCGAGGCCTTTCTCACACAATACTTCTTTCGTCAAGAAGACAAGAGAAACAACTATCACATCCATTCCGTCAAGATGAGGCCAAGAGACAGCCTTAAGTCATACATCAACTTCTTTTCGAGCCAGTTGACCAAAGTCTCCAATTGGGGTGAGGAGGTCTCCTCACTCGCATTGATCAGCAGACTGCAGGTCACGCACCCCCTGTACAAGCATCTTCTGAAGCATAATGTCACCAAGATGAGCGAGGTCCTTTCCTTAGTTTAACCTTGCATCCAGCTAGAAAAGGCAATGAATCCTTCCTCCAATCACTCTGACGAAATCAAGTGATGGTGGAGGGAAGTCAAAGTCCACTCACAAAACTTCCAATCATGCTTAATACCGGCATCGGGGGCAACCTTTTTATAAGAAGCAGGTCCTCCTTATCTCCCACTAATTCCACTCCGAAGCTACAGATTGATGGAACGCTTCACTTCGTTGAAGCTCCCAATCAACGAAGTCTTTAGCACCTTCAAAGATCAGCCGTGGGTCAGACTCCCGAAATCGATCAAGTACAATCCCTCACTTTTCGGGTCAAAGCTCCTACTACGAATGTAAAGGGTACCAAACCATTCATTGTTGGGCCCTTCGAAGGTACCTGAAAGAGCTCATCCAATTGAGCTTCCTCAAAGAGTACGTTCTCACTCTAAGATAATTTTCAGACAGCCGAACACGTAACCTCCTCCGGAGCAAAACCTGATCGCCCAGTACAAGACGATTGACTGACCACCCGAATTCCCTTCCACCCAGAGTGTACTTCTTTTCAATCTTAGCCTAATGTATTGCATTTTTGAATAAATATTATTCTATATTCTTAACTTTTTGCAGTACATCCTTCCATTCATACGTCCCGCTGATGGGATTTTTCTAACTCAGAGGCAGCTGCTAGAACTCTCGCACTCCGCTGATGGGATTTCCCTACTCGGAGGTGGTTACTACGTCCATCCATCCGTCACACGCCCTTATGATGGGATCTCCCCCACTCGGAGGTGGTTATTACGTCCATCCATCCGTCCACACGCCCTCCTGATGGGATTTTTTTCACTCAGAGGCGGTTACGACATCTATCCATCCACGCTTTCTCCTACTCGGAGGCGAAAACGCGATTCCTTCGCTGTCTCCACTCGGAGGATCGTGTCTGCACACTCCGCTGATGGGATTTCTCCCACTTGAAAGTGTCAATACAGACTTGCCTGTGGGTGATTAGACGGGAAAGGTGTTGTATTATGGAGTATAAAAATGTATTCGATGTACCCTTTCCTATCTCCGTTATAGCATAGAGCTATACCGAGTCGATTCTCAGGGAGAGCTAGCGATGGAAGCGTTACGATCCTTAGTGAAGAAAGTAAACGAGAATTCTTCTATGCTTATAAGAATAAAAACAAATGGGAAAATGAAATGAAAGAATGGATGGATATATTCATGGTGGAAAATGTAAAAAGAAATCAAGATCAAGATTGGCTTTGGACTAACAACTAAAAAGAAAGTGAACTTGAAGAAGCAAACCATGACTAGCTTACCTTACTACCTTGCCAAATCTTACCAAACTCCGTGATAGTGAAGGCGTGCCTCATGTTGATTTCATCGGCGTAGGTTTGTCTTGCGTGTTGATCTAATTACTTTCTCATGTAGATGAAGGGTGGTTTAACCCATCGGAAAAGAGAAGACCATCCAACTTGCAAGATGAACTAAAGCAATCACCCATGAGTTAGTGAAGATGGCAAGGCTTGTGGTTAGCTAGTACATGGTAGAAAATTTAGCTACAAGCCATTAATGAAGAAAAGCAAAGCATGAAGTAAATTGCAAGAAAGTAAAGAAAGCAAGTAAAGAAAGCAATTAAACTAGAACCAAGCTCAAAGTAGAGATGAAGAGAATGGATGAATCCTTGCATTGCTTCAAGTTGTCACTCCTTGATGTACAAGCTCTCTCTCTCTTACAACTCTCTCTCTTGCAATGATTTCTAGGGAAGAAGAAGAGGGACTAAAGAACTAAAACCTAGATAAAAACCTATGAAAATTACAACAACTAACAATTTCTCCTCTCTTCTCCATTCAGTCTTTTCTCGCAGGTCCAGGTGCAGTATTTATAGGCTGAGAGAGAAGCTTCAAGAGCCTTTTCTGTTGGCGCAAAATCCGGATCTCAACGGCTTGGATCTGCCGCGTTTTGACGGCAAACTGCGGCAAAACAGAATCTGTTGGGGAACAGAATTCTGTTGCAGATTGGTTACAAGGTTGTTATCCACGTGGCCTTCTAGAATCTTCAATTGGCGTGCGGATCTCTCTGGATTCTGATTTCAAATCGTGGGCTTTATTTTAATCTTGGATTAATCCCTTTAATTATTGCTAATTAAAGTGATTATTGGGCTTTCTCTCATTTGAGTGTGGACCTGCAAATATATAGAGAAGATGAGTAAAAATCATATATTTATTTGCAATATGCATGGGGATTATGTGGTAAAATATGTAATATTGTGTATCAATCACACCCCCACACTTATTCTTTTGCTCGTCCCGAGCAAAACAAAGAAAAGAAAAAACTATACTACAAATTTATTACACCACTTTCGCAGGTGACGCGATTGCACTGAGCGTGTGCAACAAGCCGTTAAACCTCTAGGTTACCCTAGAGGAGGAGTGTTGTCTCCTGAGGGTTTTCAGCGGATTACACCCACAAAATCCATAAAGAAAGAAGACAAATGTTAGTGTTTTGAAAATGCATTTTGAAAGAGAGACATGTTTTCGAACTATTTTTGCAAAAAATAAGTGATCTTAGGTCATAAGTCCACCTATAATCATTCTTTCTTAAACTTAGTCTCCATGCAAGATCTTATCGTCAATTAAGGTAAGAGTTCAAAATTGGATTGAATACTTTATCTTTCATAAAACCTAGATAGTATGCACACCGTGTTCAGTGAAAATTTCTGGGATTTCAACTCCAACCATCAAGCCATTTATTTATATATATATATATATTTTCTGCTTTTTTCTTTTTTTTTTTTCTTCCCTTAGTTTAGGCTTTCTAGTTTACCCTTGTAGCGAGCCTTTAACCGATGACTCCCAAACCAGACGGTCTTAGGGCACCAGATGAGAAAACATCCCTCGGGTTTAAGGTCTCGAGTAAAAAAGGCCACAAAACTAAAGGGGATTATTTATTTCCTTTACCACCGTTAGGCGTGAATAATCATGCTTCTTGAGGCACAATTCTCCAGCTTAATAGGTGATGTTTTATTTATATATATATATTTTTTTATTATTTTTTTCTCTTTTTTTTATTTATATGGCATTTTTGGTCTTTGTCTCCATCCCAAGAAATGTGTAAGTGTAAAGTGCATATTATCTAAGGCAAAAAATTCAAGATAAAAATATCTCACCAATTTTTCTTACTTAGCCTATAATTTCAAGCAAGATCTATTATTTCAACTAGGTTTAAGATGTCATAATTAAGGCTTTCTTAATTTCTAAGATACATCTTAATTTTCTTAAAAATAGATCAAAACTTTGTCTCTTATTTCAAAAAGTTTTTTTTTATATTTTTTTTATTTTTGTAAAAGAAATGTAAAAGAAAGAAAATCTAAAAACTCTATGTTAGTAAACCCTCCCCCACACTTATTTCATGCATTGTCCTCAATGCATCATGGTATATGTATGCATGAAACAAAATGGAAAGGGAAGGAGAAAAAATTACCTTAAGGTGGTGGTTCCGGTGGCGGCCTGATTGGTCCACGAAACATGGCCCAATCAACTTTTCTTTAGGTTTTGAGGAACCCACCAAAAATATCATGAATATGACCCACTAAAAAGATAAATCCTTGAAAGATTTTTATTAAGTACATGACCCCATCTAATTTCCAAATTTCTAAAATAATTTCAGAGTCAAATTTATCAAGATCCTTGTCCCAGAATGGATTATGAAATGATAGAATGGTCGACTTGGACTCGTGATGGACAGAAACTAACACTGACTCAGGAGGTGACTGAAATCAAGTAAAGGTTCAGGAGTCGAAGTGAGTTCATGAATTGGGTCCAAGTCAAGAAAATGAAGCTCAAATCCACAATCATTTCCCCCAGATGGAATGTGACTATCTAAGATTAGTGATTCAAGTTCAGGAGGGTTGGGAATCAAAACTGACTCTAAAATGTTACTCAAATTGGGTAACAAAATAGGAGTTAATAATGATTCAGGTATTTGAACTAAATCACAAACTTGAGGGTCAAAGTCGCATTCCACATTGAGTTCAATATCAAAAAATGAAGAACTTGCCAATTTGTCAATGGGATTTTCAGAAGTGTATAATTGGTCAAGTTCAAGATGATCCTCAAGGATGGGTGATTCAATTTCATTATGAATTGGGACAGGATCCAAAGTTGACTCCGGAAAAAAGATTGATGTCAGGTAAAGATACCGGAGTCATTATTGAATCAGGAAAAAGAATTGAATCACTAAGTTGGAGTTCAAGATCACATTCCTCATGTAGTTCAATTCCACAAAAATGAGAACTTGCCAATTTATCAATGGGATTTTCAAAAGCAATGAATTGGTCAAGTTTAACATGATCATCAAGGAAGATTGGTGATTCAATTTCACAATGGATGGGTACTGGATTCAATAATGACTCGGGAAATGAAGTGAATTTATGTGAAGACACCGAAGTCATAATTGAATCAGGAAGTAGAATTGAATCATCAAGTGGAAGTTCAGGATCATGTTCATGTTCAAGTTCAATTTCAGTAAAAGGAAAACTTGCCAAAATGTCAATGGGATCTGAAGTTTGGACAAGTTCAGGTGAGTGTGCTGAAATTGAATCTTGATTTCCAAAACTACATGACTCTTTGGCTCGGACAGAATGGTATTAGAAATAGGATGAGAATGAAGAGTTTGGATCATCAACTCTACGTCACGATTACGAGTATTTTGAGTCTGAGTCAAGAATTCAAGCATCTTTGACAATTCATTGGTTCATCATTTTGTGGAAAAGATGAAGTGTTGTTTTGAAATTGGTGATGAAATTGTGAGTCAAAAATGTGTGGTGATGGAAGAATGGACTCACATAAGAGATCTTTACTCGTTTTCAAGGCAAATGGTTGTTCATTAGGAAAAGGTGGAAGTGAGTAAGACTCTTGAAAATACTGTGAAATTGGAGGGGCAAAGGTTTCTTGACGTTGTTGCTCAGCCCTCTGAAGATTGGCTTCTAAACTCCTTAGTAACTCAGATTTTTCTTCAATTGGAGATTCAGAAAAAGGAGTATATGAAGCGGAATCAGGAAATGAATACTGTGGACAAGGTGAATATGGTGGACAAGGGATTTGAGAATTTGACTCGGGGTACGTGAATCCCCAATTACTCGGTGAAGAGTTGAAATTATTATGAAAATTATAATTATTAGATTGGGGGTATGGGTCATATTGATTCGGATAAGGCCAACCCGGTGTATTTGGTTGGTGCGTATTGTAAAACACCGGGTTGGAATTATCCGAATATGGAGTCGGTGTGAAATATGGATTATTATTAGGATGGAAAGAATTGTTGAATGCCATATCACACAAAAAATCACAATCAAAAAGAAAAATCAAACAACAAACAAAAAAAGAAGAGAAAAAATCAAAACCAAGCCAAAAGAAGGGTTGACCTAGACCTAGACGACTCCTAACTGATTAGATCGTCCACGGGAGGTTTAGTGTAGACGTAGACCACAAGTTAATCAGCCAGGAAAGGGCAAGGTTGGTGGGAGGTTTTCCGTCAGAGACGTTCCTTAATTAAGTAACCAACAACCTTCGGGATTTCGGCCCTCAATCCCTTTTCTAGACACTGATTTTGCAAGAGTCTATTTCCAACACTTTTCCCCCTTAGGATAATCTCCTAGATGAGTCCGAGATGTCCCTAGGGCCAACGTCTATTTTTTTTATTAAATTAGGCTTGGGTTAGTGAGTGCTCGGATTGTGCTTTTTGGGCTAAGGAAAGGGTAATGAAATCCCCACCTTATCTTATTTATGGGTTATGCCCTTAAAATTGAATTGTGCAAGTGTACAAAAATATATAACTAGAATTCACTCAAAGCATGAAAATCAAGCAAGAGATGATTCCTAGTCTACATGCAATGCAAAACGTACCTTGCCTCCAGCACTCTTCATCAGTAAAAGTAAATGAATTGAAAAGACACGTGCCTAGAAATGCAAATGTCTAATCAATTTTTAACTTTTCAACCAAATTTTTACTGTTGATTAAATTAGCAGGTATATGGTGAAAAATATAGGAATTCAAGTATAGCAGCAGATGTATTTTGCAGAGCTGGAGACCCTGCAGAAATTTTGTGAGTAGTCAACTCAGGATTGCCGCAGATCCGCAGCAAAAACCAGGATTCCGCGGCAAAACTGAGGGATCCTGGTCTCTGCTTTCGAGAGCAGAGGCCCAGATCCACTTATATGTCACTGCAATTAAAATTTTCCTGTTCTTCAACCTGTAACCTGCAACAGAGAAAAAGATTCGTTTAGTTCTTCACTTTAAAGAAAATCCGTTGCTCTCCCGGCAACGGCGCCAAAAATTTGATTAGACGGGAAAGGTGTTGTATTATGGAGTATAAAAATGTATTCGATGTACCATTTCCTATCTCCGTTATAACATAGAGCTATACCGAGTCGATTCTCAGGGAGAGCTAGCGATGGAAGCGTTACGGTCCTTAGTGAAGAAAGTAAACGAGAATTCTTCTATGCTTATAAGAATAAAAACAAATGGGAAAATGAAATGAAAGAATGGATGGATATATTCATGGTGGAAAATGTAAAAAGAAATCAAGATCAAGATTGGCTTTGGACTAACAACTAAAAAGAAAGTGAACTTGAAGAAGCAAACCATGACTAGCTTACCTTACTACCTTGCCAAATCTTACCAAACTCCGTGATAGTGAAGGCGTGCCTCATGTTGATTTCATCGGCGTAGGTTTGTCTTACGTGTTGATCTAATTACTTTCTCATGTAGATGAAGGGTGGTTTAACCCATCGGAGAAGAGAAGACCATCCAACTTGCAAGATGAACTAAAGCAATCACCCATGAGTTAGTGAAGATGGCAAGGCTTGTGGTTAGCTAGTACATGGTAGAAAATTTAGCTACAAGCCATTAATGAAGAAAAGCAAAGCATGAAGTAAATTGCAAGAAAGTAAAGAAAGCAAGTAAAGAAAGCAATTAAACTAGAACCAAGCTCAAGTAGAGATGAAGAGAATGGATGAATCCTTGCATTGCTTCAAGTTGTCACTCCTTGATGTACAAGCTCTCTCTCTCTTACAACTCTCTCTCTTGCAATGATTTCTAGGGAAGAAGAAGAGGGACTAAAGAACTAAAACCTAGATAAAAACCTATGAAAATTACAACAACTAACAATTTCTCCTCTCTTCTCCATTCAGTCTTTTCTCGCAGGTCCAGGTGCAGTATTTATAGGCTGAGAGAGAAGCTTCAAGAGCCTTTTCTGTTGGCGCAAAATCCGGATCTCAACGGCCTTGGATCTGCCGCGTTTTGGCGGCAAACTGCGGTAAAACAGAATCTGTTGGGGAACAGAATTCTGTTGCAGATTGGTTACAAGGTTGTTATCCACGTGGCCTTCTAGAATCTTCAATTGGCGTGCGGATCTCTCTGGATTCTAATTTCAAATCTTGGGCTTTATTTTAATCTTGGATTAATCCCTTTAATTATTGCTAATTAAAGTGATTATTGGGCTTTCTCTCATTTGAGTGTGGTCCTGCAAATATATAGAGAAGATGAGTAAAAATCATATATTTATTTGCAATATGCATGGGGATTATGTGGTAAAATATGCAATATTGTGTATCAATCAGTGGGCTTTTTTCGGCAGTCCTACGAGAGCCGAAATCCTCCGTTGTGAAATTTTTCTCATTCAGAGTCTCCACTCGAAGTAGGGATTTCCCCTCTTAGAGTCTCCTCTGATGTTCCGTTGATGTGATTATCCCCGCTCGAGCACAAATACTAGCCAACAAATTCACTCATTTGAGCCTATGGTGGTGAACTCTCGATAGTTTCCCTCTGCCAGGTTCCTTCCATATTCTGATGATGTGATTTTTTCCACCCGAGAGACAACTCTGTTTATGGGATATCTCCCACACGAGAGGATAACTCTGCTGATGGGTTACTCTCACGTTGGAGGTACTGGATCATCGCCGGGTAGGGGCCCCTATTCGGGATAGGCGCATCCAATCTGTCGATGGGTTAGACCCCCACTTTAGACTAATTTTTTACACGTCCGACATGACTATAGCTACATATGACACAAGATATATTTATGAGAGTTTTCTTATTTGGATTATCCCCTCGACGTATCGGTCTCGTATGATAAAAAATCCAATGATTTTCCCGAGAACGAGAAGCTATAGTAGGATCTCCCGAGAACAAAAGCTCCAGGTATGATTTCAAAGTTTGAATATGCTTGTTGATTGGTCAGTCTGGGGTAACTCGGGTTGTATATGATTAGTTAATAGCTTCATGAGACATAAGGTATATTTATGAGAGTTTTCTTATTTGGATTATTTTTTCAACAAACTAGTTTCATGAATTCATTAGCTAAACTCATATAATCAGACATTTACATCTAATATTTTATTTAATGTCTCATTGTATGCTTGTATGTGCATCCTAATTACTTTCAGTACTGTCTAATTCTCCTGAGATGCTATTTTTCCCACTCGGAGATAGCAACACAGGTTCCTCTTCATCCTGCCGACACTTTGCTGTTGGATTTCACCAGCTCGGAGATCAGACTCCGCTGTAGGGATTTTCTCCTCCCAGAGGTCCGGCTTCGCAGCTCCTTTGATGAGATTTTCCCAACTCAGATGCGAGTGCGAATCAAACTCCATTGTAGGGATTTTCACCAGTTGGAGACTCAAGCTCGCAACCGAGATTTTTCCCTCGGGGGTAAAAATTTACAGGAACCATTGTGAGACTAACATCCATTCGAGAATTACACGCCGAACTAGTACAAAACACCTCGGAGTCAAAACAAACTCTCCGAACATGCATCTAATTCCAAACGGAAGTCATGGTAAAACCAGCCCGGTAAGATCCAAATAATATTTTCATTTCAAAAATTAATGCTTTTGTTATAAAACTTTCGGATTATATTTATTTAAATACACACTTAGTTATATCTAAATAGAGTACTATAAGATTTATCACCCATTTGTGTTTGCCTTTTTCAAGAAGAGATACAAATAACTCACACCTACTCATCTAGACCTGCCAAATAAATTCCCTATGCTTAAGCAAACAAAGAATTGCTTGTCGGGAAACGCTTCAGTACAATCTTATTGTTCACGCCACCTTCTGCAGATCCCGAGGAAAGCCCAGAGAATTCTTGCACAAAAATAAGAGATCGACCAGATGAAGAATCTCCTCTCCTATTAAAACATGCCTCCAATGAAGCCAGACGGGTTCCTCCAGAATGCACAAGACAGCGATGGCATCGCATCACTGAACCTCCATCTGGAACAAGAGGTCAGAACTCTCGAAAGAAGAATGCTTCATCGACGGCATCCTAAGGCACCCCCATGCTTCCTTCTCGCGCCTCGTCTTAAGAAAAGAGTCTTTCACGTCGAAAGCGACAGGATGCAAGCATGAAAGATGATGATGGAATCAATTCCACCATCGTTTCTGCCTAGAATAGCCCCTATTCCTGCCTCATCCACCACTAGAAAAAGAAAATCTCAGAGCACCAATCTCAGAATTGATTTGCCTGATTGGAGATTAGACGAGCAAATTAAATCAAAGCATGAGCCCTCCCGATCTTCCCTGGCAGCAGGATCTTATCGTGAAAGCTGAAATTTTATGACACAATCATCGCGAAGACTGATGTATTGCGCCAGCCGCCTCCACCATATCTGTCCTCCCCCTCTCTTTCCTCCATCAAATGAAGAAGAAAAATGACATCGCTATCTATCAGAATAAGAAGTTTGGGGGCAAGAAACTCTTAAGAAAGTAAGCAGACTTCTTCTAGGATCCACCCTATTTATAGATGGGAAAACCAAATCGTCTCCTATTCAAATTCTTAACTACCTCCAAGGAGTCGATTCGTATCTCAGTTTTTATGGCATACTGAATCAGCCAGATATCGACCATCTTTGCCATATGATCTCATTCATCGTGAAGCCGGGATCTCGATCATTAATTTGCCAACTCTTCTCACCTACTTTAACTTTCAAAAAACTCAAAGTACAAAAGATATCCTGACTTTTCAAACCAGAGGAGAGACCAGTCCGCTCTCCTTTTCTCTCTGTAACTCATAGAAGGAGGAGACAGAGGGGGCATTTGTAGTGGTCAGATTTTGATCTACAACAGAATCACGATACATGTCCCACCTCATTAGGATCGCCCAAAACAGACGATAAGACATTCAAGCAGATTACTTTTCCTAGCACCACTCAACCATTCTCGAGGTCACTCTTCCTTCTGAGAACACCATCATCCTGAGAACTTTCATACTCCGAACATCTTCCTAAACACCACCCAGCTGTTTCAGAGGCAACTCCTCCCGCTCCGAGTAAGACATTTACAATAACCGACCTCTTTGATTTTTGCCTTCAGTTCAGCAAGCAGGACTCTCTTGATTCACGGAGTCAGTTACGCCGCCAGATCATTTCACGTTTTGAACATTGTAACAACCCCTGCTCCAGCATAGGCGATTACAGATGGCAGTAAAAATCACTCTCAATAATCATGAGTATAATCGTTGCAGTTATGAAGAAATCTCACTGTGCAGTTATGGAGGTTCGTAATATCCACACCTTTGATTAGACATGCAAGATATTTATACACCTGAACCTTCATCAAGAAAGGAGACCGAGAGGGATCGAACCTTAGAGAGTTGAATCTATAACAGAGTGTGAAGAGTCCCTTATAAATTCTTTTGAGTTAGTGGAATCTCTCTCTCCTGGCACCATGGTTTTTTCTCTTTACAGGTTTTTCACGTAAATTATCTGGTGTTTACATTATTTTACTCTCTCTTACGAACTTGAGTGTAGATAAATTCCTCATGGAATTTACCTCAACAGACATATATATAATAGAAGACGTGTAAAATTAAGAATTATGATAATAGAAACTTTCATCTTTGAATATCTATACAACAATAATTGTTTTGATACTTCAAATACAGAAGGCAAACTCTTTTAATTAAAATTAAAGTGTGATCACAATTCTAATTGCATTAAATAATTGGTTTTGAGTTCAAATTCCAAAGTTTAAAGTTATAGCGTAAGTTTTGGAAATAAAATATTCTAGTGGTCAGTATATTAAAAGAACTCATTAAATAAATTGGTTACTCTTGCTGCTCTTTTATTTTCAGGTCACCAGTTTTGGCAATCTGGGTCGGGAATGTACTATGAATCAGGACACGAATTAGATTGTGATTTGAGGGGGTATGCAGTGAATAAGGTAATGTAAGCCTAGCATACTAGATGCAGACTCTCAGATATTCCTAGTCCTAGGATAGGAAAAGATGATGTGTTGTAAGGTTCAGTTAAGGAGCCGCGAGCGTCACTAGGCATATCAATATGCATTTCCTCTCAATTAGATTATCTTTAGAAAGGATGATATCCTTTGCTAGTAACGAAAGGAACACTCTAAGTTTGGAGGCTACTAGAGTTTTCAAGAAATGCTTAGAAGCCAATTAGAGTGCCCATCAAAGTTAAGGAAAGAATTAGTCGTCTCATGTTGAAAGGATCTATATGTCTCCCGTCTCAACTCTTCTATCTAGGTCAAGAGAGAGGGACACATCTCTTGGGTGGATGAGGGTAAGGAGGAATTAGTTTATCTCATGTTGAAAGAATCTAATGTCACCCACCTCCAACTTCTTCTATCTAAATCAAGAGAGAGAGGGACACATCACTCTGGTTGATGGGGGTAAGGAGGCTTATAAAGTCAAGTGCAACAATTTTGTCTGACGTTCCTCTAAACTCAGGCCTCCATGAATTCCTGTTAGCATTCCTTTCATTTTGCATAGGACCATCCTTATTTGAAGAAAAAAAATTAGTTGGGTAAAAGGAAGGCTGACAAGATGTTGTAACATCATAAATCTTTCCAGTGATGTTGTAACACCATAAATCTTTCTAGAATCTGATCTCCTTACCCCTTCTACGGTTCAAAGACTCGGTCGAGTCGGAGACGAGTCGTATCCATCTCGGCCCGCTCTGAGACGAGTCCGAGTCACGAGTCGGTCGATCAACTCAGAGGAGACCGACTCGGCCGAGAATCAGAGTCGACTCGGTCGACTCGACATTATGATGATGATTTTGTGCCTCATCACAATTCAATATGAAAATAACTACATTAGCATGTATTTATGAATATAGTTTGTGCAATTTACTATATTGTGCATGTATTTTGATATGCTTATACCGACGACGCGTGTATTTATACTTTCACTTTATGTTTAGTGTGCTAGGTGATATATTTTGGACATGTAATACATGAATGTGGATGTCTACATTTTTTTAAGATTTGTCGTGATTTTTTCAGAATTTTTTGAGGTTTCTATGTAGCGTTTTGCGCGTATCGCCCGATGCCGATCCGAGTCGCCGAGACCGATCTGTCTCAGTGCTCGCCGAGTCGGCGGCCGAGACCGTGACTGTAAACCATGACCCCTTCTGACTACACATCTCGTATTCTTATTGAGAACTCTCAATCTCGCAATGGTATGATGAAATTTTGCAAGAAAAATTTTGAAAACTTGAACTTTGGATGAAATCATTGGATATGAGAGTGTAAAAGCAGAAGTATATGTTCCGACAAACACCATGAAATTACGAAATGTATCATAGCAAAACCAAGAAATTGTTGAGAAAATAAAGAGTAAAACAAGGACATACAAATTTATGTGGTTTATCCCGAATAGCCCACATCCATGAGTGAAAAAGGAGGAGAATCCGCTATAATTTGAGGAGTACAAAATGTAGAGAATTTCCCAATAAAAACTCTAAATTCAATGCACTAACTATAAAACTCTCTCAAAGCCTAAACTCTCACAAATAGAGAAAAGAAACAAGAGAGAAAAGAGAAACTCAATGAGAGAGAATCGACCCTTATTTATAAATATCCACTGGACCACCCAACGGCTAAAATTGATGATACCGTCAAATATCTCAAAATAGAACTTGACAAGACATCTTGATTCCTTGATCGATCAGCCCAAAAGCCCTGATATCTAGTTTGTTATGACAAATGCTAGGAATCATGAAATCGATTGTCGCAAAACCAAGAAAATATTGAGAAAATAAAGAGCAAAAGACGAACACACAAATTTACATGGTTCTGCAGGAACGACTATGCTCACGGGCGAGTGAGGAGAATGCACTGTAATTGAGGAGTATATGATGTGAAAATCTCTCAAATAAAATCCTAAACCCAACACACCCAATACAAAACTCTCTCAACCTCTAAGCTCTCACTAATAGGGAAAATACACAAGATAAGAGATAAGCTCAATGAAAGAAAGAGAATTGGCCCTTATTTTATATTTCTATTAGGCTAAAGTCCTACACAAAATAGGAATCCTAATCTTTTAAGATTTTTTTTTTCATTTCCTTTTTATTTTTCTCCTTCATCCATTAGGATTTCTCTTACTGTATGAGCTTGATTTTAATTCAAACACAAATTAAATCCGGGTCAACCCAAAATTGGTTAGGGTTCGGGGGGTTTGAGTCAAAACTTAAAAGTAAAAAGGTGTAATAAGAATGAAGTTCATGACATCCGGAATACATTATTACATTTTTCTAGTTGATATGTAAAATTGAAGGGGACAATGGCTATTCATTGTCTATCAATTCCTAATATACGTACATAAACTAGATGCAAAAGATTGAAGGCAATCTTTACCATGCATTCTTTGAATTCTTTTCCCGAGACCTTAGTACACCTTCTTTGCATTCCTTCCTCGAAACTTCCAAGGCACAATATATTTTGCAGAGGATGGAGTCAAATACAAAGATGAGTGATGCCCTCAGCACTCACAATGCTCTTCCATGTATGAAGATGGATAAGGGAGAAGGGTGTTTCTGGTGGTTACTTTTTACTCAAGGTTTGATGTTAACGGTGTCACATGAGTTTATCAACTTAATATGGATGTCGAAGAGACAAGCCAAGCCAACCTAGACCTGTTGAATCTCGGTTCATTTTTTTTGTTTGGCTTTGCTTGATTTGAGACCGACAAAGCAAGCACGCGCTTCGCTTGATTGAACTTTTTATGCAAAGAGAGCTTAGTTCTAAAGTGAAATGAGTGGAAACCTTGATTTTGAGTTTTACTTATTGAGCTTCCTGTTTATCAGTAAATATTAGATAGCAAATGACGCGTAATGATATGCAGATATTTGAATATTCCAATTAGAAATTAGGATTTAAACATAGTCAGAGAAAAATGCTCAGAACCTCAAATTCAAATACATAATAAATGGTAAAAGGCAGCACATGATCAACTGGGAAGCAAACTCGGTGGGGACTCATAGAATCTGATGTTCCTCACTAAATCCTAACTATTCATCATTAAAGACATAGATTTCTCATACTAAATCTCAATCATCCATTTGAATTTTATTAATACCGTTGCATGGTTTACACATTTCTCAAGGCATTTACTTTTCAAAAAAAAAAAAAAAACCATAATATTCACACCTAAAATTAAAGACACAATAACAAAAAGATGAATAGAGACAAACTATATTGTCAGAACCATCTTAAAAATTTAAAATTATAAATACTCCTTACACGTATTTCACACGTGTCCATAAATCTAGTTATTATTCGATCCAGAAAGTTGTGGCTCGTGCAGGCATACACACCACAGCTAGTGGCATAAGCTTGAGCTTGACTTGATACGTTGAAGGAACTTGAACAAGCTGTTACCAAGGAGCATAAAGCTGTTCCTAGACGGTTTTGCTCAGATTTACAGCCTCCTTCAACTGATCTCTCAAACTTTAACAATAGACGCACATTGCTTTTTTAACTTACAAAAGGAAGCTGTGATAATTACTTCTTTCTTCAGTTCCTTGTGTTACCAATACCCAGAAGTGAATTCTTACAAAATACAAACTTGCGAAAATGCATCTCCTAATACTTATTAGACAAGGCTCCTGTTTGTGATTAACATTACCCAATTTTGTCATGGAGTAATGATATGACGAACTATTCTAAATCACTCAAAAGAACGGACTGTTCTATTATAGGATACAAAACATTAGCTGTATTTTGCTGTAAGTTTGTTATGGATGCTGATTTGATGACCAGTCCGACTCATATCGCTTGTATTTCATGTGCAGGTTGCAAAAGAGAATGCTGATGTGATTGTAATGGATGACAACTTCACAACTGTTATAAGTGTAGTCAGATGGGGTCGGGCTGTTTACATAAACATCCAAAAGTTTGTGCAGTTCCAGTTGACCGTTAATGTTGTTGCTCTGATCACCAATTTTGTTGCAGCTTGCACTACAGGTAAGTGAAAAATATGAGGAATTCCGTGTGTTAGCATCTTTTATAAGTCTCTATAAAATAGAATTAATTGCTTATTTTTTCTGATGCGGGTTGTTATCCTGTTGAACTTGTAGGAAAAGCTCCTCTTACTGCTGTCCAATTGCTCTGGGTAAACTTGATTATGGATACATTGGGTGCTTTGGCATTAGCAACAGAACCTCCGAATGATGAAATGATGAAAAGGCCACCAGTTGGACGGGGGGAGAACTTTATAACTAAGACCATGTGGAGAAATATTATTGGCCAGAGTTTGTATCAGCTTGTTATCATGGGACTTCTCATGTTTGACGGAAAAAGGCTTCTTCATCTCCAAGGCCCTGATGCTGATGCCATTTGAATACGATCATATTCAACACATTTGTATTTTGCCAGGTAACTATTACACATGTAGTTTGTTAGAAATTTACTGATCATTGTTCAGACTATATCTTGTCAAGCTGTTTTATTGCCTTTGATTAAGTGCTTGCATTATTCTCTCGTGTATGGCTTGTTTTATTTCATTTTTTTAAGCTCCTTCAAATTTTTTTAATCAACTAGAAATTCATTCTGTAGCATCGTTCTTGAGGGGTTCCCCCAATTGCATGAGCTGAAACTCCATATAGTAACATATACCTACGTCCAGTTACCCTTTTTGATTTCATGGTATTGTTATCTCTTGACAATTGTTGAAGCAGAACGTAAGGGGGAAAAACAAAGGTTTGTGGGAATTGGGGAAGAAGTTAGAAAATCGGGTTTCACACTTAGGAAAATCGCTCTTCCACTTCATGTTTCGCACACAAAAGTTTCAAAGAAACACAATTAACTCATTCATTCATTCATTATCTCCAAACAAAATCTTAGAAGAGTATATATAGAAAAGGGGTCACGTGCACTACTTGTGCTTCAAAAAAAGAAAATAAAAGACTAATAAAAAGACTACTCGTGCACCGCACATGCTCACACCAAACTATAAAAGAACTATACATAAAATTTACTACGAACAGATCTTTACTCAAGCTTTCCGTCTCCTGCGCGAATAGGTCTTCTAAGTCCTGATTAGATTGTTGATGCCAATTGTTGTCTTGATCTGGAATCTAACACCATCTTACAGAACAGTACATTTTTGATGGCGAGTCATAAATTTGGTCAGATATTTTGTTGAACTTTATTAAACTTGAGACTGCTTCTCTTGATAGAGAATCTGACTTGGATTCATATACTTTATGATTTGAGTGACATTGATATAGTATTGTTTGACTAAATGCATAAGATAACAATGTATCAAAATTCTAATATTAGTTTAAAACCCAGATGCACATCTAGATATTTCAAATAGATACCTTTCTCTTCTGTAAAGGAGGCTACCAATCCAAAGGCGATTACTTTGGGAATGGGATAATTGATTGCATGATTGGTTCACGTCCCCAAAAGTGAATGGTAACTGCTATATAATTGTTCCATTGGAATTAAAATAATAATTTCCACTATCATTTTTTCATGTAGCAACTGAGGAAAAAACTCTGTAGCTAAGCATGTTCAGGTGGGAGCGGCACTAGGATGAGGTAGTCCTGGGAGCAGCACATGTGATATCAGCAATACTTGTTTTTTAGTAAAATGACCTTCACCTGACATGTAAACTCTATGTGGCATGATTGTCCATGCAATACGTAATCCATGTCCTATGTAGCAAAGACACTTCTACCATAAAGCCGTATCCTTGTCGCACACTTAGACACGCGTGTTAGACACCGACACTTTTTAGGATACTCCTCAAATATTTTTCAAAAATGTCCCCAATATGTATTATATTTTTTATTTAGGACCTTTGTTGGAACATCTTCAACACATGTCCTATATTTCTCATGTCCTTCTTTGTCCCATTCTATGTTTGGGATATTACCTTAATGTATATATCAAAGTTATGGTGGGAAAATGCTATAAAATAATGATTTGTATAAAATGATTATAAGTTCAAATATGTTTCAATATCAAAATTGAGATACATGGAACTACTATATGAAAAGTTAAAGAGACAATGTTTATTCTTTATGCAAAGCCATAAAAATATATGTTATCATCATATTATTAGATGTTTGGACTTTTGTATGCAAACATGTATAGGTATGTATGTATATATGCACTCCTTTTATTATTTTTATACATATTCTATTGTCATCCCCTGACTTATTTTTTAATAAATTGCCATGTCGCGTGATCGTGTTGTACCCTTGTCCTGTGTCCGTGTCCATCCTCCCTATCAACCAAATTTGTCCTATATACTTATCAGCTAAAATTTGTTATATGTGCTTATCAACTGTTAGTTGTGATTGCCAATCATCATCTAGACACGATTTTGGGTGGTCCTTTGCTCCATGAGCAAGTGAATACGAGGTTGTAAGAGGAGCTGGATCTTTTAGTGTCTTATATAAGCTGAATATTCTCCCGAATGACTTTTACCATTCTGTTTCATTTCACCAATATATTGAAATCACAGAAACCATTCTGCAATGTGGCCTTTTGACTTAGAATGACTGATAACAGTATAGAGTTTCTGGCAAAAGTGTTTTTGAGAAAAAGAGTTTCTGGAAAAAAAAAACATTATTCAATTTTGGAGTAGAAACTTAAAATTTTAACTCATTTGGCACATAATAATGCCAGAAGCTGCTGTGGCCTTTCAACCTGTTACCATGCTGATCTGCATAACATCCTCATGATAGTGTTGTAAGATAGTTTTGTTTTTTCTAGATATAATTTACCACAACTGGTCGATTTCCAGATATGAAATTTGGAGATGCAGCCATTAGAAAAGAGACTGATCCATTTTTTCCCCGTAGACAATCTTCCATTGCATAATCAAAATAACAACTATGAAATCAGTAGTTGATTCGAGAGGCCGATGATAGATTGCTTAATAATAATTTCCCCTGCATTACTTTTAAGGAAAATTAAAATTTTTAAGGGAATAAAGAAGGGTCGTGTTCGTACTGCCTCAAAAACCCACTGCTCCACTCTAGAAATCCAAACGGATCTTGTACCTCAGAAGGATTTTTTTAATTTTATCTTAAGGGAAGCCTGCATTACTTGTTGACAGCATATTAAAAATTGAAACAATAACTTGAAGTTTTCCTTCTGAACTAAAAGTTTTTCCTTTTACAACAGCCAAGAAAAAGAAGTTAAATTCTCGAGAACTGCAAATTTTCAGAACTCTTTTAGGCCCCTCTAGTGTTGCTCCAAGTCTCTGTTGCGCAAAGGTGCATTCCTTGGTGAAGGCAACCGAAATATCTACAATCAAAATCTGTAGCAAACTATTGAAATTAAGAAACAATGATTTTTGGAGCCATAGATATGATATATCAGAGAAAACACACCTGATGTCTTAGAGTTAATTCCTGTTTCTTTTACTTCCATAAACCATTAAAGCTGTATAAACTTTCATCTTGTTCCCAAATAGATCCTACATTGTCCAGAATGTGATTCTTCTTTTGTAGTGATCACCTCGTACCTGACAGTTTACTTTCTACCGATTTTATTGTATAAGGTCTTCAACGAAATAAACAGCC
This sequence comes from Agave tequilana, assembly GCA_038442645.1. Classification (NCBI taxonomy): domain Eukaryota; kingdom Viridiplantae; phylum Streptophyta; class Magnoliopsida; order Asparagales; family Asparagaceae; genus Agave; species Agave tequilana. The sequence goes on along the minus strand of JAVJIF010032993.1, from coordinate 49,411 downwards.
GGGATATGGAGAAGATCAACATCTTCCGGGGAATGCTTAGCAGCTGGGTTTTTCTAATGGTCATGGCTTCCACTGTCACATTCCAGGTGATAATCGTGGAGTTCCTTGGCACATTTGCTAGCACTGTGCCGTTGAGTTGGCACATGTGGCTGATAAGTATCCTCACCAGTTCAGTCAGCATGATTGTTGCAATCATCCTAAAGAGCATAGCTGTTGAGCCAGGAAAGGCACACGTCCGTCACAATGGCTACGAGCCAATCCCCAGTGGCCCAGATGCCGTGTAGCACGAAGGTGGATCAGCTTCAGCTCGAGTGGCCCGACCTTCTGTTTTGTCCGATTCGGATTGTGATACGTATAGATTTATTTGCATTGTTGAGCATAACGCCATTGAATTTGATTCGGAGAAATGTCATTCAACTGCAATTGCCAATTCTGGAAATTAAAATAGCGGTGAGTTTTTTTTTTTCCTTTCCTTTTTTTTTTTTTTTAAAATTTTTCCCCCATTATCAACAGCAGGTTTCAAGGACATGTAGATAATAACAATTTTGTTACCTATGGAGTTTATGAATTCTACGTAGATGTAGAGGCTTGACCTTGTAACTTTCTGCAGAACACTCATCATAAGTTTTAATAAGCCTTTCGTGTTGTTGGAGCAATTCATTTGTAAGGAACCTATTGTTGTGATGAGTCTGCATTGATATCTTTGTTGTTGACACTTCAATGAAACAAGGTGGCTATACTCTTTCATACTATACAGATGTCCTTTTTTATATTCTTTCTTTCTATTTTTTCTTCCAACTGGGAAAACCCAACATGGAGGTTCATAAACATGAACAAAAGCCATCCATTTTCATGGAACAAACTCTTTTAACGAATCTGGGTGATCCGTGTTGTACATTCATTGATTTTTTCTTAATGAAATATTACTGTGTTTTTTCTGTATAAACATTTAGTATGCAACAAGGAAGCCACAAGAGCAAAGCATGTCAACAATATTACTAGTTATAGTGGTCAGAATCTGACCACTCTCCAAGATTGCTTCACCTGTCCCGCTACACCAGAAGTGTCTCAAGTGGACAAGGAACTCGAGATACCGGTTGGCTCACGTTCGCCTCCGAGGAGAGAGCCTCGGGCCTTACCCCGAGCTCACATTCAACTCCAAAGAGAGAGTCTCGGGCCTTACCTCGAGCTCACATTCGACCCTAAGGAGAGGAGTTTGCCACGAGCTTACGTTCGACCCCGAGGAGAGGGCCTCAGGCCCTTTCTTTCTTGAACATCCGCAACTACAGATCTCTCCCCGACGTCCACTAGACACAGCTCAGCAGCAGGGTTTTCCGGATCGCGAAAGTAGTTATGCTGCCATGATATCCCCGCATTCTAAATACTCTCCTATTTCAATGGGGGCAGTTATGAATAGTGGCAGATACTTGGCATGCCAATTCCAACAATAAAGTATAGGAATTTGAGTGGTTATGGAAAGATCCCAACGTGAAAATCGTGCAAATCCTAGAAATCCTTACCATCAGTTACAACGCTACAGAGTACTTATACACTTAGAGATCCATGAAGGAAAGGGGCCAGAAAAAAATTGTAAATACAGGAATACTCTACAGAGTTCACTGTAATTCCGAGAAAAAGTAGTGAATTTTCTCTCCTCCACGTAGTTTTTCCCAATTTGGGTTTCTACGTAAAAATCTTTTGTCTCCGCCTATTTACTGTATTGAAACCTAAAGTTCAGATAGACGGCCCATTTGTGGTGCGAGATTGACCGTTCGATCAATCATATTAAAAAATCTCCACCACAAATTGGTACTTTCATTAAGATCTAAGTCCATACACTCAAGATTTATCCCCTAAAACGCAAAAACCTTCCTAAAAAAGCCTCTTCTATATCAACGATGACCCCGAGAAAACAAGTTATCAAAGGCACAACGTCCAAAGGTAAGTCAATTGAAGCCGCTGAGGGCACGGTCCCTCCACCAATCGGCGATCAACCGCACACCATCGAGAACATAGGCTCGCGATAAGAGCCAGTCACCAGCATCCAGCACTCACAACAGCGTGAAGACCAACTCCTTCAGATGCTCTACGTGATGAGAGAGCAGATGAAGAGCAATAGGTGCCCGACACCACTCCAGCACAATCCTTTGCTCCTCGGGTGAGAAGGCTCCTACTACGAAGGCAAGGGACACCAGACTATTCACTGCCGGGACCTCCGGAAATCCTGGAATAAAATAGGCTTCTTTAAATAGTATATTCTCACTCCTGAAGCTGCATCTGGATATCCGAACACTCAATCTTCATGATAACAACATATGATCATCTAGTACAAGGCGATCGACTGGCTCCCAAATCCTGAGCACACAAGATGTACTTTCTTCCAATTTCAATTTTAAATACTTTATTTCTGAATAAAGTATTATTTTATTCTCCTACCATGACAATACATCCCTCCATTGCAGTACTTTCATCTATCACGTTACCTCCATCTACTTGCTCCGCAGATGGAGACTCCCCACTCAGAGGCAGCGACAATATCACTCCACAACATAACATCCATCCATATACCCGTAGATGGGATATTCCCCTCGGAGGTGGTAACAAGATTTCTCCCACTTGGAGAAATGTCTGTAATTGAAGTGCTTCCATCCATCACGTTACATCCATCCACTCACCCCACAAGTCGAGACTCCCCCAGCTGGAGGCAGTGACAAGATTACTCCATAATAGAACATCCATCCACACACCCCGTTGATGGAATATTCCCACTCGAAGACGATAACAAGATTTTTCCGCTGCTGGGATTTTTCCCTCTTGGAGAAATGTCTGTACGTTCCACTGATGGGATTTCTCCCACTCAGAGACATCAATGCAGACAAGCCCACATGCTTTTTCTCGATCGTCTTATGGGAGTCGAATCTCCGCTGTGGGATTTCTGCCACTTTGCTATTGGGATTTTTTTCCTTTAAGAGTCTCTGTTTGATGTTCCGCTAATGGGATTTTTCCCACTCGGAACACAAACAATAGCCTACGGGCTCCCCTCGTTAAACATACAGGCAGATGGATACATCCATCCATCCATATTCCGTAGATGGGATTTTCCTCATTCGGGAGACAGTTCCGATGTGGGGTATCCCTTACATGGAGAATACTTTGATACTGGGTTTACTTTCACTCGGAGGTACCAAATCGTCACTCTGGGCAGGGGCCCTTATCCAGAAACGCATTTAATCTGTCGTTAGATTGTATCTCCACTTCAAGCCATTCTTATGTAAGTCCCGATGAGGATACGATCACATGTGTCTAAATATATTTATGAGAATTTTCTTGATTGGATTATTCTCTCAACGTACTCGACCCATGTGGATGTACTCCAATTGCTCCCCTGAGGACAAAAGCGACATGTATCGTGTTTTTAATTTTTGTCTGTGCCGACAACTAAGTGTTGCATTCACCATTTTTATTTAAATGTCTCATTGTATGCTTGTGTGTACATCTTAACTTCTACATACAATCCTCGGGTTAAGCGCCTCGAGATGGGAATGACCCCACCCAGAGGAGGCGACAGGCCATCCTGCAAACATTTCGGTCACTTTACAGTGAGATTTTCCCATTCAGGATCCGAGCTCTGCTGCAGGGATTACTTCCTCTTAGAGCCCCAACATTGCAGCTCCGCGATGGGACATTCTCCACTAGGAAGCAAATATGAACTAACTCCGTTTCGAGATTTTTCCCTCTCGTAGGCTCAACTCTGTAGCTGGGATTTCCTTTACTCGGAGGCAAAAACTTGCAGGTACCATTGTAGGATAAACCCCCACTCAGGAATTACCAGTCGAGCCAGTTTAAAACATCTCGGAGTCAAAGCAAACTCTCCGACAGACATCCAATTTCAAACAAAAGTAATGATAAAACAAACAAGGCAAGATCCAAACAACCATTACCTTTCAAAATTTGTACTTTTATGACAAGTTTTCTTATTATATCCATCCAAATGCAAACTTGGTTACATCTAATAAGAGTCATACAAGATTTATTACAGTTTGTGTTTGTCTTCCTTATAGAAAAATAGATACACTTTCGCCACAATGATTACGATGACATCCAAGAGATGACTCCCAAACAAGCAACCCACCACTTTCAGGAGGGCGATGATACTGAGAATTCTCGTGAAAATGCCCAGAATCAAAGATTACATCTCAGGCCATAATCAAAGATCATGCCAAACCTCTCGCTTAGGATAGTCGGAGCAAAGAAAATGGATGTGATTCTTCAGCAAAGATCCGGGGGGCCTCTCAATTCCCAACCTTTGACACCGATTTGACTTGAGTCAAACTCTAACAACTTTCTCCTTAAGTCAACTCTTAATGAGTCCGAGATGTCCTTAAGGCCAACGTCTACTTAGTTTTAGTTAGACTGGGTTGTGAGTGAAGAGATGATTTTTGGGCTAAGGAAGGGTAATAACTTTCCCACGTTATCTGTTTATAGGACAAGCACTTAATCATTTTAGTGCAAATGTGTAAGTATATAACAAAAAGTTACACTTAAGGTGATCATACAAGAATGTTTTTTATACTAAATGCTATGCACAATACCTTTACTTCAGCACTTTTCAACAATAATACAAATGTAACAAAATTAGATAAAATGCCCTAAATACAAAGTCTACCATTTTTAGTAATTAACAATCAATCAAGTTACTATTGAGGTTAGAAAAATGTACAGGGTAGGTTAAACAGAGAAATAACTAACTTCAAAGTGCTAATCCCTGAGAATCAAGCAACTCACAAGAAAGCAGGTGAGTAGTTCTCCCTACTTTACTGTGCAAACGCGACTTTGGCAGCGTTTTCATGGCAAAGGTAGGTCCCCTAAGGTCTGCTTTCAAGAGCAGAGGCTCAGTTATATTATATGTCCACTGCAACTACTGGTTTCCTGAAATCAGCCCTTGTATACAAAAATAAAGAAGAAAAGTTAAGCGTTAAGTAAATTTAAAAAAACTTACCGTCCTTCCCGGCAATAGCGCCAAAATTTGATTCGTAGTAAAAAGTACTGTATTGCCTAGGGATAGTAGGTCGTGTGCATGAGGAGAGATGCGATGAAAATGTTTCGGTGTCTTTGTTCGAAAAAAAGTTTAGTGTCAGTTTTTTTAAAAGAAAGTAAAAAGAAGATGATGTGATCGAGTGTTGGTTGTTGGAAAAAGAATGAGTTTGTTTTTATAAATGAAAAGATTCGGGCTCACTAATCTTTCACTCAACTACATAATATTCTTTTAAAATAATTGCCTCAAGTGATCATAGGCATAAGTTTAATCTTGAAGTTCGAAAGCATCCAAGAAAACACATAAGATTGATTTTAGTAATTTTAAATTAGTTTTAAAAACAATCCTTTTAGATTGAATATTTAAACCATTAAGCGAGAATAGCAAGTATGGAATAAAAATTAAATAAGTTTCAATAAAGATTTTAAATAAGTTTCAATGGCCAAGACTCATCCTCATGCGCCTTCAAGAACACTCGTAAAAGCAAGACTTGACTTAGGCATTCATATGATTCAATTGGGAAGTTTTAAGTGAAATTGATTAAGAGTAAAAATAGAGAAGAGAATTAGGGAGCTAAGAAAAAGAGTTTAGCTACTCATAGAAAATGAAAAGCAATTAATAAAATTTAAATCAGACATACCAAGAATTGGAGATGAAAAAAGTCTTGAATCTTTTATTGATATTACTTCAATATTCGATTACAACACTCTTTCCTCTCTCTCACTTTTTTGGACTACACTAGAATAGAAATAAAATAATGGAACTAATTGCAACTAACTAACAAAGAATTCTAATCTTAAAAATAAAGTAAAACCCTAATCCTTTCCTGTTTGCTCTGATCTACACTGATCCCTTGAATCTTCTGTCTCAATCCTAGATTTTTTTTTATTTAAACTCATTTAAATTAGAATTTAAGTGTGATTTTGGGTTCGTTTCTTTTCCATCTCCATTTGTCACGCCCAGCTTCCCAAAATACGCTGGAGCGGAGACGCGACAAGTTGGCACACATATATGCAAAGAAAATATTTTAGGTATACATGTTAAGCCTTAAGTAATCCGAACAAACTATGTAAATCCACTATAATAAATTACGATCACTGCAATATCACATATAACTGTCGACACATGATAACATATGAATAAATGAATGGAATGATGACTGAGTATCATACATGAGAATCAAGAAAATAGCAGGAACTGAAGTAGAAGCATGAGAACCAATAATCAACAAAAAGAGAAACTCGACTCCTCATGACACATACGATCTCATAGAATATCTGATTTGAAGGTCACCTAGATAGGGGGTGAATAGGTGACGTGCTAATCAAATGCCAAACAAATGAGAAATTAAAAATTATTATGCAAACTAAAATGTCACGTTCTGCTTCCCAAAATACGTGAAAACGGAGTCGCGATAAGAGTCAGCGACGTATATACGCGAGAAAAATACCCAACGTATACACGCTAAGCCTAAAGTGACTTGAACAAGGTATAAATCTAAATCATAATAAATCAACGATCACTGCAATATCACATATAAATAACAATGCTTTAATTAATTCATAATGATTAACATGATTAATAACAATTCATATTCCCAACACATACAGTAATAAACAATAATTAAAATAATAATACATATTTATACATATTAAAATACATTTATCATGTATTACAAAATACGAGTATTACATTTTACCCACCTTATAAAAATTTCGTCCTCGAAATTTCAATAAAGTAGGAAATGATAAAAGATTCCAAATCCAGAGAGAAAACAAACAAGCTTTCACGTCGCCTCGCTGGGACACCACGATTTCGCTGCGCGCTCTGATCTCTACCGTCGATCAGATCCAAAAGCCAGTCCCAATAGTCAATATCGGTTAAAGGAACCGAGATAAAAGATAGAAATCAGCAAAAAAAAATCGATCCGGAGGGAATGTTAAAATCAGAGGTATCAACAAATTCAAGAGATGGACTTAGAAAGGAAGGACATTTAATTCTCAAGTGGACTCATATCATTGTGTAAATACTATATGTTTACTGTAGTGTAAATATAACTCGTCTCAGGTCGCCGACATGAACTTAGTCCGTTTGATTGCGAACTTGGCTCTGATTCCAAAAAAATCCAGTCACGCCCCGCTTTCCAAAATACGTGAAAACGGAGTCGCGGCGAGAGTCGGCGATGTATATACGCGAGAAAAATACCCACGTATACACGCTAAGCCTAAAGTGACTTGAACAAGGTATAAATCTAAATCATAATAAATCAACGATCACTGCAATATCACATATAAATAACAATACTTTAATTAATTCATAATGATTAACATGATTTATAACAATTCATATTCCCAACACATACAATAATAAACAATAATTAAAATAATAATAGATATTTATACATATTAAAATACAGTTATCATGTATTACAAAATACGGGTATTACAAAAATTATTTTGCTAACACACAAAGTATAACCAAAGAGTGAGGCCGAATTCCCGGTGAATAGCTCTGGACTTCTCCTTAAGATTCCTCTAGATTAAGAGTTGAGGTGCAACTATAGCTCTCTTGGTTAAATACAAGTGTGAGCATACAACCAATATCAAGCATGTAGAGAAAAAAACAATAATAATAATGCTAGATATCAAACAACCCAAGCAAGCATATCAATTTAGCACAAATAAATATCAAGCATATAAATATAAAAGCAATATTAACATGTAAGATATTAAGCATAAGTGAGTTGAGAGAGAGATGAGCAATCGCTAACATGGGAGAATTGTTTCAGGGTTCGAGCCACTTGCTTTATATCTCCGCCTTTACCGCAATGAAGGATTTTAACTATAATCGATCTCTCAAGATCACTTGGTGCCGCAATACCTACTACGAGCTCCCTTAAGAACTATTGGACCCGCAAGTCCCTCACTTGTTCCTGTAAGAATAATACACCACACAAACCCGCAAGTTCGCCGAGGCCGCAACCTCCAACTCCTTCTCAATACAAAGATGAAAACTTTGTGATCACTTCTTGATCACAAACAAACATTCTTACATACAAGGTCACTATAAGATGGATATCACAATAGATAGCTCAAGTTTGTGTGAGAAAACACGATAGATGTGGAAGTGAAAAACTCAAAGAAATTCTTTTGAAAAAGATCAAGATAAACACTCTTGATAAACTCTTATTTTGATATGAAAGTTACGCTCTAAAACTTGTAGAGAAAACTCTATAGAAGATAGGAAAGACTAGCTTCAAAACTGAATGAAAATCTTAACAAAAACTGGCCCAAATGACCCCATTTTATAGGCTGCAGAAAACTAGCCGTTGGAGGGCCAGAATGACCGGTCAGTCGATTGGTTGGTCGACTGGCCAACAGTCAAATTTCTGACTGTTGGGGTTGCCGGTCGACCACCTGCCCCCAGGCGAGGAATCGTCTCTGTCGGTCGACCGCTCAGTCGACCGCGACCCAACAGAGACTAAGTGTCTCTTAATCGGTCAACCGAGCGGTCGACCGCTATGGGTTGTACACATTGTGTGCACGTCGGTCGACTAGTCAGTCGACCGAGCCTTACTTCAGTCAACCGCAAGCAGCCCAAAAATTGGGTTTTAAAGATTTAAAAACTTGAACCCATAAACCTATAAAAATTCAATTAAATCCTTATAAATTTCACAAAAATAAGTTCATATCAATATTTTGAAATTCAAATATGTGTGATAAAAAATCAACACATATTATAAACATGTGAACTATTTTTGAGGTTAAGAATTTTAGGAATAAACCAAAATCGGTATTTTTCAAAAACTAACTTTTAAATGAAAAATCGATTTTTTCAGAACTTGTATGAATACAAAAATAAGATACTAAGCCACATTTGAAGCATAAAGTGTATGGATAGAATCCAATACATATAGTAAATAAAATATACTTATTTTTGATAATAAGCTCAAAATAGGTTTTGATAAATACAAAACTTTAGACACATGAATTAAACTTATCAAAAAGTAACAATGTACATGAATGAAATTCAATACACATACAAACTTGTTTTGATGAAATCTATGCATGCAACCGAAAGATGTATTTTTTGAAAATCAAAACCAAAACTTTATTTTCCAAGAACTAAAACTATTTAACATGAAAGTCATTCATAAATAATTTTGTGTGTGTATAAGCTTGAGCAATTCATAACTAATCTATCCTTTACATTTTAACCTAAACAAAAATCTTAAACTTACAAATTAGGTCTCAAGTCTTCTTGAAAATCTTCTCTTGAAAATCTTCTCCATTTGACATGATCCAAACTTGATCCAAACGAGTTAGAATCCTCTTTTGAGTACTTGGTGCGATCTTGAAGCGCGCGCTCTTGAATCAACAAGTGATAACTTCAAAACTTGATTTTGAATCTTTTATTGAAGTTAAATACCGACTAAGATCTTGATAAATAGCTGAAACTTAAATAAACACAAGATCATTAGTACTATAACTATATGAGTTAATCATCATCAACACTAGAGTGATGGGCTTTTGGGCCAACAATCTCTCCCTTTTTTATGATGACAAAACTCATGTAGTTATATATGCATGAATTAAAGATTAGCTTCATAGAAGCTCCCCCTTAACTCATGCATAGCAATAAAACATATAGATACTCAATAAAAGCGCATAAATAAAATATTAAATAAATAAAAACATATATACAACAACAACTAAGTCATTTGTCCCAAGTATTTAGGGTAAGCTACATGAACCAAAAGAGAATTACACCGGATCGGGCACATGGATCAGCTTTCTCCACTTATTTCTATCGAGCAATATGCCTTCACTAAGACCTTTAGCCTCTATATCTTATTGTATTACCTCCATTCATATTTTCTTCGGTCTGCCTTCGCTCTTTTAACTTGCCCTAAATTGATACGCTCTACTCGCCGGACTGGCGCATCTGTAGGTCTATGTCGCACATGAACAAACCATCGTAGGATGTTTTCTCTCATCTTCTCTTCTATAGAGACTACACCTATCTTAATACAAATATTCGCATTTCTCACCTTATCTCTTCGTGTGTTACCACACATCCCATGAAGCATGTGTATCTCTGCTACACTTATCTTCTGAGCATGATATCTCTTTATAGCCTAACATTCTGTGCCATATAACAAAGCTGGCCTAATAGCAGTCCGATAAAACTTTCTTTTCAGCCATAACAGAATATTACGATCACATAAACTCCTGTTGCGTTCCTCCATTTCGACCAACCGGCTTGGATCCTATGGTTGACATCACTATCGATTTTCCCATCCTTTTGAATAATAGAACCCAAGTACTTAAAATGACTGCTCATCGGTATTTTTGTCCATTTAGTCTCACAATACTATAATCTCGAATTTCCTATTTACTGAATTTACACTCCATATACTTGTTTTAGCCTTACTTAATTTAAAACCTCGAGATTCTAGAGTTTGCCTTTATAACTCCAATTTGGCATTTACCCTAGCTCTTGTTTCATCGACTAGGAGAATATCATCAGCAAATAGCATACACCACGGTTTCATCCTAAATAGCTCTAGTAAGCTCATCCATCACTATGCAAATAAGAATGATTCAATGCAGATCCTTGATGCAATCCAATTGTGATAGACAAATCACTTGTTATGCCTCCACAAGTTCTGACACTTGCTATTACTCTATCGTACAAATCCTTGATTGTGTCAATATATTTGATGGGGACTCCCTTTTTCATCAATATCCATCATAATATCTCTCTTGGCACCTTATCATAAGCTTTTTATAAATCAATAAAGACCATATAAAAATTTCTCTTCCTCTCTCGAAATCGCTCTATAAGTTGACGAAGCAAATGAATAGCCTCTGTCGTCGATCGCCCCGGTGTGAACCCAAACTGGTTCTCTGATGTTGTAACATTCTGCCTTAATCTATGTTCAATATGCATAAAAAAAAAAACATGCAAACTCTCTCAATTCTTCTCTCTTTTTTTGTCAATTCATCAACAAATGGTTGAAAAAAATAAATAAGATAAATGTATATGCGATATAAATTCATGAAGAGGAGAGACTGTTAGGAACTCCCTCTGCATACATGCATTACATGAAGAAAGAGATGACTAGACCCTAACCTATATAAGCATAATATATAATATATAGATGGAGATGTTAAGCTCTTCTTTATGTAATACACTGATCATGAATCTATATATAGAGGAGATGTTAAGCTCCCCTTGCATATAAGTAATACATGTCAAAATAAATTTTAAAAACCAATTAAAATAAATTTTGATACCACATGAAATTAATTAAACAATTTGATACTACATGAATTCAAAACAAGATAGAATTTTTTTGATAAACTGATAGAAAATATATTATTAGATAAACATAAATATTATCTTATAGATAAATATAAACATGAAATCATTTTAAGTCAAAGAACTTTTCTCCCTTTCATAAATCCTTGATTGTGCCAATATATTTGATGGGGACTCCCTTTTCATCAATATCCATCATAATATCTCTCTTGGCACCTTATCATAAGCTTTTTATAAATCAATAAAGACCATATAAAAATTTCTCTTCCTCTCTCGAAATCGCTCTATAAGTTGACGAAGCAAATGAATAGCCTCTGTCGTCGATCGCCCCGGTGTGAACCCAAACTGGTTCTCTGATGTTGTAACATTCTGCCTTAATCTATGTTCAATATGCATAAAAAAAAAACATGCAAACTCTCTCAATTCTTCTCTCTTTTTTGTCAATTCATCAACAAATGGTTGAAAAAAATAAATAAGATAAATGTATATGCGATATAAATTCATGAAGAGGAGAGACTGTTAGGAACTCCCTCTGCATACATGCATTACATGAAGAAAGAGATGACTAGACCCTAACCTATATAAGCATAATATATAATATATAGATGGAGATGTTAAGCTCTTCTTTATGTAATACACTGATCATGAATCTATATATAGAGGAGATGTTAAGCTCCCCTTGCATATAAGTAATACATGTCAAAATAAATTTTAAAAACCAATTAAAATAAATTTTGATACCACATGAAATTAATTAAACAAATTTGATACTACATGAATTCAAAACAAGATAGAATTTTTTTTGATAAACTGATAGAAAATATATTATTAGATAAACATAAATATTATCTTATAGATAAATATAAACATGAAATCATTTTAAGTCAAAGAACTTTTCTCCCTTTCATAAAACTAATGCATAAGCTTGTTGAAACAAAAAACAATTGTTTAGAAGTAAAATCAAGCTTAGCATGAAATCAATTTGTACTATAAAATATGTATGATCAATGTAAAACAAGCACAATCAATTATATATATGTATGTGTGTCAATGAAAATGTCACTTGAAATTTAACGCATACATATATAAAAAAACTTGAATGGGTATACAAAAATAAAATAACATGAAAATCATGTGTATAACTCATATCATCCACCCTATCATGCACAAGTTTAAAAAGATATAAAATGCGGACATATAAGGAACGGTCACCCAATCAACTGCCCTTTAAGGGTAGAAGTTTTCAAAAATAAGATTTTAAAAATAGTATAGCTAGATTGAAAATACTATCAAGTAAAGAATAAAGAATTAATTTAAACAGTTTTGAAAACTAGTTAAAGATCCTTCAAATATGAAACCAAATTATATATTTCATGAAACATGTATATTACACAAGATTTGTCACTCAAAATCTATAAAGCATAAACATGTGCTCATGAATGTGAAATCACGAGTAAACATAAAGGTGAGTACATAATAATCATGTGAATAACATATTCATGAAAATAAAACTATAAAGCTCAAAATCAAAACTAACATGAAATTCTTTTACATAAGCATGATATATCATTTAATCATGAAAGAATCATTAAAACTGGGACATACAATTTACAATCAAACATAAAATGAGTACAAACATGTGTAACATTAAGAACACGTGTAACTCAAGAATTGTACATGTATAATACAAGTTTTAAAAGAATGGCATATGGACATATGATATAAACATATAAATCAAAATATGCTTTAACTAAAGCATATAAAAGCATGAATAAAAAAGATAGGCATGTAAATCCATTTAAAAACATCAACACTATTTCAAAATACATGCATAGTTAGGCAACCAATCAACTCAACTATAAGTACAAAATAACATATGATAGAGTCTAAATTACTTACACTAACATATAAGCATTTAAAAAGCATTTTAAAAGTGGAGGATGAAATGGTTATCAAAACTGATGTAGCCAATATATTTCTCCAAACCGAGGATGAAATGGTTATCATGCTTTCTTGATAACGATGCATTAAATTGGTTTAACCATCAAACTTCAAATGCATCTACCACCAAGACACCAATCCTCTCACGTTTTGTGAGAGCCCACACACCTACATCAAAAATAAGTGATGGACTCGTATTTTCTTTTTGGGTCCATGAGGGTTAGTAGCACTAGGAATTTAATCTATTGAAATAAAATTTTGCAAAATTTAAGGAATATAATCTACTAAAACAAAATTTTGCAAGATGACCTTTATGGCTACAATGTATACACTCTAGCATACATGTGAGTTTTATGAGTGGGAGCATGGTGTGCATGAGATGTATGCCATGTAGGATGTGCATGCATGTATGGAACTTGTTTCTTGTGAAACATAAATTCCAATCTATTATGCTTAAATGCACAAATCGCTCAAAGTTAAGCTCAAACAATCAATTTATTTCTCAAAACATGAATCTCATTTTTATCAAAAGAGAATGCAATATTATTAGCATGAGAAACATGGTAGAGTGAGAATCAAATCAATTTTCTTTTTGGAAATAGAAGTCTTTTCTTTTTCCTTCAAAATATTTTCTTTTTCAAGAAATCATTTTCCTTTAAAGCAATCTCTTTTTCTTTAGAAATCAAAACAACTTGATTTTTTAAATTCATTTTCTTTTGAAATAATTTTAAACTTATTTTGAAAAGAATCTTTTTCTTTTAAACAAGATTATTTTTATTTAACAAATTATTATTTTCTTTCTTCAACTTCTCATTTTCAATTTTAAACAAATCATATTTTTCAAGAGGTTTTTGACAAAATAAAGCAAGCACATCATATTGTATCTCTTCTTCAACCTCGGAATCAGAATTTACCTCAAGGGGTTTATCCCTTGGACCATGTAGCACATGTTGAAAGTAATACTTCCTTCATCCGAGTCACTTTCCTTATCACGTGTCGTTTGTTCACTAAGAGTGATGAGAATGTTTCAAACTACAAAAGCTGAATCAAAGTTAGAAACCCTAGATAAATTTTCATCATTAAAGGTTGACTTTAAAGCATGAATTACTTTTGCATTAGCTTCAAGGTTTTTGCCATTTAAACAATATGAATTTTTAATGGTGACAAGATAGATATGAATACCTAGGGCCTTGAGATACATAGACATCTTAACTTTTCAAGTTTGAAACTTAAGAGTATCAAACATGGGAGTTGCAATAAAATCCATGTGTGTATATGCAAATATTGTGATTAGCAAATAAAAAATCTTTAACTCTAGATTGTTAGACCCAAATCAAGAGTACCAATTCTAATACCACTTGAAGGTCACCTAGAGGGGGTGAGTAGGTGACGTGCTAATCAAAGCCAAACAAATGTAGAATTAAAGCTCATTATGCAAATTAAAATTATTTTGCTAACACACAAAGTATAACCAGAGAGTGAAGCCGAATTCCCGTGAAAGGGCTCTAAACTTCTCCTCAAGATTCCTCTAAATTAAGAGTTGAGGTGCAACTATAGCTCTTTTGGTTAAATACAAGTATGAGCATACAACCAATATCAAGCATGTAGAGAATGAGCAATAATAACAATACTAGATATCAAACAACCCAAGCAAGTATATCAATTTAGCACAAATAAATATCAAGCATATAAAGATGAGAGCAATATGAACATGCAAGATATCTAAACACAAGTGGGTTGGGAGAGAGATGAGCAATCGCAAACACGAGAGAATTATTTCGAGGTTCGAGCCACTTGCTCTACATCCCCGCCTTCACCGCAATGAATGATTTCGGCTATAATCGATCCTACAAGATCACTCGGTGTAGTAATACCTACCACGAGCTCCCTCAAGAACTCTTAGACTTGCAAGTTCCTCACTTGTTCCCGCAAGAACAATACACCACACGAACCCGCAAGTTCGCCGACGCCGCAACCTCCAACTCCTTCTCAATACAAAGATGAAAACTTTGTGATCACTTATTGATCACAAACAAACACTCTCACATATAAGGATCCCTATAGGATGGATATAGTAATGGATAGCTCAAACTTGTGGGAGAAAACAAGATAGATATGAAAGTGAAAAACTCAAGAAAATCTTTTGAAAAGATCAAGATAAACACTCTTGATAAACTCTCCTTTTGATATAGAAGTTAAGCTCTAAAACTTGTAGTGAAAACTCTGTGGAAGATAGAAAAACTAGCTCCAAACTTGTGTGAAAATCTTAACAAAAACTAGCCCAATGACCCCATTTTATAGGCTGCAGAAATCTAGCCGTTGGAGGGCCAAAATGACCTGTCGGTCGACCGATCAATGATTAAATTTTTGACTGTTGGGGTTGTCGATCGACCGCCCCCAGGCCACAGAGAGGAATCCTCTTTGTCGTCGACCGCGACCCAACAGAGACTAAGTGTCTCTCAGTCGGTCGACCGAGCAGTCGATCGCTATGGGCTATGCACATTGTGTGCACGTCGGTCGACCGCAAGTAGCCCAAAAACTGGGTTTTAAAGATTTAAAACTTGGACCCATAAACCCTAAAAATTCAATTAACTCCTCATAAATTCTACAAAAATAAGTTTATAACAATATTTTGAAATTCAAATATGTCTGATTAAAAATCAACACATATTACAAACATGTGAACTATTTTTGAGGTTAAGAATTTTAAGCATAAATCAAAACCGGTATTTTTCAAAAACTAACTTTTAAATGAAAAATTAATTTTTTAAAAACTTGTATGAATACAAAAACAAGAAGTTAAACCACATTTGAAGCATAGAGTGTATGAATAGAATCCAATACACATAATAGACGAAATATACTTGTTTTTGATAATAAGCTCAATATAAATTTTGATAAATACAAAACTTTAAACACATGAATTGAACTCATCAAAATAAGTTGTCTAAACAATTTGAAGCAACAATGTACATGAATGAAATTCACTACACATATAACTATGTAAACTTGTTTTGATGAAATCTATTCATGAAACCGAAAGATGTATTCTTTGAAAATCAAAATCAAACTTTATTTTCCAAGAACTAAAACTATTTAACATGAAAGTCATTCATAAAATTTTTTTTTGTGTGTGTATAAACTTGAGCAATCCACAGTTAATCTATCCTTTACATTTTAACTAAAACAAAATTCCTAAACTTACAAATTAGGATTCAAGTCTTCTTGAAAATCTTCTCTTGAAAATTTTCTTCTCCATTTTGACTTGATCCAAACTTGATCCAACTGAGATAGACTCCTCTTTTGAGTACTTGATGCAATCTTGAAGCGCGAGCTCTTGAATCAACAAGTGATAGTTTCAAAACTTGACTTCGAATCTTTTATTAAAGCTAAACACCGACTAAGATCTTAACAATATCTGAAACTTAATAAACACAAGATCATTAGTGCTATAACTACATGAGTTAATATTCATCAAAACTAGAGTGATGGGCCTTTGGCCAACATGATCAATAAAATAAAGCATCTTATATCTAGATGCACAAATCCACGGGAGTCAAAAACTCCCGATGAATGTGTAAAATGAAGGAAGGGTGCACGTACATAAATAGTGTGTACATATCAATATAATAAAATCATGTAAATACTGCATGATGCCAAGCTAGTTTTCTTCTCATGATGACTAACTACTTACCACTAACTAGCTAACCACTTACTTGATAATCCATATAAATCTAATAACCTCTACTAGGCCTTTCTCTTGCAAGTGCCATTGATGATTCATGATGATGAATTCTAACATTCTAACATTCTAACTTCTAACTCACTACTAAACTAACATACAATGTTCACTTTATTTCATGCTTGTTCTATTGTAGTTTTGATGGATTAATTGTAACTTGCATTTATGGTTGAGTGTGAATGAGAAGAATGATCTTATGAACCATGCTTTGAAAAGCTCTTGAAGAAGCCTAGGACTAGTGATTGTCAAGAATTCATGTGAGACAACTATCACTAAGAGATTAACATGGTTAGTGAAGCAATGAGTAGATAGTAGCCATGAGTTTTCTTTCATCATTTTTCCTTTTTCTTTTTACTTTGTTTTAAAACCATTTTCAAACTCTTTTATCACTTTCTTATTGATGTTTTTTATCACTTTCTTAGTTCATCTTTGTTTTCATCTTTTCACCACAAAGTCATCTTCTTTTCTATTATGTTTCTAACCCACCTTCTAAATCACTTCATTTTTCACTTCATTTCTATTTATTTACTATTGATTTACCAATTTCACAATCACTCCTCTATTTATTTTCACATAACCATTTTCATCGCCTTCTTTATGTATCACTTCTTGTTTTCTTTTCTTTTTTTTTCTTTTTCTCTTTCTTTAATAAAGAACTTGTTAACATACAACATGAATAAGAACTGTTAATACTTCTCGCCTCCCGTTCCTGTGGATTCGACTTGTATAGCCATTATGCTATAACGGAAGTATCGAGGAATCCAAAGCACACATACTTTCATACTGATTTAAAAAACACACATTTTCAAGTGCTGATTTACCCCGATCAAAATTATGGCGCCTTGTCGGGGATGGGAATGTTTTAAACTTACATTTTTTTTATATTTTCTTCTCTCTTTTGGTGTGCAGGTCAATTTTACAGAACCTTAGCTTTGCAAAAGTCTACTCTTGCTTGCCTCTCCCTCCTCTAAAAAGTAGGGAGCTTGCTTCTAAAATTTTGCCGTGGAAAGCCAAGAAAAGCCGTGAAAACGCGGCTAAATTACGGTTTCTGGACCCTAAATTTTTTGCAAAGTTGGATTTCAAGCTGTATTTCCTAGTTCTACTGCTATAATTCTGTTTTGATTGCTTACACACTATAATAATTAAAAACTAAAATCAGTAATTGGACACTTTTAATACGATTTAAACATTTGTATTTAGGCACTTGTCTATTTCATTCCAATATACTGTATTTTGTTCTGTTGTTGTGATCTGGATTGATGTGTACATATTGCACTGCATATAGCATAAGATAAACACGTAGGAGATTTACTCGCTTTATGTGTTATTCTTGTCTATATTGCACATTTGCACGAATTGGACTTAAGGGCATAACCCAATACAAGATAAGGTAGGAAAGTCATTACCCTCTCTTAGCCCAAAAACCATCTCCCCACTCACAAAACCCAAGCCTAAAATAAAAATTGATAGACGTTAGCCCCTAGGGACATCTCAGACTCATTAAGAGATTGACCGAGGGTGGAACTTGTGAGAATTATACTCTTGTAAAATCGGTGTCTAAGGTTGGGGATTAAGAGGTTAAGCCTCTAAGATACCGTGGTTTAGCGTAATTAAGGCCCATTGCTTATACCTTCCACCATATTTTGCCCTTACCTGGCCGATTAGCTCATAGTCAGGTTCATATAATAACCTCTCTCGGGTAATCGACCAGTTAGGAGTCGTCTAGGTCTAGGTCAACCCTAGTATAGGCTTGGTTTTGATTTTTTTCTTTCTTTTGTTTGTTTGTCTGCTTTTTTTTGTTTATTTGTTTGTGAAATAGATTTTAACAATAATTCTTTCAATCCTAATATGAATTCATACCTCACATCGACCTCTTTTGACTCGAATAACTCCAACCCAGCTTTGAATAACATGAACCAATCAAATAAACTGAATTTGATTTATTCAACTCAATATAACACATACCTCTAATCTTATGACCAAAAATTTTAAAATAATTTTTACTCTTCATAGAGTCAATGGGGATTTACCTCCCCCGAGTCAATTTTCAATCTCTCTGTCCACAATTTTTATAATTTTCACAATATTCATTCCTTAATTTTGCTTCCTATACTCCTTTTCCTGAACCACCAACTGAAAAAAAAATCCGAATTAGAAAAGAGAATGGAAGCCATGCAAGCCATGCTTGAGTCCCAACAAAATAGGTCGACTCACAATCTTCACAAAAATTTTCACATTATGCTTTATATGCTCCTTTTCTACAACCCATAGAAGAAAAATTTGAATTAGAAAAGAGTATAGAAGCCATGCAGGTTGCCGAATGAAAATTTTAGGAAATGTTGTTCAAGAGTCATACTCAGTACCATCTTTTCAAAATGACCAATTACCAGTCTTGGATACAAGTATAGAACTCTTGCGTGAGTTCGAGCAACAATCTCAAATCTGATGGACTCACCGTTTCACCAAAATTTCCAAAACCAACCTTCATACCCATCTTTTCATGCCCAATCACAACAAAATGATGAACCAATCGACTTTGAAAAGATGATTAAAGCTATGACTCAGGTTCAAATAGCTCATAATCTAGAAATAGATATAATGGTCAACACTCTCTATTCCCACTCTTTGACCATTCCTGATATCGAACCATTCTGTTAGGGCCAAGAATCATGTTGTTTTGAAAATCAAGATTCATGCTCATCATCAGTTCAAAATGAAACACATCAATCTTGGAAAAAAGTATGAAATTCTTAAGTAAGACCAAGCAACAATCTCGTACCTTGTTGGACTCATCATTTTTACCATAATCGAGCTTCATATACTTCTTTTTTAGAACATCCAATTGTAAAAAAAAATCTATCCTGAAAATGAGTATGGAAACCTTGCGTGAGTCTGAGCAACAATTTTAAAATTTGATGGACTCACGATTTTCTTACTATTTTCAAAATCAACTTTCATGCTCATCTTCTCATGAAGAACCAATTGTAAAGAGTATATGAGACACGATTCAAATTCAAAATTTTGTTTCCTTGTCTATCAATAGGTTAGATTCAATATTGAACGAATTAATTAACATGAGTGAGAGAATTTTCTCTTGTCAACGTTTGACTAATCCTTATATCTCTAACTCTATTGATTGGACCAAATCATGTTGTTTTGGAAACCAAGATTCAGTTTCAGCACACCGATTTGAACTTGACCAAAATCAGAATTTTGAGAACCACGTTGATATTTTGGCAAGTTATCCTTTCCTGAGATTGAACTTGAAAATGAATATGATTCTGAACCTCAACTTGGCAATTCAATTCGACTTCTTGACTCAATGATGACTCCAGTTTCTTTACCTGATTTTAATTTTTTTTCCCGAGTCAGTATTGGATCCTGTGCTCAGTTATCGTGAAATTGAATTACTCATCTTTTATGATTTACATCTAGAACTTGATCAATACATAACTTCTGAGAGTTCCATTGACAAATTGGCAAGTTCTCCTTTTTATGAAATTGAACTCAGTCAAGAATGTGACCCAGATTCTCAAATTTGTGATCCACTTCGAATTTCTGAATCAAAAGTGACTCATATTTTGCTACCCGATTTGAGCAATATTTTAGAGTCAATTTTGATTCTCATACATATCATTCTTGAACTTGAATCACCAATCTTAAAAATTCACATTCCATTGTGAAAAAATGAATGTGGACAAGAGTTTCAACTTCTCAATTTGGACCCACTTCCTGAGCAAATTTTGACTCCTGAACCTTCACTTGACTTCAGTGAATTTTCTGAGTCGATCAAAGATCTTTGTACTTCCTAAGTGCAAAGCATCATTCTATCTTTTCACGCTCCATTTTGGGATAAAGGTCTTGAAAATTATTTTTAAAATTTGAAAATTAGATGGGGTGAAATTTCTAATAAAAATCATCCATATATACATCCAGAATGTATTAAAGAGGTCACCAGTGGGTTCCTACGAACTCCACAATTTTTGCATTGGGCTGTATTTCATGGACAAATCAGACCATCACTGAAACCACCACCTTGAGGTGAATTTTCCTTTCCTCCCTATTTATTTCATGCATACATACATTCATGATGCATTGAGGACAATGAATGAGATAAGTGTGGCAGAGGGTCTACTAATGTAAAGTTTTTAGATTTTCTTTCTTTTTCACTTCATTTAGGATATTTTTAGAATTTTTTCTTTTTGTATAGAAATTTCCCTTTTCTTTAAAAACTTTTTGAAACAAGAGACAAAGTTTTGATCTATTTTTAAGAAAATTAAGATAATCTTAGAAATTAATGAAGCATTAATTATAACATCTTAAACCTAGTCGAAATAATGGATCTTTTTTAAAATTATAGGCTAAGGAAGATTGATTGAAAAGATATTTTATCCTAAATTTTTTTGCCTTAGATAGTATGACTTCACACTTACATATTTTTGGGATGAAAACAAAACCTAAAATGCCATAAAGCAAAACAGAAAAAAAGAAAAAATATATTAATAAAAAAATCACTTATTAAGCTGGTTTAATTATGCCTTAGGAAGTATGATTAGCCACGCCTAACGGTGGTCAAAAGAAACAAATAATCCCTTTTAGTTTTGTAACCTTGTCTCCTTGAGTCCTTAAACCCGATGGATGTTTTCTCATCTGGTTCCCTAAGATCGTCTGATTTGGGAGTCATCGGCTAAAGGTTCACCACCCAGATAAACTAGAAAGCCTAAAAAAACTAAGAAAGAAAAAAAGAAAGAAATATACATATAAATAAATGGCTTGATGGTTAGAGTTGAATTCCCAAAAATCTTCACTATCACAAAGTGCATATTATCTAGATTTTATGAAGGATAAAATATTCTATCCAATTTGAATTCTTACCTTAATTGAAAGCAAGATCTTACTTATAGACTAAGTTTAAGGAAGAATAATTTTTGATGGACTTATGACCTTAGATCACTTAAATTTTTGCAAAAATATTTCGAGAACTTTTCTCTATTTCAAAATGCGTTTTCAAAATAATAACTTTTGTTTTCTTTCTTTATGAATTTTGTGGTTGCAATCCACTGAAAACTCTCAGGAGACTAAACTCCTCCTTTAGGGGAAACTTAGAGTTTAACGACTTGTTGCATATGTTCAGTGCAATCGCGTCACCTGGAAAGTGGTGTAATAACATTTGTAGTATAGTTTTTCTTTTTCTTCTTTTGCTTGGGACGATCAAAAGATAAGTGTGGGAGTGTGATTAGTTTATAATTCCGCATCATTACATCGCATTTTCCTACCAATTTATGAATAAAATGACGCTTCTCACCCATATTTTGGTCTATTTTGCAGATAATCAAGAGTCTAGGGCAAAAAAATAATAAGAGCCTAATTAAATCTAGTTTTGGGTAATTAAATCTTATTTCTTGGAGGCCAAGCTAAAGAGCTTTTAGAAGATGCATTAAATTCAGAAATTTGGGGTGAATCTGATGAAAATTCAGATTCAAATACTCAAATCCGAGACCATACAGAAGCTTCTCGAGACTAGATGAAGCACTGGACCAAAACCAGGGACCTAAGTCCCAGTTATTGCTGCAAAATGTGGCACTTTGTCGCATTTTCGCAGCTATGTGGAGGATCCACGCGTCAATCTTCAACGCGTGACCTCATCTCACCTCCAGATCCTTCTTCTGCCTACAAATACAACATTTGAGGCCGAGAAATGGGGCGACAGAGAGCAATAATTAGGATTTCTCTCTTCTACTTGTCGAGTAAGATTTTCTTCTTTTTTTGTATTTTTTTCTTTCTTTTAGATCTGTAGTAGGGCTGAGTTGATTCTGGAGAGAGAGATATTAATGTAATAGAGAGTGACAATCTATGTAAAGGTGTCTCTTTTCTTCTCTATTGTAATCTTCTCCATTTTTACATGATGCGTAGCTAGTTTCTTCTCATGGTGACTAACTACGAACCACTAATTAACTAACCACTTACTTGATAATTCCTATGAATCTAATAACCTCTACTAGGCTTTGCTCTTGCAAGAGCCACTGATGGTTCATGAGCATAGATTCTAACATTCTAACATTCTAACATCTAACTCACTAACAAACTAACATGCAATGTTCACTTTATTTCATGTTTGATGTACTGTAGTAATGATGGATTAATTGTAGCTTGCATTTGTTGGTTGAGTGTTGGTTGAGGTTTTACCTGCACACAAATACAAAACTTCAGAACTTTATAATAGGTAGTGCAAGTGCTCAATTTTACCGCAATAGCAAGTGGCTATGCGAGTCGTGATTCACAAGAGGGACTAGCGATGGAAGTTTTTTTAATAAGTTCTCTTTTAGATTACAATCAATGGTTAAAGATCTTCTTTTAGTTCTTTAAAAGAAAAGAGAAAATGGAGTTAAAGTGGGTTAGGAAGAAAGTGGTAGATAGAAAAGGTGGAGAAAATAGAAGTGGATATGTACAAAAAAATTGAAAAAAAGTGAAAAAGATTTGGATGTTGATGGTGTGGTGATCTAAGCTAAAGAATTAAAAGAAAGAAAACTAAAATTACTTACCTCCTTTGGCCCAATACTTACCTTGAATCTGTGGCAATTGTTGGCCCAAAGGCCCATCGCTCTAGTTTTGATGATGATTAACTCATGTAGTAATAATACTAATGATTTTGTGTTTATTTAGTCATAGATTTGTGATCAAGATCTTAGTAGGTGTTTAGCTTCAACAAAGGATTTCAAGTCAAGTTTTGGAGCTAGCACGTGTTGATTCAAGAGCTTGTGCATCAAGACCACATCAAGTACTCAAGACGAGTCTAGCTTATTGGATCAAGGTTTGGACCAAGTCAAGAAGGAGAAGAAGATTTTTTAGTGAAGACCTTCAAGAGAAGACTTGTGTCTAGGTTTGTTTTTAGTAAGATTTTATTTTTAGATAAAATGTAAAGAATAAATTAGTTGGTGGATTGCTCCAGTATCACACACACACACACACACAAGATTTAGATGTGTTTTCTTAAAGAGTTTTCATTTTGAAAAAATACCGTTTTGATTTTTGAACTTTCATATATACATATGTTTTAACCAAAACTATTTTAGAGCTTAATGTCAAAAACATAGATATTTCATCATATATGTGTAGTGGATCATATCCATACACACAAAGCTTTAAAAGTGTTTAGAATATCATGTTTTTATATTTGAAGGAGTTTTGAAAAAATCGGTTTTCAATTTAGAAAAATCAATTTGGAAAAATACGATTTTTGTTTTAAGCCAAAATTTCCATAACACAAAAATAGTTCAAAATGTTTGTAATATGGTTTGATTTTTACTCAAACATATTTGTATATCAAAGTATAATATGAACTTATTTTTGTAGATTTTTTGTGAATTTATGGATTTTATTGAAGAAAAAATAACAAGTTTTTTTAATCCCTTTTAAATACTGTTTTGGCCTTCTGTCGGTCGACCGCACGGTCGACCGAGCCAGGGGTCGGCCGACCGGGCGGTCGACCGACGTGCACAAAACGTGCCCAGGGCCGGTCGACCGCACGGTCGACCTCCAGAGAGTGTTTGCTCTCTGGAAATAGCCAGGTCGACCGCTGGGCCATTGGCCTGAAGGCGGTCGACCGGCCGGTCGACTGACCTTCCCAACGGTCAAAAATCGACCGTTGGCGGTCGACCGGGCGGCCGACCGACAGCAGTGCAGACTGCTGACTAGGCCTCCAACGACCATATTTTAGAGCCTATTTATATGGGGCTCCCATGGACTGTTTTCTACAAGATTTTTGGAGGGTTTTCAAGCTAGTTTTTGATACATCTTTTAGTGTTTATCTCTACTTGTTTAAGAGCCAAATTGCCATATCAAAAGGAGATTTTCAAGAGTGTTTTGAAAAGAGATTTCTTGAGTTTTTCACACCAAATCAATC
This sequence comes from Agave tequilana, assembly GCA_038442645.1. Taxonomy (NCBI): domain Eukaryota; kingdom Viridiplantae; phylum Streptophyta; class Magnoliopsida; order Asparagales; family Asparagaceae; genus Agave; species Agave tequilana. The sequence continues at coordinate 24,466 of JAVJIF010032993.1, read as the reverse complement.
CTTGTTTTTCTTACATACACTTGAGCTTTCCATTGCTATATCATCCCTATAGGAGAGTTGTTGTGAGATTGTTTTTAGGTGATCAAAGTATTCTAATCACCAAAGTCTTCATTCTTATTTTGAGGAGGCGGACTTGCGGGTTCGCGGTGTTTCGAGTTCTTGTGGGAGCTCGGTGTAGAGGTGCGGTCTTGGCAAGCTTGCGTGCTTGCGGTGTGTTTGTTCTTGCGGGAACAAGTGAGAGGACTAGTGAGTCAAAGAGTTCTAGTGTGAACTCCTTGTAGGTGTTGCGGCACTGAGTGATCCGGTGGGATCGTTTTTAGTAAAAATCTTCATAGTGTTGAAGGCGGGGACGTAGAGCAAGTGTGCTCGAACCTCGAAATAATTATCCCGTGTTTGCTATTGCTCTCTATCTCTCACTTGTCTTTATATCTTGCTTATGCTTATTGCTCATATCTTTACTTGCTTGATATATTTGTGCTTATATTGTTATATACTTGGGGATTGTTTGCTCACACTTGTATTCAACCAAGAGAGCCAAAGCGGCACCTCAACTCTTATCTTGAGGAATCTTGAGGAGTTAGTCCAGAGCCCTTCACGGGAATCCGGCTACACTCTTGTGTTATACTTGGTGTGTTTAGCTTAAGAATTTTTAGTTTGCATGAATAGTTTTAATTCATCATTATTTCACCATTAGCTTAGCTAGTCACCTATTCACCCCCTCTAGGTGATTTCAATTGGCATCAGAGCCAAGTGCTCTTGATTTGGGTCTAACCACCTTGAGTTAAAGATCCTCATTTATAACTAATCACAATATTTATTTACACACACATGGATTTCATGTCACCTTTCACCTTTGACATTCTTAACATTCAAACTTGAAAGGTTAAGATGTCTTTGTACCTCAAAGGCCTAGGTATTCATGTTTATCTTGCTACCATTAAGGATTCATACTTTAGTAATAGCAAGTATCTTGAGACTAACTCAAAAGCCATCCATGCTTCAAAGAGTACCCTAAATGATGAATATTTATTTAGGATTGCTAATCTTGATTCGGCTTTTGTAATATGAAACACCATAGTCTCCCTTGGCGAACAAGAACAATACTATGCGGGAGTGACTCGGATGTTGGAAGTGAAGCTTCCAACGTATGCTACATGGTCCAAGGGGATAACCCCTTGAGGAAATACCGAATCCGAGTTAGAAGAGGATATTGATATGTCTTATAATGAACTTGCTTCATTTTGTCAACAACTTCTAGAAAAATATGACATGCTTAAAAGGATAATAGGAAAATGAAAATAAATTTGATTGCTTGTTAAAAGAAAATGATTCCTTTAAAAATAAAGTTGCATGCATTGTAAAAGAAAATGAATTTTTGAAAAATGAGAATATTTCCTTGTCCTCTAAGCTAAATGATCTTTGTGAAGGAAATACTTCTTTGAAAGATAAAATTGTTTTGGTGGAAAAACAAAAAAAGATTGCTTTGCAAGAAAACACCTCTTTGAAAAGAAAAGTTATTTCAAAAGAAAAAGAAAATGTTTCTAAAAAGAAAAAGAATAATGATTCTTATTCTCACCATACTTTACATGCTACTATTGATGAAAATGAGATTAAATTTTTGAAAAATAGAATTGATTGTTTAAGCTTAACTTTGAGCAATTGTGCATTTAACCATAATAAATAAGAAACCTTATTTTCAAAGAAATAATTCCACATGTTCATGCATATCACCAACAACATGCATATGCACACTTTGCACGTCATGATCACACTTATACACATATGCATGCTAGAGTGTACAAGTGTACACATTGCGGCCGCAAAGGCCATTTAGCAAAATTTTGTTATGATAGAGTAAATTCTATTAATTTTGCTAACAAAAATGTTTGGCTTTCGAATCACGCTAACCCCCGTGGACCCAAAAGAAAATGGGTACCAAGTCCCTACCTCTTGTATTTGATGTAGTTGCGGGCTCTCACAAAACGTGAGAGATTTGGTGCCTTGGTGGTGGATGCATGGATTAAATGGACAATACATTGATGCACCGCTATCAAGGAGGTTTGGTGGGACTACCACCATGTTTTGGAGATTTGGAGTATAGTTCTTATGGTTTGGTAACTATCTCTAAACTCCTATGTTAGTTTACATGCTTTGATAAATAAGTTTAGCATGTTTTTGAATTTATGATTTATAATCATGTTTTGTGTTTCATGTGGTAAATACTTGTTTAGATGTAGTTTTATCTAAACTTGTGTATATACATATACAAGTAGTGAACAACATTTGATTCATATACTTTGCACTTCATTGTTCATTTGTACTCACTACATGCACATGTATAGCCTAGTTTTAATGATTCCCTCATTTATACTTGTTTTGCCTATTTTTGTGCATATTTTACTTCATGTATATATAATTTTTGTTCAAAACTAATAAATATACATGTATGCCCTTGAGTTACTTGCCTTCATGCAAATACTAGTATAGACTTTTTTTATGTTTGGGATATGTATGCATACTGTTAGCTTTGGATAAATCATACATATACCTTGAAGTTTGTTTTTGAATGAAAAATAAAATCTTTATGACTTTCATCTTTGTTTGATAAAATGATACACATGTTTGTTTTGAGCATTATTGATTATTTTTATGAAAATGCTAATTACATGATTCTTGTGCACTCACATTTCATTTGTTTACTCATGACATTATTTTCATGAGATATTTTGAGCCTTGTAGATTTCGAGTGTCAATTTTTGTGTTTTTAGCTTGCTTCATGAATACATATGATTTGATTTCATGTTTTTAAAGAATTTTTAACTAGTTTTTCAAAAATTATTTTAACTAGTTATTTATTCTTCATTTGGTAGTATTTTCAATACAACTATTTTCAAATCATATTTTTTTGAAACCCCTACCAATCCTTATAAGGGCGGATGGATGGGCGACTATGCCTTGTATGCCTTCTTGAAAATCTTTTATCATGTGCATGTATAGGGTGGTTATTTATGAGCTATACACTTGATCCTCATTATGTTTTCAATTGGTATCACAATTGATATTTATTTTGTATGCTCATATGTTTTCCTATATATGTATGCTTCAAATTTTCAAATAATATCAATTTCTATTGTATTTTCATTTTCATACATATATATGATTTGATTGTGCTTGATTTACAAGATATTTACATGTATAAAGCACAAAGTTTGTTTATGCTAAGCTTAATTTAAATCTTAATTTTCAATTGGTATCTCAATTGGTACTTTAATAAGCTTATGTATTATTTTCAATTGGTAGTTTTTATTGATATCAAAATTTACAATACACTTCAATTGGTATCAATATATTTCAATTTCCAATTGGGCTTAAACTTCAATTGGTATTAATATGTTTCAGTTTTCAATTGGGTTTAAATTTCTTTTGGTATCAATATATTTTACCTATTTGATATCAAAATTTACCATATATTTCAATTGGTATTAAAATATAAAATATTTTCTTTCATTGGTATCAAAATTTACAAATGTTTTAATTTCATTTGGTATCAAAATTTCAATTTCAAATAGTATCAAAATTTGTTTAAGTATTATCAAATTTGTGTTAAAAATATTTTGATATGTATGTCTATATGCAAGGGAGCTTAACATCTCTTCTATATATAAATTCATGTTGAGTGTATCTTGTATTGAGGAGCTTAACATCTCTTCTTTATGTGATACACGTGTGTAGGGGGAGCTTCACATCTCCACTTATGCATTGCATATTATGCTTTATGTGAGTTAGGCTTTGTCATCCCTTCTTCATGTAATGCATGTATGCAGGGGAGCTAACTTCACGTCTCTCTCTTCATGAATGTATATCGCATATATATCCTTATTCTTGATTTGTTTTATTTTAGCCCTTTGTTGATGATTGACAAAAAGGGGGAGAAAGATTTTGAGTTTATATATGCATATTTGAGTGTTTGTATATATTGAGTTTATGCATCTTGTGTTTTACAAAATGAGAAAATGATTTTGAAAGTTTAAACAAAAAGGGGAGAAGTTTTTTGGGAAAAAGAACTTTTCGTTTATGCATGTTTCTCTCACCTTGTTGATGCATATATATTTGTTTAAGTTATGTTCTTCATTGAATATCTTATTTGTTTATTGTTATGCATGAGTTAAGGGGGAGCTTCTGTAAAGCTTGACTTTATCCATGCATATATAACTCCATGAGTTTTGTCATCATCATCAAAAAGGGGGAGATTATTGGCCCAAAGGCCCATCGCTCTAATTTTGATGATGATTAACTCATGTAGTTATAGTACTAATGATCTTGTGTTTATTTAGTCTCAGATTTGTGATCAAGATCTTAATAGTGTTTAGATTCAACAAAGGATTTCAAGTCAAGTTTTGGAGCTAGCACGTGTTGATTCAAGAGCTTGTGCATCAAGACCACATCAAGTACTCAAGAGGAGTCTAACTCATTGGATTAAGGTTTGGACTAAATTAAGGAGAAGAAGATTTTCTAGTGAAGTCCTTCAAGAGAAGACTTGTATCTAGTTTGTTTTTTAGTAAGATTTTGTTTTTAGATAAAATGTAAAGGATAGATTAGTTGGTGGATTGCTCAAGTATCATACACACACACACACAAGATTTAGATGTGTTTTCTTAAAGAGTTTTCATTTTGTAAAAATACCGTTTTGATTTTGAACTTTCATATATATACATACATATATATATTATATATATATATATATATATATATATATATATATATATATATATATATATATATATATATATATATATATATATATATATATATATATGGGTAAAGTGCTCCTAGTAGGTCTCCTTAGATTACAATCTAAGGAGAAGGCTTAATACTCCAACATCCCAAAAACAATTTCACGATCCGACCGCACATTATCAACTTCATGTTTTAAGATGTATACATATAAAAAATCAAGTGATTTTGGGTTCGTTTACTCTATTTTCTTTGGTTCAAATATTAACGGTTTTTTAAAAGTAGAACAAATGGAATGATTAGATCAATAAGAAAACGAAATTCAAATCATTTGATTTTTTATATATGTACATTTTAGAACATAAAGATGATAATGTGCGGTCGGATTGTAAAAAAAAATTTGAAATGTTGGGGTTTTAAGCCTCCTCCTTAGATTGTAATCTAAGGAGACCTACTAGGTACACTTTACCCTATATATATATATATATATATATATATAATATTTACCAAAACTATTTTAGAGCTTAATGCCAAAAAATAGATATTTCATCATATATGTGTAGTGGATCATATCCATACACACAAAGCTTTAAAAGTGTTTAGAATATTGTGTTTTTATATTTGAAGGAGTTTTGGAAAAATCGGTTTTTCAATTTGGAAAAATCAATTTGGAAAAATACGGTTTTTGTTTTAAGCCAAAATTTTCATAACACAAAATAGTTCAAAATGTTTGTAATATAGTTTGATTTTACTCAAACATTTGTATATCGAAGAATAATACTGAACTTATTTTTGTAAATTTTTTGTGAATTTATGGATTTTATTGAAGAAAAATAACAAGTTTTTTAATCCCTTTTAAATACTGTTTTGGCCTTCTGCCGGTCGATCGCACGGTCGACCGAGCCAGGGTCGGTCGACCGAGCGGTCGACCGACGTGCACAAAATGTGCACGGCCAGGGCCGGTCGACCGCACGGTCGATTGACAGAGTGTTTGCTCTCTGGAAATGGCCCGGTCGACCGGGCGGTCGACCGCTGGGCCATTGGCCTGAAGGCGATCGACCGGCCGGTCGACCGACCTTCCCAACGGTCGTAAAATCGAACGTTGGCGGTCGACCGACAGCAGTGCAGACTGCTGACTAGGCCTCCAACGGCCATATTTTGGAGCCTATTATATGGGGGCTCCCATGGACTGTTTTCTACAAGATTTTTGGAGGGTTTTCAAGCTAGTTTTTGATACGTCTTTTAGTGTTTATCTCCACTTGTTTAAGAGCCAAAATTGCCATATCAAAAGGAGAGATTTTCAAGAGTGTTTTGAAAGAGATTTTTTGAGTTTTTCACCACCAAATCAATCCTTGTTTTTCTCACATACACTTTGTTGACACTTAAAAAAGACAAGATTCTTATTGGTCTAAACAATGTCTAAACTTGTTGACATTTACAAAAGACAAGTGACAGACGAGCTGAAGACCAGTTTTCCACCCATCTCCGAGGGACAAGGAAGCAACTTGGACTCCACTGATCCAGCAAGCAGACAGTGAACCCGGATTGTTTCTAAACAGACCTCAGCAGGTCTAAGGTGCTAGCACTTAGCATCGCATGAGCCCAAAGGGATAGCCTCGCCTGAGAGGCTAACATCACTCGACTTCGCCTTGAAGCCATCCAAAGCCTCGCCAGGAAGCTAACTCGCAACTTTGCCAAAGAGGACTTCCAGCTCCGCCAAAGGGTTTCTTTCGGACTTCGCCTAGCTCCGCTACGAGCTCAATGCGGACGGCTCCGCTATGAATCTGCCACGGTCAACCTTTGACCAATCAAATCTCCGGATGAGATCGGATCCAATCAGATCAAATCTAATTAAGATCAAATCAGAGATCAAATTTGGCAGTTGATTGCCACAATCTCTTGACTCTCTTAAAACGAGTAAGAAGATCAGGGGAAATCCTCCAACGATATGGAAAGGATCAAAACAGATCAAGAGGATCAACCGACCTGCCAATTCTAGCTTCGCAGAAGCTGATCCTAGCCTCGCAGCAAGGCTACTTTCCAGATTTAAACAGATTTGATTCAATCTGTTTCCATATCTTCAAGGGACGATTATACCCTTGCTCTCCCTATAAATAACCCGCCAGGGGTACAAGGAGAAGAGATCGATCGAAGACGAAAAGAGGACTCCACAAGCAGAGGCTTCTTCATAAGCACCGTGCGCTCTCGAATTCAGAGACCTTTTAGAGAATTGCTTTCTCTAACCAGGGTGTTGATGCCCTAACATCGTCCTTCTTCTCAAGGAATCTCCGGAACCAGGCGAGAAGGAATTCCTTATTGAAGGCGATTTTGAGAAGCAGCAAGAGGGTTCTACCAACCTTCTGTTCTCTGATTCCCCGAACCAGGCGAGAAGGGAATCTCATCGCTCGCATCGTCAAAGGGACAAAGTGGTCGCGCGCTGACCAGACTCCTATCGGCACACTTCTCCAGAATCTCTGAGGAGATCTACTTGTAATCTTTTTAAGAATACTTGTAATTTAGCTCCTCAAACTCTTTTTTGTAAGTTTTCCCCCTTTGCAAACATAATGGAAAACAAGATGGCGACTCCGCTGGGGATGAAATTCTCCACTGCCGAGAATCAAGTGTCGCAATGCGACGAACAGACCTTCGGGTCTAACTCTGAATTCAGAAAAGCCGGTGCAGCCAGAGCTTCTCTGGCTAAATCTTCAAGGAAAGTCTCTGCGGAGACTGAAAAGGTTCTCTACGAACCTACTGCGGTTATTTGGCGCAACAAGGAAGCACGTCCGCAGTCTGATTCCTTTACTTGTGAGAACTTGGTGGTTCAGTTCGATCAAGCAAGATTTGAAGAAGTCCTCTCTGGGGGTGGCCCAATGCTTCGAGCACGGAAGCATAGGAGGGTTTCCACGACCAAGGTTTCAAATCAGAAACCGGAAGCAGAATTCTGCCAACACCCCTCAGCCTCGTGTGTGGCTAATCAGGTTCCTTGCGAACCTAAGTCTCCTCTGCCAAGGCGGATATGGAAGCCTAAACAGAAGTCTCCGACCGAAGCTTCAGGCGTAGCTACGCCTAAACCGCGCCTCTCTCGCGAAGAAAAAGGCAAGATGCCTGTCTGCTCCAATCATAAAATCAAGACGGCAATCATACCGTCACCCAATTCAAGAGCAGCAATGCCTCGCGCCGGCCTCGTTCTCATGAGCGAAGCTACTGTACCACAGCGTACGCACAGGGTCCATGACCGCGAAGCCGAAGCCAAAGTACCATCTAAGGCTAATTACCTTCGCAGCAGCATAGCGGGTAAAGCACCACAGCGTGCTCCGCTTTCCAGTGCGTCAAGCACTAAGTTCGCGTCTGATGGCGAAGCTAGAACCAAAGCACTATTCAGTGCTAATCCCGTCTGCAGGGATAAAAGAAGCAGGACATCGCCCTATGTGCGATCCAAAAGAGCCTTTGCGCTCGATTGCAGGGACCCAACCGGGTCTGATCTGAGGAAATTGTTAGCGGATAAACAAACCTCTTCCCCCTGTTGTCAACAAGTGGGATGTCAACTGCTGACACTCCACTCGGTCCATTGCCGGCTGGGACCAATCCCCGCCACGCCTCCAGGCCGACGATCAGTTTTTGATCGACTATCGGTACAAGCCCCGATGAAGCATCGCAGAAGGAGTATCTTGCGAGATCTCCCCTCCGCATCCGTCAACATGACTGGGAGAGGACGAGAGCTGCGCAGGGGAAGACAAACATCTGACGACGCCCCCTACAGCTCCCCAGATCCAGACTACAGCCCAGGCTTAGGCGAAGTCTTGGTGCATGAGGAAGGTGTTTTTCGAAACACCAGATCCAGGGCGGCGATACCCTACACTTATGAACAGCCTTCTTCCTCGACGGCCCTAGCCTCGTCACAGCCCAGGAGATCACTCCAATCATCGGACGAAGAAGATGAAGATAGTGGGTATGCCTCTTCGGCGACAGTTAGCTCGGTGCGAACAGACAGAGCATCAGTCAATATGGCTGATAACGTCAACGACGATCTTCGTCGGCGCCTGGAAGCTCAGGAGCAAACTTCCAAGACTCAGCAAGAGGCTCTGGACAATATTCAACAGATGCTCGCTCAACTCCTCAATAACCGGAATAACAATGATGCCGGGAGCAATCACGATGAGGAGGAACATTTCAGCAATGAGCAGCCAAAGACGGAGAAATCCAAAGAGGGTTCTTCCTTAGACGCCGAAGTCCTTAAGGGCCTCCAAGCTCAAATTGCATCCCTAGCTCAGAGGGATGAATTAAAGAAGGTAGGGGCAGTCCGTCCTTATCCGCTGGAGTGGGATTCGGTGCCATATCCACCGAAGTTCAAACCGCCAACGCTGCATACCTATGATGGAAAGAGCTCGCCAAATCAGCACATCTACTATTTCCGGTCTCAGACTGGTAATGTTATAAGCAATGACGCCATCATGGCTAGGCTGTTCATTGGTACCTTAAAGGGGGTGGCATTTGACTGGTTCCGAAGTCTCCCTCCGGGCTCTATCAACTCCTGGATCGACCTGGAAACTCGGTTCCTCTCTCGTTTCTATGAGGACGATACCGAAGTGACCATGGACAAGCTCCTCTCCACTGTGCAGAGGAAGGGCGAATCTGTCCGTGACTACATTGAACGGTTCAGAAACTTATCCTTGATGTGCCCAGCAGGGATGCCATTACCCATGCTCTTGCAGACATGCAGACACAACTTCCTAGACCAAGTGGAAGTTCGCATGGGGGCTGTTAAAGCCCACACTTGGAAAGAATTGGTCGAACAAGCTGAGATAGCCGAGAAGTCGGCTAAAAAGTTCGAACCATCCGCCCCTAGAGGCAAGTGGGGGATGAACAGCAAAGGGCGTAGCGACCTACCGCAATCTTCTCAAGCTAAAGGCAAAGAGACTATGTCTGTGGAGTTATCCGGAGATGTGCAGTCGAAGGCCAAAAGAGCGGCTTCAACAATCAGGAGCCTAAGTTCCCTCCAAAGCAGTACTCGTTCAAAGACGATCAGGTGGTCACCATATTCCATCTGCTCCACAAAGGGAACAAAATGAAGCTGCCAGATGCGCGGCGTCCCAATGAGATAGGGCGCACAAATGACCCTAAATACTGCCTCTACCACAGGATGGTCCACCATCCTACTGACAAGTGCTATGTCCTCAAGGACAGAATACAAGCCCTGGTCGATGCCGGAGTTCTGACGTTGAAGACGGAGCAAAAGAAAGTCACTGCCAATATGGTAACTCTTGAGTTCGGCAAAGCTCCAAAGGTCACAGTCCCTGACGGGACTTATTCCGCCCCTGCGCCACGGTTGGAAGTCAAGCATCCTCCAGCTACAGCTCAAAACAATAAGGGTCTTGTTCCCTTAACATTGGAGACAGGAGAAGTCATGTGGATACATCCAGACCTCGTCCAAGACGTACAGCGGGATCCAAAGCAGCCCAACTCAAAGGGCAAGTCTTGCAATGTCATCTCCATCCTGCCAGACGACGGCAATCTTACATCGGCTTCCCTCAGTGATTCAGAAGGAGAAAAGCTTGCTTGCGCAGCGCAAGCCGATGCGCCTCAACAGACGGGCACCCGATCCGGAAAATCATACTTGAGGCAGTATGAAAAGTCTACTGACGAGACACAACAGCAAACGACGTCAGTACAAGTACCAGCATCCACTCCAATCCCAACCAAGGGAAAAGAGAGGTCTAGGGAGGTACGATTCGACCACGTGTTGAAGAAACCACCAGGCCAAGGGTTTGATACGCCCTTTCGGTTTGACATATTGGCTCAGCTGGCCAATATCCCAGCTCGTATCACTATACACGAGCTCCTTCGCCTCTCAAAAGAAACAAGAGAAGCACTCAGGGATGCGCTAGCCAATTCAGAATCCTTTCTGACATGCATGCCTGAGATCCCTAACAACGACGTCCAGTCTCCTTGCCCGGAATGTCATCATGCACAATCAAAGGTGCCCGCTATTACCTTCACAGCGGAAGATATGCTTCTCAAAGACAACAAGCACGATCGACCTCTGTACTACACCGGATATATCGGTTCAACATGCATTGAGAGGGTACAAGTCGATCCGGGGTCTGCACTCAGCATCATCCCCAAAAGGCTTCTCTACTTCCTCGGCATACCATTGTATAGGTTGTCCGCAACCACTACTACAATATACGGTTTCAACGCCGGGAGCAGTCATCCACTGGGGAAAATTCGACTCCGTTGCAGAATCGGGAGCCTGAAGTCAGAAGTGACATGCTATGTCATTGATGCTGACACATCATATAACCTGCTGCTGGGACGGCCATGGATCCATGCCAACTGGATCGTCCCTTCCACCCTCCATCAATGCTTCAAATATGTTGAAGATGATGCGACAGTACGAACTGTCTTTGCTGAGAGGCAACCATTCAAAGGGGTGGAAAACTACTTCACTGACGCTCTCCTATATCAAGAGGCCGGTGGAGCACTCAAAGAACCGTTGCCGGACGATGAGGAAAGTGGCAACGAGGCGGATTCAGAATCCGAAACAGGCATGCCAGCCATTCTGATTGGTGAACCAATTATAGCATGTCTCAATAATCCCCTATGTAATACTCCTTCAGAGGATGAAGGTGAATGGGTAATTAATGATAATATTTCTTTTGATTATCCCGCGAGTGTTGGGCCATTTGAATCCATTACGGATAGCTCCCTACACATGCCTTTACATAAGCCAAGTGCGTCCAGTACGCCCATGGAATCCGCAGAAGGAGCCGTCTTGGTGATCCCGCCATCCAAAGAAGGTCAGTTACCGATAATCTTCGGTAGAACCCAACCGCGGGGACCTGCGGTCGCAGATTCAAGTTCAGACTCAGACACTCCACAATTCTTTCATTACGCGCGGCCAGCGCGCCATATTATGAAGAAAATGGGGTACGACTTGAAGCATGGAGCAGGCCTGAATTTCGGAAAAGGAAGGCGCGGTTTGATGCGGAACTTTGTGCCTAAAGGGAAGCCTGCAAATTACTATGATAGTACACGCAGGGGGTTGGGATACGTTACACCCACATCGTCAGCAACCGTTCAAGTCAAAGACGATGAACCAATTCCATCACATTCAGCCTCATCCTCCGAGTGGGACTCAGACATCAGTGTGGGAATGATGTTCGAAAACCTCACTGTTAATATGACCTCAAGCAGTCAATTGGAGCCCGCAGAAGCCACTGATGAGGAACCATGGGCCCAGCAGTTAGACCTTCAATGGGAAAAGCGATTCGAACTGCGCGAGCCACCCACTGAAGACAAGGTGATGCAGGTCAACTTGGGTAGTCAAGACCATCCCAAACCCATCTTTATAAGTGAAAGCTTATCACTTATAGAAAGGGAAGAATTGATAATACTCGTAAAAGAGTATATAGATGTCTTCGCATGGAGTTACGAAGATATGCCCGGACTTGATCCACAGGTCGCTATGCACCGTCTAAACATCAAGCCTGACGTCAAGCCAGTCAAGCAGCAACAACGTCGGTTTCGCCCGAACATCATGGAAGCTATTGAAGCCGAAGTTCACAAGCTCATTGCATGTGGCTTCATCCGGGAGGAACAACATCCAGATTGGGTGGCTAATATAGTCCCCGTCCTCAAGAAGAACGGGAAAATACGGATCTGCATCGACTACCGTGATCTCAATACGGCCTGTCCCAAAGACGAATTCCCACTGCCCATCACCGATGTCATGATTGACAACACATGCGGGTTTGAAAGGATGTCTTTCATGGACGGCTTTTCAGGGTACAACCAGATTAAGATGTATCCCGACGACGAGAAGCATACTTCGTTCCGAACACCATTGGGGGTATACTGCTACACTGTAATGCCCTTCGGACTGAAGAACGCCGGAGCAACCTACCAGCGGGCAATGAGTACGATCTTCCGCGATCATCTCCGAAAAACGGTGGAATGCTATGTCGACGACATTGCCGTCAAAAGCCGCAACAAGAATGAACATCTTCGCGACCTGAGAACGATGTTCGACATAATGCGGGCTCATCAACTGAAAATGAATCCGACAAAATCCTTCTTGGGAGTTTCGAGTGGCAAGTTCCTTGGGTTTATTGTCACATCAAAAGGAATTCATCTTGACCCAGACAAAGTCAAAGCCATCCAGAGCATGCATCCACCAAGGAATCTCAAAGAGCTCAGAGGCTTGCAAGGCAGGCTGGCCTATATCAGAAGATTCATCGCAAATCTCTCAGGCCGCTGTCAACCGTTCACCCGGCTCATGAAAAAGGGTGCTTCCTTCGTATGGGATCAAGCTTGCCAGGAAGCTTATGAAGACATCAAGAGGTACCTCACAAAACCTCCAGTCTTAGTGGCCCCTACATCAGGGAAGCCATTCTTGCTTTATGTAAAGGCTATGGACTACTCCCTCGGTGCCCTCCTCGCTCAAAAGGACGACAATGGCCACGAGCAGGCCATTTATTATCTGAGCAGAACTCTCATAGGAGCGGAATCTCGCTACAACCCTATCGAGAAAGAGTGTTTAGCTCTCGTCTTCGCTGTTCAGAAGACACGACATTATTTGGTCGGCCAGACCATACATGTCATCTCCAGAGTAAACCCATTGCGTCTTCTTATGACGAAGCCAGGATCATTGAATTCAAGATTGGCTAAGTGGGCACTTTTATTGTCTCAATACGACATGATCTTCACGCCTCAGAAGGCGGTTAAAGGCCAGGCCCTTGCAGAATTCTTGGCTGCTCATCCAGTTCCGGAGCATTCAAAACTTCACGAAGACATCCCCGATGAGGTCTTCGAGTCTTATGCAACCTCAGAAGAGGAAGTGTGGCAGATGTTCTTTGATGGAGCATCCCGAATGGGCCCTAAAGGCAAGATTATTGCCGGAGTGGGGGTTGTGTTTATCTCCCCACAGAATCATGTCCTGCCCAGAGCATTTTCTCTGACAGAATCATGCTCCAACAATGTTGCAGAATATAATGCTCTGCTCATCGGTCTTCAACTCGCCCATGGAATGGGGGTACGCTACCTCGAAGCTTATGGCGATTCAAAACTGATCATCAATCAGGTTAAAGGCGAATACGAAGTCCGCCATGAGGACTTGGTGCCTTATTACCATACAGCCATCGAATTGGCTAACCTATTTGAAGGTTTCTACATCGGGCATGTGTCTCGATCTCAAAATACCAAGGCGGACGCCCTTGCTGCATTAGCAACAACTCTAGCCTTACCAGCCGACACCGAGTATCACCTCACAGTCGCAACTCGACATCTTGTATGCTCCAAGCACATACTAAGAACTCGAGAAGTCTATAATGTCTCCACGGATCTTGAACCAAGAGACTGGCGCTTTCCTCTCATCGACTATGCTTTGCACGGTCTGCTTCCAGACGATCCCAAGGAAGCGGCGTCCATCAGACGAAGGTCTCTCCGGTTCTATTACGATCCGACTTTGAAGACACTTTACCGTCGCTCATATGACGGTGTTCTCCTCCGTTGCCTTTCCAATTCAGAGGCACAGGAAGCGCTCCAAGAAGCGCATGACGGCATTTGCGGAGCTCATCAGCCAGGTCCAAAGCTCAAAGACAGGTTGCACAGACTTGGATACTATTGGCCAACTATGATAGCCGATGCCATCCAATACGCACGAAGGTGTAAAGCATGCCAGATTCATGCGGATTTCATACACCAGCCTTCGGAGCTGCTCCACCCAACTGTTGCTTCATGGCCATTTGAAGCATGGGGAATCGACGTCGTAGGGCCAATCAGCCCTTCTTCGACAAAAGGTCACCGGTTTATCCTAGCAATAACCGACTACTTTTCAAAATGGGCGGAGGCTATACCACTGGTTGAAGTCAAAACCTCCAATGTGGTTCATTTTATCAAGCACCACGTCATCCATCGATTTGGTGTACCTAGGCGGATCATCCACGACAACGGTCCCCAATTCATAAGCCAAGTATTCTATCGGTTCTGCGATAAATACCGAATTCAGAATGTGGCTTCAACTGCCTATAATCCTGCCGCCAATGGCTTGGCGGAAGCATTCAACAAAACAATCATCAAGCTGCTCAAGAAATTCGTCTCCTCGAATAAGCGAGATTGGGACGAAAAGCTCGGTGAATGTCTTTGGGCCTACCGAACCACGGTGCGGACACCGACAGGCAATACGCCTTTTTCCCTGGTATATGGGTGCGAAGCAGTCCTCCCATTGGAAATCCAGATGCCATCGTTGCGTATAGCTCTGATTACTAAAACCACATCAGAGGACAATGATCGCCTACGCCTTCAAGAGCTCGAAGCTTTGGACGAAAAGCGACTACAAGCTCAGCAGCATATCGAGCTATATCAAGCTCGGATCTCAAAAGCCTTCAATAAGAAGGTCAAACAGAGAATCTTCCAGAAAGGAGACCTGGTCTTAGCCGTCAGACGACCGATGATTATGACGCACAAGACCAAAGGCAAATTTCAGCCTAAATGGGAAGGACCGTTTGTGATAGAAACAGTCTATTCAAACGGAGCATACCGCCTTATGACTTCAGATGGCGACCTACTCATGATGCCGATCAATGGCAAGTTCTTAAAGAAGTATTATCCTTAATCAAGGATCCTTCTCTTGATCAAGTTAACACTGCACCTCTGATCAAGATCTCCGTGCCCGAAGCACACACAAAGAGAGCCTTTCTCTTCCTCCAAGTGAGGTCATACAGCCATAAACCAACAGGAACCTGGCCGTGCACCAGTTATCCTAAAGGAGAGTTAGGGTTATGCAGACATTAACCCGATAATCCAATATCCTTAACGATTAAGGATAGAGGAAAATGTTGGCCTGAAAGCCCAACATAAGTCCTCGACAACTCATCATGCTGAGGGGAAAAGCATGGCTAGCCCAATTCAAACGGTAGTTGGTAAAGGCATATCAAACCCGTTGACAGCTGGGGATTTGCTAAAAATCCTAAGGGACCAGTTCCCATTTGATTCCCTCTCCAAAATCACTTACCAATTCTCATCCATAGAATGGTAAGGCCACATATATTCCGCTGTTATGTTAACATTAAACCTATGACAGCAGTCCCCTCATTTCTCCTCGTGAGAACGAGACCTCCAAAGTCACTTACCAATTCTCATCCATAGAATGGTAAGACCACATATACATTTCGCTGTTACGTTAACATTAAACCTATGACAGTGATTCCCTCGTTTCTCCCCGTGAAAACGAGACTTTTCCCAAATTCTACTACAAACTCGATACTCGTTGACATTTACAAAAGACGAGTATGACCAATTTTTTGAAGCTTGGCGGCGTCTCAATTGGTTATGTCATCGCGACCTCTGAACCAGCAGACAGCTAAGTCTCAATTTCGAGCTTGTTGACATTTACAAAAGACAAGTCTCCACCTTGAGCCCTGTTGACATTTACAAAAGACAGGCCTCGATACTTATTGACATTTACAAAAGATAAGTATCACCATTTTTGAGCTTGGTGGCGTCTCAATTGGTTATGTCATCGCGACCTCTGAACCAGCAGACAGCTAAGTCTCAATTTCGAGCTTGTTGACATTTACAAAAGACAAGTCTCCACCTTGAGCCCTGTTGACATTTACAAAAGACAGGTCTCGATACTTATTGACATTTACAAAAGATAAGTATCACCATTTTTGAGCTTGGTGGCGTCTCAATCGGTTATGTCATTGCGACCTCTGAACCAGCAGATAGCTAAGTCTCAATTCTGAGCCCTGTTGACATTTACAAAAGACAGGTCTCGATACTCGTTGACATTTACAAAAGACGAGTATCACCTATATTGAATCTTGGTGGCTTCTCAACCAGTTATGTCATTGCGACCTCTGAACTGGCAGATAGCCAAGTTTCATCTACCATTGAGCTTAGTAGCGTCTCAACCGGTTATGTCATTGCGACCTCTAAACAGCAGACAGCTAAGTCTCAACTTTGAGCCTGTTGACACTTACAAAAGACAGGACTCACCGATGCTTGCTGACATTTACAAAAGGCAATATCTCCCCTTCAGCCCCGCAAAGGGCTAACCTCGAGATTGCTGACGTCTTAATCGGTTATGTCATTGCGACCTCTGAACCGACGGATAGCCACGTCTTAAAGATTACGTCCTCAAGCAAGAACAAGATTGGAGATTCGACAGAAGCCAAAACAAAAGGAAAGAATTTCCATTAATTCCAAAAGATGGGGACACATGGAGGCACGTATACAATGACCTACAAGCGTACACTGTACGATCTGAGCCGCTCTCCGAGGGCGTTTGGCCTCGTCTTCCTGTCATCAGCAGCCTGGGCAAGCGCTTGTGACCTCAGCTCAGCCTCATCAAAGTCCACCGCCTGGGCCAGACGAGCTTCAACTTCCGCCAAAGTTGCCCTCTGTGACAACTCCTGCCGCGCAAGCTCCTCACTCTGAGCTTTGAGTTGTTCAAGCCGCGCAGTTTCCTCAAGACGCACCGGTATGGCCTTGGATAAGAGGAGATTTGCTTTCCTGATCATTTCCTCAGCGTTCGCAATCTTATCCTCAGCGCAAAGAAGAGCACTAGTGGAGGCGTCAATTGCACTTCCAACCTCCGCTTGCCTTGTTTCCAAGGATTTCAAATCAGAAGAGAAGGCCTTAGCAGCCTCTTGAGCAGCAAGCCGGGCCTCGTGCTTTCGGGCAACAAGACAGGCGAGCCGCTCATCAGCTAAGGACGCCGGGTCTGAGCGATAGAGACGGCGCCACTCCTCTACAGCCTTCTCAAGTTCATCCACCAGGAGTTCTAAAGCAGCAGCCTGATGATACCCCTCAAAGTCCCGAATGCTCTCAATGTCACGAGAGAGGACCATTTTCAGCTTTGAGAATGGTACAGGCGAGCCCTTCAAAACTAGGTCGATAGTTCGCTCCAAGCTTCTATAAAAGCTATCGACCAGGTCACCTATATAATCATTCTCGGCCTCAGCCATTTCTGGCCGGGAGGCAACCTCGAATAGTCCACCAGCTTGGTCGACGCCGTCGCAGATGAAATAGCGGAAACACTGACAGCTGCAGGACCAGCCGAAGGCGATCTCGGCGGAGTCCTCATCGAAACCAGCACGCCAGTCACCGCGGAGGTAGGACTGGCAACACCTCTTGAGCAGCAGGCTCAACCACCAGGGTTGGAGAAGTAGGGCTTGCGATCACCCTCAGTGCCGCACTCGGCAAAACAGTCCGCACCTCACTCGTTGATGTGATTGGGAGTGAGAATACCTCCGGACTGCCCGCCCCTTCAACCTCTGGTCCTTCAGCTGATTTGGGCTGATAAGAAGGCAGGTCGCCATACAGCGCGTCCAACACAGCAGCATCCGCCGTGGCCGAAGCGCTCATGTCACCCCTTGACCCTTCGGGGAGATCTACCGGCTCCCTTGAAGCTGATGCATCTTGAGGCCGAACACCTGTACAAGACTGCGGTTAGTCGGGACACTACAGAAGAAGCCAAGAGGTTAGGACAATACCAAAGGATGATGTTGCCTCGAACATCTCGTCGGCCGCACCAGTCTCCAGAGGCTCCATCGGAAAATTTTTGCCAGAATCAACACGAATAACCGGCTCGCTTTCACTTGCCGAATATCCTGTGGACCACCCGATAGAGCTCGATGCCTCAGGACTTCCTTTAGAAGTCCCAACGCCTGAAGGACCAACATCAGCCGCGCCACTCCCAGACTCTTCCGAGTGAGCAGGGGAACCGGCTGCAGCCCCATAAGTGAATAGGGGATCATAATGTTCCCCTTGTTCTCCAGCTGCCTCAGCTCCTACAATCAAAAAGGATTGATAATAAGTCAATGGGAACGCACAAAAAGGCGTATTATATGAACAAGGTTAACCTTACCCAGACCTGGAGCGAATTCACCACTAGTCGGTTCAGCAACCGACGGTTCAGCTGCTAATGGGGCAGCAGGAGGAATCGCTGTAGAGGGGTAACCCTCTACGACAATCGTAGGAGCTTGGCGACGGGACTTCTTCGCCAATGATTTCCTACGAGAGCTACCCGCCCGCTTTCTCTTGAAGTGGACGTCAGAATCCTCTTCTTCCACTCCTCCCGCACGTCGTGGGGAAGATGTCCCCACCACACCAGAGCCAGCCGCATGAGTATCAGCTCCAGCCCCCGCCACGAAGCGAGGACTCCCTGCATCAGAAGCCTCGCTGTCATCCACAGCGATGAACTCCTCCAAGCCGGGGACACGAACCCGTTTGCCTTCCTTCTTCTCAGAGGCCTTCCGCTTCAGTCGCTGAGAGATTAACTTCACACCCGAACTGTTGGCGTTAAATCCAGGAGGTGTGGAGTTGGAAGCCGCGTACCACTGGCAAAAGCACAGGGTCGTCGAGAGGCCGGGATCCTGCAGCGGCGTGCGTAGCCACGCCCCAGTGCCATCCGCAGTGAAGAACCGCCAGGCACGGGCCCCATCAATAAGACTCCCCATGAAAGCCAGGTCCGAATTGGGGTTGCCCACATACAGCTGGTCGTATCCGAATTGGCGGGCAAATCGACTCGGGACGTAGGGTTCCAGGTAGCAGGTATCCCCACTCCTGTACAGCAAGTGCGAGGGCCGGATGCTGACCAGCCACTCGAAAAACGCCCCGACTCATGGGAGACCGCGCCGACTCTGCATCTCAGAATTCCTCGTTGTATCCTGCACCCCGAATACGAGGAAAACAGCGGAACAGGCTATAAGCGTCATGACGACGCACTAACTTACGGGCCTCGGCCACGTAGGCTTTCATCCAAGAACAGCCTTCGAATCGGCGGAGAAGCGCCGTTCGAACACCCTGCGGAGGGTCCTCCCCAGCTCCAATCAAAGTAGGGCAGTGTAAGGCGAACCACGCCATCAAGTAGGTGTATGGCAGACCCACCCTAGGATTGGGTCCATCACAAGGCAGGATAGCACTCTTCCCACGCCTCGACGCCGGTGGCCTGCAGAAAGCCTCCGTTAATGCGCGAAGGCCTCTTTGAATACAGCACACCATGGCCGGGAGAAGACCCAGACGGTGGCCATGGGCCAAGCGAACGGCGGGTAGCAGAACATTCGGGTGGACGATGTCACCCGAGGAAGAAGGCACAACACACTTCTTTAACCAAACGGTTAAGAAACCGGCCAGCAGCGCCTTTCGAGACATAGGCCGACGGGCCTGATGGTGAAAGCTCCGAAGGGTATCACCCTTCTCATAGGGACCAGCGTCTTCTGTTACGACGATATCCCTTTGGAGACACATCTCCATCCGTTCAACAATATCGCCATCAGCAACTCCGCGATGAGCTGCTTCAGGAGCATTCTTCATGTCTGGGAACAGGTAACTTCCCCAGCTCTTCAAGCTCTTCGAGCTACCCTTGCCACCACCGTGGATGCTGGAACAAATATGCAAGTGGCACATCAACTCCCGATAAGTCTCGAGCAAAGCAGGCTCCTGCTTCTCCAGGAGAGCCAACTCCGCCTCACAGGGAAAGTACTCTTCGTATGGAAGAGACCCGAAAGGCAAAGCAGAGATTTCCCACATCTCATGCAAAGCCATGCCCAGCTCGCCAACCGGGTGAAGAAGGTCCCCGAAGCCGGACAGTACAACTCAAGGATGGCGTAGAAGCACGCCACCTTCATCTCAATGCCGTAGCAGGTCGCCCTGACGGCCTCATAGAGGTTCAACCCCTCCAAGTCCTCCTCGAAGTGAGCGAGGATATAGTTGGTCAACTCCGCCCACCATGTCTTAGGAGGATGAACCCAACCGGGAGCCCTGAAGTCAGTGGCAGGGTAGTTCCCGTCAACTGCGCAGAACTGAGTGCCAAAGGTCTGCGCCACAGCCGGGTTCTCTCCCACTGGAAGTTCCCGCGATACCTTCCCAGGGTATAGCCCCATTATGCTGTGGGGAGGGCCCGCCCTCGAATAGCCGGACTGAAAGTCAGTCTCCCAACATGGACGATTCAACGCTTCGGCTTACGCCCCACGCCATCTTCCGAGCCTGAGTCACATTCACGAAAGAAGATAAAGGAAAGTGCCGCTTAGTCGACGGAAGGTAAAACTTCTCGCCATCCAGTTGAAAGATCCATTGTCCTTCGCCTGCCTGCAACTGGCGATCGGGATCGGATGCGGCATCCCCGAACATAAAGTCGGGCTTTCTGTAAGTCCGACGATCAACATCCTCAAGAGGAGCCGTGGTCAAGATACTCCGTGTGGTCTGCGGATGACCGCCTTGGATGAGTGTATCCCGGACGAGGGAGCTCCGCTCACTAAACAAAGAAGCCTGTCCATGGAATTGCAGGCTGAGGTTACCATCTGCTCGACTGGTTAGCCCAAACAGACTGTTCAGGAGATCGGAAGTGTAATGCACTGCAAAGACAGAAATGAACTATGATTAGTTCAACAATCAAGTGGATACGAAGACATAAAAATTCACTAAGGCATAGCCTCGCTCGGCGAGCAAGGCCAGCAAGGCGACAACTTCGATGAAGCTTGACCTCGCAGATAAAATTGCATTTTTGCAAAAAAGCGTCCAAAGTACCAACTTCGCTTAAGCAGGAAGTGGTATAGCCCTAACGGCTGACGTCACCAAGAGGCATCATGGTCAAAAGTCACCCTTCGTGGCCATGACTGAAGGAACAGACCTATATCCTGTTCCTCAACAGGATGGAGACTGCCCGAGTAATGGCTTCGTACGAAGCCTAAGGAAGAACTGTTCGGTTCTTAATTCCCTTGTGCAAGGAAAATAGGGAGGTTCAAGGAAACGAGTTCCCTAATGAGGACAGATCATATTCGATCGTCCTAATAGCCAAATGTCGGCTCCAAAGGAGAGAGACCACGGTCTCTAATCAGATAGGAAATCCCTTACCGGTGACTGGTCGCTCGATGACCGGAGGAGGAGGACCCTCCGCTGCAGAAGTCGTCACTTCTTTTCCCGCTCGTTTTTTGGGCGCCATTAAAGAGTTGCAAGAGTTCTCAAGGTTCTCTGAACGAAAAGGAGGAGGAGAGGGAAAGTCAAGAAATTCTCTGAAAAAAGGAGATCTTTTCCTGCTCAGCCCGATCGGGCTTTTATAAGCCAATTAGCGCCTGAAACGAGGCCTCGAAAAGGCGTACGCCGCCGTTTCGAATTAATTTGAAACGCCGCCCAAAGCGCCTTCCCGAGAAGCGCTGGTTCAACTCCACTAAGGGTTAACTTCGCACCGGAGCAAAGTGCGGACTTCGCACAATCCTTCAAGGACTTCGCCGAGAGGCTTACCTTAGCCCTCTAAAAAGGCGCTGACATGCCAGTCTCCGCGAAGATCACTCAAAAAGGACTATCTCCTTAACTCCGCATACAGTTTTGCCCGCTATGGCCAAACTCTCAATGAAAGCAAGCAAAAATCAGATGATTAGAAGATGAACTTTCATTGATTTAAAAGGAAGGGTACATTGATATTACATCAAAGTTGTGTTTCATACAACACACCAGGTTCTTAACAAGGTCATCCGCGCAAAAGGCATACAAGTGGTTTTATCCGCTTCTAAGTCAACCGACTGGACAAAGAAGGCCTTCTTCCTGCACAGGGCTGTAATCAGTGATGCCGCAAGGACACGGTCATTATTCTCCACAAAAATGGCAGATCTTGCCAGGCCATTTTTGTTGAAGCCTGGCAATAAAACCTATCGCCGCCAACACGATAGATCACGTATAATGGGAATCGGCAGTGATACCAGTGATCTAACGGGTGTGAGGCCCGTTTTCCCCGAAGTGGATCGCCCCTAAAGGCCACCAAAGTTGAAAGTTGGCAATGATGCCAGCGTCCCACATGCGACGCCCACTATCTTGAAGCGGATCCTCTCCGGTAAAGCGGCAGCCTCACCTCAGAACGAATCATCTCGGATAAAAGGCTGTCAACAGCCTCTGGGACACGCACCCGTCGCCCCAAGTTGTTCCTCCTGCTTAAAAGTAAAGCTTCAACTGTGGAAGCATAAGGCAATTTTATGGTTCCTTCCATCAAGTCATTGGACTGACGAGCATAGCCCACTGCAAGGCAAATCAGAATAGATTAGCAGTTAAGCACAGAAAAACTACAAATCAGAATTTTTTTTGGTCAAAGCAATCCAATTTCAGTAAAAGCAGAGGACAAGCCTCGCCTGCACAGCACTGATGGGCTGGCTCAGCAAACGCCAAGTCCAAGCCTCGCCTATATGGCTAGCCAGACTGACCCCGTGGGATACAGTCTTAGCTCCGCCTATATGGCAAGACTGGCTCAACTATTGAAGAGACCAAGTCCCAAGTTCTGCCTGGGCAGCGGACTTAACATGCAGTGATCTTTCTGGGAAGCTATGCCAAAATCCTTCTCTGCAGATCATTAAATAGAGAACAAGGGAAGCTAATCCCTGAAGCAGCTGCTAAAGATGAATCAAGGGAGATGAATTCCCTAAAATCAGTGAAGTCGTTGAATGATCAAGACTTACTGGTCCTTGGCCGGGTAATACCAGAGTGGGCATTCCCACTAATTCAGAGATCTGAGTATCTCTTTCAAACCAAAGAAGAGAAGAGAGGCAAAGCACTTCTCTTCAGAGGACCTCAAGTGTCCTATTTATAGGCCCCATGGCCTGAGCGCTGCCGCCTCAAGCGTGGAAGCACGAGCGCATTTAAGGCATTTACTGCGCCTTGAGAATAGGGACGGTTTTCCCTTGGAACCGTGCGAAGGAGAAAACGTCTCCCTCACAAAGGCACTTATTGCGCCTTGAAGAAAGGGAATATCCTCCCTTGAAACGTGCAAATCGGAGAATATCTTCCTCGATCAGCATGAAGAAAGGAGTAATCCTCCTCGTAACCAGCCCACGGCAGTTGGTCTCGGGAAAGCGACAGATGTTCCAGAGTGAACTTATCTAGCTGCGAAGCTACCCAGACGCGAGTCTACATGATTCCTTGGCGAATCTACATCCCAAAGCAGGATTTAAAGCGAAGCTGAACTCAACCATCATGGCGACGTTCATACTCCACACACCACCGATCAAAGCAATTCAAGTGTTTTCGAAGCCTGAGTTATTGCAGACTCTCGAAAACTTTGAAGGGGGTCTTGTTGACACTTAAAAAAGACAAGATTCTTATTGGTCTAAACAATATCTAAACTTGTTGACATTTATAAAGACAAGTGACAGACGAGCTGAAGACCAGTTTTCACCCATCTCCGAGGGACAAAGAAGCAACTTGGACTCCACTGATCCAGCAAGCAGACAGTGAACCCGGATTGTTTCTAAACAGACCTCAGCAGGTCTAAGGTTAGCACTTAGCATCGCATGAGCCCAAAGGGATAGCCTCGCCTGAGAGGCTAACATCACTCGACTTCGCCTTGAAGCCATCCAAAGCCTCGCCAGGAAGCTAACTCGCAACTTTGCCAAAGAGGACTTCCAGCTCCGCCAAAGGGTTTCTTTCGAACTTCACCAGAAGCTGTCTCTAGCTCCGCTACGAGCTCAATACGGACGGCTCCGCTATGAATCTGCCACGGTCAACCTTTGACCAATCAAATCTCCGAATGAGATCGGATTCCAACAAGATCAAATCTAATTAAGATCAAATCAGAGATCAAATTTGGCATTGATTGCCACAATCTCTTGACTCTCCCTAAAACGAGTAAGAAGATCAGGGAAAATCCTCCAACGATATGGAAGGATCAAACAGATCGAGAAGGTCCACCGACCTGCCATTTCTAGCTTCGCAGAAGCTGATCCTAGCCTCGCAGCAAGGCTACTTT